>VDFB02270651.1:440821122-440900902 GCA_007258455.2 Sequoia sempervirens
TAATGACAAAGACTAACATGACGTGACAAACTCTATTTTAGGATTTTTTTTTGGAAGTTACTAAATGTTTTTGGGTTTTGACATGTTTTATTTTTGGATTTTTTGAAATGTTTTTTTTTGGGGATTTCTTTTTTTTTAAAACATTTTATGAACTTTGTGGCTTTTTTAAGGACATTTTATGATTTTTATGGCTTTTTATAGGATATTTTATGATTTTTAGGGATTTTTGAATGCTTTGATGTTTTTGTGTTTTTGAAATGCTTTATGAGGATCATGACAAATGCATGTGAATGATGTCTACAAGCAAGTGAGAAAGCACAAGAATCCAAGGACAAACATGATCTTGCCCCTAGTCAAGCTGAATACCAATTGACAAGTGATGATGATGATGATGAAAAAGTTGTTTGACATGGGAAAGACACATCCCGAAACAATGTGAGGATGATGATAATGTGACTAAAGGATTGAAGTCTATAGCAAGGCTAGGAACAAAGCCAAGGAATGTTTTAGATGATGTATGAGGTTGCATAACAAGATTGTATGGATTAAGCATATCACATTTCAAATCTTCTTTGTGGGATTGAATGGGATGATGGAAGGATATTGGATAGGTGGATTATAATCATTAATTAGACCATTGAAAAGGGAAAGCCAAGTCCAACAATAGGTATGAAAGGATATATGTTAGAATTAGCATATGATCTCCAACGATTATGTCGCATAGGAATAATTTGTTTTCTTTGAGGTATGGATTTGGAAAATGCTATGAAGGCTATGACATGATATTTCATGGATAGTGTATGGCTAAAAGATAGACATGTCAAGATTTTTCCCAAAGCATGATTTATGTTTGTATCCTAGTCCTTATCAAGATCAAAGTAGATGGGAAAATGGATGGAAAATTATATGGATTGAAATGTCATAAGAAATGTCATGTGAAGGGTATAGAAGATGAGACAAATTTCCCCCAAGTGTAATAGTCCACATAGATAATTTCTTTTACACATTAAATTTTTTTCCAGGTTTTCATCATGGTACTTATCCAAAGTGTCACTAACGTGGTTTTCACTATTGGACAAAAATTTTATTTTTGCTATTTTTTTCTCTTTTATTTTTGTATTTTTTTTAGGACTTTTTCTCATTTTTTTTAAGGACTTAATATTTTAGATGATCACTGAATGTTTTTAATCCCTTGATGGTGTTGATGTAGAGACTGGGGTCATGTTATGCCAATAATGACCTTTATGAAGTATTTTCCTTTTCAGGATTATAACACTTGCATATAATAGATTAATGTCATTGTGATCCTTATTGATACTAGACTTGGCCTTATTAGAATACGCACATTGCAATAGAGTACCATGGGAGTCCTTATGACAAAGAGTTGTTGCCAAGATGCGATGGATTTATGATGTAGGATTTTTAAACTTTAGGCGAGAGGTAGGATTGTGATGGATGATGGTAGATGTGGGAGAATTGTTTGGACGTTTGGACGAATCACTTCTTATATTCCAAACTTGGGGTGTTGGATGGCAGAGTTTGGAATTTTGATTGGGATAGGGTTTGGAACCAACACTTTTATATGTCTTGATTGATGACCATTTTGAAGGAGGTGGAAAATTATTATATGTGGAAGTCCTCTTTTCTTGTGGCTCCACATTTTGATTTGCTTTTACTTTTGAAATATTTTCTTGTTTGATCCATTTTTCTTTGGGATCCATTTTAATTTCATTTTTCCACTCATTTTTTTGTTTGATTCAATGGCCTTTGACATTTGATTTTGAACTTTGGATTTGTAATACTTTTGTTTTTGTTGGTTCTAAATGGAAGGTTTAAGATATTGGAAATGATGGTTTATGGTATGGATTGAAGGAGTATTGGCAGAAATCTTATAACAAGAACTACTCATGGCCTCCATTTTGATGTTTGTATCTGATAAAGTTTCCCCCAATATTGAGGAGGTACCACTAACATCATTAGATTTTTTGATTGAAGAATAGCCAAGACCTTGATGCCCAAATTTTTCATGAAATTGTATTGGTTCCCGAATGCCTTGCTCATGTATGCCTAGTCCTCTTCCTTGATACTACATGCTCTGATAGATTCTATTTGTGATGAGGTATTTGTCATTTTGGAAGCAAGATGCTAACTCATCATTTTGTATGTGGATGTTGTTACTCAGAATCTTCAACTCTATGAGAAAGCTTGCTCTAACAAAGATAGATGATCACTAGTTGATAAGATGTTGTAGCATCATTGACATGTTAGATAGATTTCTGATTAACATCTTTGGTCTAATTTTTTGACATATTAGATTTAGATGATTCTACCGGTGCTTCCAAGTAGATGTAGAAACTTTCCTTATGGTCATTGTCATAGAGTCCTATGAATTCAGCTATAGCTTGATCATTTGCAAATATGTCTAGAGTAGGAGACTCTTGTTCTATAGGAAGACCATCTATGTATCCCATGGAGGCAAGTGTCTCATTTTGGGAAATGGTCGTGTTTGGAGTTTGGATAGGGTCATCTTCAAATATGGGGTCATGGGAGGTATAAAGGTCAATAAGAAGATCATTTTGGACTTCATGTTCAATGGTAGGATCTTGGTCAAAATGAGGTTTGTTTTGGACGACGTGATTGGGAATGGGATCCTGATCAAGGATAGTTGCATTTTGGATGCCATGATTATCTAGAAGGACTTCTTGGATGGACTTAAGGATGGGGTCATGAGATGGAATACTTCGATCTTGACATGAAGGTGAAGCTATGAGGTCACGATTTAGGCTTTCTTCTTGACATATATCCTCAAGTGTAAGTAATGGAGTGTGACTTTGGAGACCATGAGAAAATTTATTTTCATGACTAAATGTAGGTTGGGACGGAGTGAATAGGAATGGATTAGTGGATGATGGACTAGGATATGATATAGAGTCTTGGTATGGATTAATGAATGGTGGACTAGAATAGGACGTGGAGGCTTGGAAGGGACTAGTGGAAGGTTGGTTTCCCTTATCAAGGTTAGGATAAGGGTGATAAGTGGATTTTTTTGTGTATAAATGGTATGGATTGTGTTAAGGAACTCTTGATAGTGAGGGTAGATGGATGGAGGACTAGGGTTTATGAGTTTTTGGTAAGAGGGATAGATTTTTGGTTGACTATGGGTTGAGGATGATTAGAATTTGGATTGGATGAATTGTCTTTTAAAGTCTATGGCTTGTTGGGCTTGACCATTTCGAATTAACTGGTATTCAACTTGACTAGCAAGCATATAAAGGTGAATGGAAGACCTGATGTCACTATAGTCCAAGATCTATGGTATGATGTCCAAGGAATGACAATGCCAAGAGGGTGACTTAAGTCTAAGGTGTGCAACCTAAACTATGTTTTTAAAAAAAAATTTGGAACAATGTATGCCTAAATGCAATGCAACTTTTTTTTTTTTTTTGATATTTTTGGTATTTTGAGAATGTCTAAATGAGGTAATGATAATATCACTATAATATAAAGTATGAACGAGTCTAAAAAGGGTGATGATGCTAATGGAAAGTGATATGAAAAATATGATATGCAGTTGAGATGACTATGGTATAAATTATACACCTTTGTTGTGAAACTTAAGGAAGGAGTTACTAGCCAACCTAAGATAGTCCAATATTTCCAAATGAAATTATCAATGACCTCAAAGAGAGTGGGTGACAAGTGACAAGTTTGAAAAGGTGATCCTTAAACTAGATTGATGAGTTTAAAGGTTACACCAAAATGACAAGGACTGATGTGGAAAATGATGTGGTCAATGATAACTTTTCTTTGTAGCAATGGGCCTATGACAAGATATGATAAGTTTCCCTATTCCAACATTTTCAAAAAGGAGTATGCAAACTAAGATTTTCTTAAGTGATACAACTAAGCTAAATGAATGTGATGGAATGATGGGAAATGAAGTGAGAAAATCCTTGGTTTAAATAGCTTGTTTGGAAAATGTTGGCTCAGTTTGTGTCAAAGTTGAAATGTTATCATATTTTGGTGTGATGTTTGTTTGAAGTCTATTTTTGAAGACACATGCAAGACATAGAAAAAAAATGTTTAATTTTAACAATAGAAGCACAAATCCTAATGTTGGGAAGGACTATATTCACTGGATTCCATGTGGGTTTCCCTAGCAGCACTTATTCTTAGTGGGTGACTTAGAAGCTTGGCCACACTGGCTCCCCTCCACAAAACTCACTTCTCTAGGTCAACCAAGCTTTGATCCCTCATAAATCTCCCATGACAGGCTCTTCAACTCTACTAAGAATTGCGAGAATGTGGATGCCTTGGCAACGACTGTTGTTGCACCAACAAATAGAAGGGTTTTTGGCTTCTAAAACAAGAGGTGTCTAGTAAGGGAATCCGTGAATAGAGAGCTTATCTATAATATCCTGAGAA
The DNA here is from genome assembly GCA_007258455.2 of Sequoia sempervirens. Taxonomy (NCBI): domain Eukaryota; kingdom Viridiplantae; phylum Streptophyta; class Pinopsida; order Cupressales; family Cupressaceae; genus Sequoia; species Sequoia sempervirens. Next base: position 440,825,548 of record VDFB02270651.1, read on the forward strand.
CTAGGAGGCCCACTCCCACTTTCATCACTAGCAAGTATCAACGGACTGAGGGTCTTGCAGCTTGGCTTCGAACAACACTAGCCACTCCTTGGGGTACAACTTTTGTTCACCCCCCTTTGATATAGCCCATCAGAAAATGTGCTCAAGGTCAAGCCTTGAGGTGATGAAATCCCTAGGGAAGCCTCTCCTAAGAAAAAGGGACCAATGTGTATTTCTCATCACCTAGGATCGAACAAGTGCACAAGGGGATTGGATACATACACATTGGATCGGGTAACACAAAATGTGCAAGTTCACCAAAGCTGACATATAGGGTTCTTTTTAAACAAAAAATGAGATGTTGTCTAATCTAAAAAGATAATTGATTTCAAAATCGAGCCTTCGACAAATGTCCTACACCAAATGTCATTAGTAATTTCATGTCTCCTTTCTTTGACAAGCGTATGTTTTTATTTCAAGTCAAGCTATCAAACAAACCTACAAGAAAGTAAACTAAGTTAGCCCCGAATCGACAATAAAACTATGAAGGAAAAAGAAATTAATTCTAAATTAGAAAATAATCTAAAATAAAAAATTAATCTAAAATTAAGAATTATTCTAGAATGAGGTTAATTCCACCTTAATTTAAAATGATTTGATCAATTTAAGCCATGATTAAATACATTTTTTTGTTCATTTTAAGTACTTTGCTTACATGAAATGTGAAATTTGTTGTTGTTCTTTGATCCAAATCCTAATTAAGACTATGTGAGAATTGTAGGATTCATTTTAAACCAAAAATTAAAAAAAATTGTCATCAATTTTAACCCCTAATTAGGCTATGTGAAATTGTAGTCAATTCAAAACCCCCTAATTAGCATTAGATGAATATTTTTTGTTCATTTTAAACCAATTGAAGGAATCTTTAAAGAAACTTTGAATGTTAGATTTTCTTCAAATACATCAACAAAATTGTGAGAAAAAAATGCATAAAGAAAGAAATGTAAATGCAAACCCTTGTGATGTGCTTCTCTCACTCCATTTTGTTGTCCTTCTTATTCCTTCAATAGATTTGATGTGTAGCTCTCAAATGTGATCAAATTCACTAAATATTGAAAGCAATTTGATGGAATGATCACAAGGAAATCGAAGATGTGGTCTCCCCTAAATTGAGAAATAAGTACTCAATTTATAGATTTCAAAAAGATAATTGAATGGACAAGATTGAATGCAAGGATAAGTTAGAAGGGAAACTTGCATTTAAAAGTGTAGGACAAAATGAGTTAATTGAAAATAAATAAAGAAATTATTTATTTTCATCAAAATATACTTTTTTAAAAGTGGAGGAATGAAAGAGTGAAGGATGAGTTAAATTGAGATAGAGAAGAGATAATTGAAAATAATTAAGGAAACTATTTATTTTCAACTAAAACCTACCATTTCAAAAGTGGCGAGTGGATAGTGGAAAGAGTTAAGTGAGAGAAAGTGGGAGAGATAAGTGGGAATGAAAATTGGAAAGTGGAAGAGAAAAGTGGAAGTGAAGTGAGAGAGATAAGTGGGAATGAAATATCGGTGAGGATAATTAAAGAATTTATAATTAAATAAGATGAATTATCCCCACCTTTCAAACTTAGCAAGTTAGGGATGATTTAAATTGAAGACAAATTAAATAATTATTTAATTTGAAGCAAAGATTAAGGGATTAAATAATTAAAGAATTATTTAATCTAAGAGGAATAGTTAGGAAGAAATAGTGATGAACATTAATTAAATAATGAAAATTATTTAATTAATGGTTTGAAGAACGATAATTAAATAATTAAAAATTATTTAATTGTTGGGAATTAGAAGAAGAATATTAGCACTAATTAAATAATAAATTATTTAATTAGTTTTAGATGAAAAATTAGTGAAAAGTGTTGCCAGAGACCTAGGACAACTTTCAATGTCTAAACATTGGAACCCCTCTTGATGCTTGTTGGTCTACTTTAGTGTGAGTTTGAAGTAGGTTCATCCTCTCACTAAAGTGGGGGCTAAATGTGGACACTGAAAAAGTAACCCTTCTACTTTTTCTGTCTCGTTTGGGCCCTCCATGTGATTTTGGCTTAATTTTACCTTGAGTTAATGTTGTAATGTGGATAACACATTCACATTAGGTCTTGGGCCCTTGTGAACTAAAAGAACTCAAGTGGAACCTTAAGTGTTGTAACACACTTTCACACTTTTCTAGGGTCTTGTTATTGTATTTCACTTACATAATCTCTTTTTATCATTTACCAAGCCTTATTTCAAAGTGTTGTAAAGTGTTGTAACAAACTTTCACGCTTTTCTAGGCTTGTCATTAATAATTAGACCTTCTTATGCTTAAATTGGACCTATTTTACATCTACATGCCTGATGTGTATTTTTGAAGATAAACCTGATAAACAACATTGAAAACACTTAAATCCTGAAATCCACTTCAAATGCTTAAGGTGGGACCCATTCACCATTATGGGTGAATGAGTCCCCTTTGGCACAAAAATCAACATTATTTTAAATTTCTGGCAGGTTTTTATTTTCTAAGATCTAAGGTCAGCCTATGATGTTGTATTTTCAAGAATTATTACATAATTGTGTATAAATATAAGGTTCTTTCATTCATTCCAACCCCCAATCTCCTAATCAATCCAACAAGCAATCAAGTGATCTAATATTCAATCATTTTTCTTACAAGAGCATTCAAGCACTTTAGAGCAATTACTTACATATTTGTAGCATTCTACTTCAAGGTTTTGGTGAGTTGTGGCATTATTTTTGTTCATTCATCATTCTCTTTTCATATTTCATTTCATTTCAAGGGTTTACTTACAAACCCCTATTCACTAACCCCACAAAATTTTTTCCCTCTCTTTGCATGTGATTTGCAGGTTTAGGTTGCAGATTTGTTAAAGAGCAAGGTTGGAAAAGTTTCCATCAAGTTGTTAAAGTCATTCAAAGTTGTCAAATCCCTAGGAGAAGCTTGGCAAACACCTATAGATTGAATTTTATAGTTTCGAACCCAGATCTGAATTAGGAGCAGAAGTGTAGACTAAGAGCTACATATTCCACTTTTGAATTTCTAGAAATTTGGAACTAGATTGATTCACCATTAGTGGCGAATGAGTCCCACTATAGGATTTTGACAAAAAAAATTGTAGATTTGAGTACCCATTTGTCCAAAACCTGTTCCAACATTGTTCACCCAAAGCAAGACTAAGTTACCTAGCTTGGTGTATGAGTCCTAGTTGGCCTAAAAAGCATGAATTTTAGAATTCCAGAGCTACATTCCATCCTTCTCTAGTTTCTAGGTACACTTTAAATATCATAGTTTTTAGTTATATTTTACTTGCATTTCTAGGTCTTTTTGCATATCAAAGCGTGCTTTCAAACATCTTGCATTTTCCTAGTTTTTCATTAGTGGTGAACCCATTTCTTGTTTTCATTCATTTCCAAGGATATCTTGCAGTCAAATCTCTCATATCCTTCATTGGGTTGAGGTCTCTACTTGATATTCTTGAATGTGAGAATTGTGAAATTGGACTCCTCTTCCTTCATTCCCCTTTTGATGTGAACAAGGAAGTTGTGCATTCCATTTCCATTTTCCAAAGTGATCTTAAAAAGAGAAGCCAATTATGATAGATATTTTATCAAACATGTCCTTTAACTCTTATTAATTTTTATGAGACATTTTCTTTAACTCGTTACACTCATTTAAGTTTTTAACATAGAACATGAAAACCATATGACCTATATGCTCTCCAAGTAATTGTTACAAATGTCTACCAATTTGACAAGTAGAATGAACTTTAGGGCTTGCAAAAATGTGATTATCATGGGGCCAAGTGGCCACTTATAACATGTAAATTATTGTTGTACTGATGTTTTTACATCTTTTGGAGATGGATGGTATATTTTTTTTAGAATCGTATAAAAGAAAAAGACTCGAATGGATGTATAAATTAAATATGCTTTTATAATGTTGAGTCTCATAAAAATTGATTTCTACCAAGTCTAGTGGTAGCAATCAAATTTTTATGAGACTCAATATTCTCCTTTCTTATAGCTAAAAATAGACACTAGTATAAGGGTTGAAGTAGTGATGCTTTCCACAATTGAATCATGAGTTGATCTTAACGCTTAACTTTGGTAGAGGTAGGTGCTTATATGCATATTGTGTTATGTACATGGAAATCATAACTTGCATATACATGGAAATTAAATATGATCGTATTATTTGGCTACAAGTAAAATCAATTTTTAAATAGCGCATTCATGTAGTGAGTGCTTCCAATAGGGTAAGTGCACAAAGATGAGGTCCAAAAAATGGCCACTTCACTTTTTGGTCCCAAAATAGCAAAAACATGAGTGTGTTATAACAAAACGTGCTTGAATTATGGGTTGGTTATGATCAAGCTTAGGTTCGGTCATTACCAAGCTAAAACACGAGCATATTATAACACACTTGTGTTATGGTTTGAATTTCAAAAAATGCACTCACATTATGGTTTGTATTAAAAAAAATCTTCTCTTTTTCTTCTCTACCTTGTGCTTATGTTTCAAGGAAGCTATATACATGAAATAAATATTTACTTTCTTATATTTTAAGTTATATTTCATGTATATAGTTTCAAGATGTTTGAGAGTCATTCTGAATCTCTATGAGTTATAATGTAAATTCTTATTTTTGGAAGATCTTATAATTTTTTAGACAGTGAAATTTCAAAAATTAGCATGCCAAATTTTAGTAATTAGGAGGTTAAATTTTAGTAATCAAGAATTTGTACCATATTTATCTCTATCTATCTCACTCATTGTTTATCCCTTATTCTCTAGACCTATCTTTCACACACACTCTCTCTCTCTCAATCTTCCAAGCTTCGTCCTTCCCTCTCTCTACTCCTTCCCTCCCCCTTCTATCTCTCCTTATATACTTCTCTATCTCACTCTCTCCATCTCTACCTCTCCCTCCCTCATTGCTTCTCTCTCCCTCTCTCTCAATCTCCCAACCTTACTCACTACCTCTTTGTTTCTCTCTCTAGCTATCTCTCCATACATACCTCTCCCTCCCTCCTTCCCTCTCTCTCTCCCTCTCTCTCCCTCTCTCTCTCTCCCTCTCTCTCTATCCCTATATCCCAACCTTAGACTTAATCTTATACCCTCAACCCTAAACATTATCCTTCAACCCTCAACTCCCATCTATTAACCTTAAACCCTATACCTTACACCCTCAACCCTCATCTCTATACCTTATACCCAAAACCCTTAAAGTGATCCCTCAACCCTATATTTAAACCCTAAACCCTACACTGTCAACCCTTAACCCTATACCTTATACCCTCAACCCTATACCAAACATCCTCAACCCTGATCCCTATACCCTATACACTTAGCCTTATAACCTCAACCCTCAACCATAAACCCTATACCCTAAACCATACACCCTCAGCCCTCATCCATGTTATGCCTTCCATAACCACCCCACTTTGTTCTAGATCAAAATGGGTCCCCCCTTTTCTTCTGGTTTCTTTGGCCTTTGGTTTTTTTCCTTAGGTGTTTTTCCTTTAAGTTATGTCGGAAGTGGAACCAGAACCAATACCAAACTTGAAAAGTTTCTAACTTCGGGTCTTGTTCCTGCCCTGGTTTCAGTTCTGACCAACCTTTGTTTTTCATTTTTTTTGTTCTTTTTCGGAGTTGGGTCCAGGTCCGAGTCCAAATGTTAAACTTTTGAAGGAGTTTTTCATTTGGGTTCCATCCCAGCCCCGACTCTGCCCTTTTTTCTTTTCTCTCTTCTTCCTTGGTCCTTTTGTTGGTTTTTTGTGTCTTGTGCCTTGGGTGTTTTTGGCCCTACGCATCTCTTTCTTTTTGTTTTGGCAGGCCCAAAACCGGTTTGGATTCTGAACTTGGATTTCCTTCTTGGTTCTCTTGTCTTTTCTTCCTCAGTCCCCTTTCCGCCACTTTGGCCTTTTTCTACCTTGCCTGTCTTTTTGTTTTGTTCCGGCAGACTCAAAACTAGAATGGGAACTGAACCCTGAAACTTGAAAAGTTTCTAGTTCTGGTTCCATTCCGATCCTGATTCCACGTGTTTTCCTTTCCTTTCTTTTTCTTCTTTTTTGTTCCGTCATGGGGTTTTTCCTCCGTTTTTCTCCTTCTTTTCCTTGTCCTTTCTTTGTCTTTTGGATGACATCGGGGGTAGACCTGGAATGGAATCTGAACCCGAGACTTGAAAATTTTCTAGTTCAGGTTTGGTTCCAATCCTGGTTCCACTTTTTCCATTTCTGTCTTGCCCCTGTTCCGATTGTTTGCTCACGGGGTGTTTTTTTCCCTTTCTTTCCCCTTCTTTTTTGTCTTTGTATATTGTTAGAGACGGGATTGGGATGGAATCCGAAACTGAAACTTTGAAGAAGTTTCAAGTTTTGGATTTTATTCTACCCCTGCCCCCGTCGTCCTACGTGTTTTGGTTTCTTTTGTGAGAGCGGAGTCGGGACGGGGTATGAACTTGGTAATATTGTTTATTTCCATGGCTTGTTCCCATCCTGACTCCGGTCCCGGTCCTGATTTTCTTTTGGCCCCGCCCCCGCTAGTTTGAGGGTGCAGGATGTCATTTCTGGGTCATGTTTTGTCTCGATGTCGGTTCCACCAGGACTTGTTTAATTTTTTCCACTCGGTCCCAGTCGTGTTTTGGTTCCGCTTCTGCCAGTTATAATGGGGGAGTGTTTTCCCGTTTTGGTTCCGCCTCCACCGGAGTTAAGTTTCTTTTTGGTAAAAGACATGATATTAATGTATTGTTTTAACGAAGACCTTGTTTTGTAGGATCATGTCATGTGCATGAGGATATTTCTTGAAGATCTCGATGAAAGGATCTTGTCAACCCAATAGGGTCTCACCAACATGTTTTGTGACCTCGGTGTGATGCGTTGAGCTCACTGAAGCGTCTGCCTGACTAACGTTGGTCTTGCCGATGGTATTTGCGAGATCGGTATGACCTCTATGGCTCACCGAAACGTCTCACTAACTGCCCCAGGCTACACCAACAACTTGCAGAAGAACAGATCTAGCGCGGAAAGAACGCCGAAGGAAGAAGATAAAGTCATGAGTCAAAACACCAGCTAGTGTTTACTGACAGAAGTAGCTTAGCATTAATGGTGATATTTTAGGGCACTCAAAGTAGCTCTGCTGGAGGTTGACAATGGACACAGAGGCATGGGAGTTAATGCGGTAGCTGCAAAAGATCTACAAATCTTTCCAGGGGACCATCTTCACCGACATAAGATCGCAAGGATTCAGATTTATTACAGAACCAACTTTTGTTAAAGATCTGGACGCCGACCCTCTGACACCATGGATATTTTGTAAACCCTAAAAACAAGGGCTAACTTTCTTCACAGGAAACAGTGTATATATGGCATTCTCGCCTCTTTGTAAGGGGTTCTGAAACTTTTAGTGTGAGCACTTCTAGATTAGAACTTCCAGGTTTAGAGAGCTATTTAGAGCTAAAACTGTTAGGAGTTAGTTAGCTAGCATAAGGAGATCAAGTTGCATCTTGATTCTCAGTAATGAGAGCTTCTCTTGTCTTCTTAGTTAGCAGTTAGATTTCAGTACAGACTGTAATGTTATTTCAAAGTTCTCCTAGTGTATATGGAAGCAGTATGAAGACAAAGGTTTTATGTACATTGGTGATTGTGCCAGATTTGTAAATGTTGCTTATCTGTCTCACCCAGAGTAGAAGCAACCAGATTTGAATCTACTTCATATTGTGTTCCAGAACGATATTTATCTTAAACTTAATCATATGATTTTGAAAGCTTTCAAGGAATGAAATCTCATTTTGTGTTTTGCTTAAATGGTAGTCTATAATCAATTGTTGAAATCAACACTATGAATGAATGATACTATATGTTAATCATAAGTTAATTTTGTTCTGTAGTTTTAGTTTATAAATTCCTTGAAGTTAGCAAGTCGGGTTAAGTTTGGATGAAGTATTGTTCTTTTCTATTTCAAAACCATGGTCTATCTTTTTATATTTCTTTAAAACCCCTAGTTAGTATAGGATTTATTTCATGTTTGATCTTGGAGCAATCCAGAAGCCCAACACCAGTAGGCCCCTTGAATATTACTATTGCATTGACCACTGAGTAACATCAGCACAGTTGAGACCCAACTATGAAGACCTTGGGAGCTAAGGCATCCATGTGTTTCCTTTCTCTTTCAGGAGAAATAGAGCAGCAATACTCTGTTTGCATTGTTGTGGTGCCAAAATCACCATCAACAGGAACTAGCGCTAGGAGGGCCTAAAAGGGGAAAACTGGATAAAACTGGGCCATCTTCCTCAGAAAGGCCCCACAGAGTTCTTCAATTAATTGGGAATCCATCATCTTTCATAGAACTCAAGACCCCAACAAGACATAAGCATCACAGAATTGGGGAAACCATCATAACACCCTTATCATCTCCACTCACTCCACCCGGATTTTCACAATACCCCAGTGGATACCCATTAATCCACCTACCAATTCATCTTAATTGTCATCATAGCTGATTCAACCCATACAACAGCTGGCTCAACCACCACCACCCCCACCAATGGCATTCTTTCAGAACAACCCCTCCATTGGGGACTATCCCTGGAGGTTTTCACGATATGCCCAAAAACCCTGAGAAATTATGCCCTAAGTACATTCATGGTGAGTCAAGGAGTGCCAAAGAACATATGCAAGCTTTCAAGGATGCTTGTACTAGAGCTCAGATAGCCCACCATGATGTGGTTTGTAGGTTATTTCCTTACTCTTTAGGGGACATGGCATACAATTGGTACCTTAATCTTCCTCAAGGTTCCATTCTAACTTGGACACTTTTGGAAAACGCTTTCATCAACCAATTTAGGGTGTATGTGGATCCATCTCTTTTATATCATTAATTTGCAACCATAAGGAAGGAACCAGGTGAATCTTTGCCTTTATTCAATACTAGGTTCCAACGAATGTATAGGAGATTGCAAGATCCCTATTTAGTTACTGAGAATAGTGCTATCTAGGCATACTTTAGGGTTATAGACCCTTTGCTTGGCTTGTTCTTGCAAAGGACATATCTAACAACTGATATTGATTCTCTATCCAAAGTCTATCACTTGGCTATTAAGCTGTAGCAGCAAGTTAGTTCTCAACAAGGAACCCTGGGAGGAGGTTTCCCTTTAATGGGATATCAGATGCATAGCTCAACTCCTCTATTCAACACTATTCCAGGGATGTCTCCTTCCCACTATGGACCTATGTCTGAACTGTAAACCCAACCACCTTTCCCATTCTTTGCTACTGGAACTTTTGATCTCTTTCAATAACCATAGGTTCCTCCAAGTTGCCATGGTCATCCTAACCAAATTGGAACTCCAAGTCATGTTGATCAGCCACCTATTGTTAAGAGTGTGGAAAGTGAGAAGACAGTTCAACTTACAAATGAGGTAGAGACCCTGAAGAAAAAACTGTCTCAAGTTACCAATGACATGGCTCAACTTTGGTTGAACCCTTCCCAAAACCAGGGTAATTATCCCAACCAAAATATCAACAATTAGGGTACTTATCATAATAACAACAACTACAACCAAAGAGGTTACCAAAACCAAAACAGAAGGTACAACCAGAGAACAAATAATAATAGGCAATGGAATACGGGGCCTAATAATGGTGGAGTCCCTCACAACTATCAAGCAAATGAGGAGAGAGCACATAGTGCAAACGTGGCTGACCTCAACTTCATGACCAATTGGTGCAGGTTGCATGATACTACAACCCATTCTGAGGTAAATTGCCCTCAAATGGAGAAGGTCGTCAAGATGGCACACGAAGATGCTCATACATTCCAGGGGAATTCAAATAAAGGAGGTGACTCAATGGATACTGCAATGACTTATGAGCTCTTCGAGGAGGAGCCCTCGTTCCCAAGGCAAGAAGATAATGAACCAGAGGAGGATTCATATGATGCCCAAGCTTTTCAGACAAAGGGAGGACACTTCCTAAGAAATCAAGGTAAGGGTCCATTCACTACATAAGCACCTCCTAATCATATGGTGCCCCCAAATCAAAGTGTTGATAATAATCCTCCTCCACCAAAAGGCCCACCTGACCTTCATAACAAGGGTAATTCCTTTACTGTTTTTAAAAGTAATTCAAGTTATAATGCAGAATTTGACATTGTTTCTAAGATGCAAAAACATAAAACTTCTTTGTCATATTTTGACATTCTAAAGTGGTGCCCTGCCCAAAGGGAGATAGTGTTGAAGGCTCTAAAACAAGCTGATAAGTCAAAAGGAAAGAGCAAGGTGGCACCTGCTGGGGACGTGAATGTAGCCTTATACAGAAACTAGGTAAGTACTCCACCTTTCCTTTTAAGTTTAAGAATTTATGGGAAGAACCTACATAACTGTTTATTGGACTCGGGGGCTTCAGGAAATGTTATGCCATTTTCCATATGCAAGAAGTTGGGATTGGACCCTATTCAGACAAATAAGGTCATTCAACTTGAAAAAATGAAGGTTAATGTGGTAGGGGAATTAAAAAACATACATGTTCAAGTAGGATCAGATCCTAAGATCCTAACAAACATAGACATCCAAGTGGCAGACATTCCCGAGACCTATGGTATGTTGCTAAGTCAAGATTTGATGAAAATTTTGGGGAGATATCTTTCCCTTGACTTTTAACATATGTGGCTATCATGGAAAGGGATTCCCAATCAGATCAGGATTGAGAGTGAGCCTCGCCTCAAGCATATCATTACTAAATATGATTGCCACAATAAGGTAGCCTATTTTAAAACTGGAATAGGTGTGTATAAGAGAGATGAAATTTTAACCTTCTCTATCCTTGATCCTAAGGAACTGCCAATACCAGGGTTCCCTAATCCCATAATTAATAAAAACCAACAAGCATTGGTCAAAAAACTGTAGCAAGACCAACTGGTCTTAGGGGCAGATGTAGATCTACAAAGCCTCTTGCTTCCTAACTAGTGTAGGATACATTATCAAAACCATTATGAATTAACATGCCAACCCTACATTGACATTTTAAATCATGCTTCCCAAGCTGAGGAAGTTGGCACAAATTTCCCTGAGACCATTGCAGACCGCTTCTTATTTGAAGCCAAGGAGGCAACAATGTTACCCAGGGGTAGGACACTTCCAAAAGAAAATCCTTCCCAAATTGAACTGGCCTCAGTCACATGTCTTAACTAGCATATTGATGAGGGTCAACCCCTAGGTTTGTTTGACACCCCTACATTTCCAAATATACCAGAACCCAAGGGGTTAACTAAAGAAACTAGTGATTTTCAGAAGGATAGTCACGAATCAGATGCTATAACTAAACATGAATTGGAGAGTGTGCCTAAGGAACTTATACAACATCCTTTCCTTATTCCTGGTGCAAAAGATCAAGCAACCCCAATTGGGAATCATCTAACTCAAGCACCAGTAACAACTTCAAAAGAATCAACTCCAACCTATGATCAATTATGGACCCTCACCTTTGATGGATTCAAATCCAGGACCGGTTGTGGTGTTGGAATTATACTAACCAGCTTGAAAGGGAAAGTTTTCTTTGCTTGTTACAGGCTGCAATTCGGGTGCACTAATAATGTAGCTGAATACGAAGCCCTAACATGAGGATTGATGTTCGCACACAAGAAAAAGGTTACTGCCTTGAGGTTCAAGGGAGATTTAGAAATTGTGGTCAAGCATGTGCACAACCAGTATACATGTCACAACAAGAGGTTGGAAGCATATAGGAACAGGGTATGGAACTTGATCGAAAACTTTGATGCTTTTGGGATTAGCTTAATCCCTAGAGAAGAAAATCAGGTAGCTGATTCATTGGATGTTGCTGTAAGTACCTTGGAACCTATGCAAGACTCCAAGTTTAAAAGATTCTTAGTGGAACTGATGTCCACTCTAGCTATTCTTGATAATGTCAGGAACTTTCAAGTCTTTGATGATGATCGGCACATCCTTGCTTTCCTAGCAAGTTCTGATGTTTTCAAAGGACAAATTATTGATGAGTCTAAAAGAGATCAATGGGATTGGAACCTTGAAGAATGTGATACAAAAGGAGTCCTTAATCTGAAAAGTAAAAACATTCCCAAGGGAATGGTTGCTTTAGAAAGAATCTTTGAGTCAAACCCTAGGGCTCGAGAGAAGGCATCAGCTGAAGAAAAGGGAGGAAAATATGAAATAGTTAACCTGGCTGATTCTAGCCCTGAAAGGAATGTCTACATAGGGAAGGCCTACCCTGAAGCCATCAGGGAAGACATATTGAGGGCACTTAAGAAAGATATTGCTGCAATTTCTTGGGGGTATGAAGACCTCCAGACATTCGATGCTTCAGTTATGACTCACACTATCCCCTTGAAGCTCGAAGTTAAACCCTTCTGACATAAGCAACGCCCTATCAATGCTTTGATTGAACCATTGATCTATAAAGAAGTTCAGAAATTACTCTCGGCAAGGATAATCTTCCCTGTGCGCCATTCAACATGGGTGGCCAACTTAGTCCTAGTTCGTAAGAAAAAATAGGGAGATTAGACTATGCATGGACTTCCGAAATCTAAATAGAGCTTCAGAAAAGGATAATTACCCACTCCCTTCCTTGGATGAGGTATTGCAGACTGTCAATGGAGCACAGATGATGTCATTCTTGGACGGTTACTCAGGATACAATCAGGTTATGGTCGACTTTGAGGATAGGATGAAGACGGCTTTCACCACCAAGTGGGTTACGTTCACATATAGAAGGATGCCATTCGGCCTAATAAATTTTGGAACAACTTTCCAGCGCACCATGGACATAGCCTTCAAGGATCTGATTGGCAAATATATTATTGTTTACATAGATGACCTGACAGTGTTCTCCAAGGATCGACTGAATCATGCTACAGACTTGGCAAAGTTCTCGAGAAATGCATCCAGTATGGAGTCTCCTTGAATCCCAAAAAGTGTGTGTTTGGAGTTTTTGAAGGGAAGCTCTTGGGACACATAATTTTAGAAAGAGGAATATCCATTGACCCAGATTGAGTTGAGTCCATCCTCAAGATAGCCATGCCAGGAAGCAAGAAAGAGATGAGATCCTTCTTCGAAAACATCAACTTCGTGAGGAAGTTTATCACAGGGTTTGTAGAAATCATGAAGCCCTTGAATGAGATGATGAAGAAGGATGCCAAAATAGAGTGGAGTGATGAGGCGAAGGCTGTATTTTCTCAAGTCAAGCGATCCATTTCGGAAGCTCCAGTCCTCACTAGCCTTGACTACTTGAGGCTATTTTATATTTATTCCTTTTCCTCCGAGCATTCTTGTGCAACTGTTCTAACTCATCGAAGAGAAGAGGGGGAAGAAAGGCCAATTTCTTTCATGTGCTCTCCATTCAAAAATGCTGAAGTTAAATACCCACCTCTTGAAAAGCAAGATTTTGCGCTGGTCCGAGCGGTCAAGAAGTTCAGGAAATACATCCTCTGGATTCAAATTATTGTTGTAGTTCCCGACACAGCTGTAAAGTCTCTACTTATGCAGAGCAAACTAGGAGAAAGAAGAGGGAAGTGGATGGCCATCTTGTAAGAGTTTGATTTAGAGATACACCCTATGAAACTTGTCTGAGGTTTGGGTCTATCTAAATCTATGGCTAATGTTGGTAACAACGTTATTTGTCAACAATATACTACTCAGTCCTTCTCAAACGACCTATGGTATGCTGATCTCATTTGTTTCATGCTAAATAACTGGTGTCCGGAGGGAATGAACGCCACTTAGAGGAGAGCACTGAGACTGAAAAGCTCACACTATATGTTTAAAGGAGGGTTGCTATATCGAAGGAATTTTGAAGGAGTGTATTTAAGATGCCTCAATCATCAAGAGGCTAAGCAGGTGATATCTGGGTTTCATGGGAAACATGGCATAGGTCATGGGTCTACAAATTCATTGGCCCACCAAATCCTAAAATCTGGTTATTATTGGCCCTGTGTATTCAAGGATGCCCATCAGCATGTGAGAACATGTCACATCTATCAAATTTTTGCACCAAGGGAACGCCATGCAGCCATGCAATTACAGCCGGTCTACGAGGTAAGGCCCTTTTCCCAATGGGCATTGGATTTCATTTGAGTGATTAACCTGAATTCCTCTGTAGGATATAAGTTTATCTTGACTGCTACTCATTACTGCACGAGGTGGAAAAAGGCTATACCCTGCAAAAATAGCACAACAAAGGTAGTGATCAAGTTTCTCACTAGGTGCATCACTACAAGGTTTGGGGTACCCTTTTCTCTGGTATGTGATAATGGCTTTGCTTTTTATTATGTTGAGTTTATTTCTTGGGCATATGATCACAAGATTGTCTTGAAGTATTCATCAAATTATTACCCACAAGGCAATGGAGTTGTGGAGTCAACCAATAAGAATCTCTTAGGGGTAATTAAGAAACTGTTAGAGCATAACCCTAGAGACTGGCATACCTAGCTAAGGTTTTCATTATGGGCAGATCAGACTAGGATTAAGGTTGCTTTAAACACATCACCATTCAATTTGGTATACGGCCAAGACCCTGTCTTTCCTATCCATCTACAAATACCTATCCTAGAGTTCATGCAGAAATTTTATTCCAGTGACAATAGGATAGAGATCAGGTTAGCTGCTTTGTTGAAATTAGAAGAGCAGAGAGATGCCTCATTGCAACAATTCTTTAGGCATCAGGCTATTGTCAAACACTGGTTTGACAAAAGATCCAAAATCAAGGCCTTTAGGATATCAGACCTAGTGCTGCTATGGGACAAAGCCAGTGAAAAGAAGGGCAGTCACCAGAAATTTGACAAACTTTGGCTAGGTCCTTATCAGATTGCTGAGATCTTAGGAGAAAATTCTTTTTGATTGAGTAGTTTAACTGGAGAACCTATCCCCTTGCCTGTCAATGGACAGTTTCTTAAACACTATTTCAAATCATGATGATTAGCATTTTGCTAAGTGGTGCATTTGTATAAATAATTTCTTCTTGTAAATGGTCTCTATGTATAATCTGCTGCTTTTTGTGTAAATATTTTGCTTTTTTGTTTGTTCTCTCCTTCTATCCTTTGTATTTCCTTTGTTGTTTGTTTTTTTTTTTGTTTTGTTCTTTGGGGTTGATTTGTTTCTTTCCATCTTGAAATGGTGGGTTGTTATCCAAAGCTTACTTTGGTTGTTAGGAGAGAAGTGGTTTAGATATTTTCACGTTTTCTGATCGAATGATTTTGTCCTCAATTCATTGTTTCATGCTTGTTGTCAATAAAAGTTGTGGAAAGTTTTGAAAGCAAGGTGCCAAGTAAGAAATCCTTCATCAAATCCCCTGAATCTATCACAAATCATTCAAATCATCTCCTCTTCTAGTAGTATATTTGTCCTAAGATGACAATGTTCTAAGATTTGAGTGAAAAATCTGACTTCCAAGTGTTGTTATGAGGTCCATTGTAGTTTTCAACCCAGATCAGATATTAACATCTAACATATTAAAAAGAAAGAGAGAGCTAAATGCAGATGTCTGAAACTCTAAGAGAAAAAGAAAAGAATTATCAAAAGAAAAAGAGGATTCAATATGAATGGGTAATTCCAGTATCTCTACCAGGGCTATGGACACCTGACTGGAAGTGGAGCAATGCCCAGAATATCATTGCATGAAGGAAATCAACTCATGTAGTTCAAATCTTACACATTGTTGGCCAAAAGATGAAGAAAGCTTTATGAGAGAGTGATGCACAATCAATCACACATGTTGATTCAGGGGTAGCCATTGATTGACTTACATTTGAGATTCTAGCTCTACCTTGTTTGTTATAGCTAACCCAACTAGAGTTGTAATGTTCATGAACCAAGAGTTCTAGGTAGTTGAATCCTTCAGATTCATGAAAATGGTTAAACCATTTTCCCAGCCGAGTTGCCATTTGTTATGCCTTGCATAACCACCCCACTTTGTTCTAGATCAAAATGGGTCCCCCCTTTTCTTCTGGTTTCTTTGGCCTTTGGTTTTCTGCCTTAGGTGTTTTTCCTTTAAGTTCTCTCAAAACTGAAACCGAAACCAATACCAAACTTGAAAAGTTTCTAAGTTCGGGTCTTGTTCCTGCCCCGGTTTCGGTTCCGACCGACCTTTGTTTTTGTTTCTTTTGTTCTTTTTTAGAGTCGGGTCCGGGTCCGAGTCCAAATGTTAAACTTCTGAAGGAGTTTTTCATTCGGGTTCCATCCCAGCCCTGACTCCGCCCTTTTTGCTTTTCTCTCTTCTTCCTTGGTCCTTTTGTTGGTTTTTTGTGTCTTGTGCCTTGGGTGTTTTCGGCCCTAGGCATCTCTTTCTTTTTGTTTTGGCAGGCCCAGAATCAGTTCGGATTCCAAACTTGGATTTCCTTCCTGGTTCTGTTGTCTTTTCTTCCTTGGTCCCATTTCTGTCGCTTTGGCCTTTTTCTGCATTGCGCCTCTTATCGTTTTATTCTGGCGGACTCAGAACCGGAATGGGAACTAAACCCTAAAACTTGAAAATTTTCTGGTTCTGGTTTTGTTTCGATCCTGATTCCACATATTTTCCTTTCCTTTCTTTTTCTTCTTTTTTGTTTTGTCGTGGGGTTTTTCCTCTGTTTTTCTCTTTCTTTTCCTTGTCCTTTCTTTATCTTTTGGATGACGTCAGGGGCAGACTCGGAACGAAATCCGAACTTGAGACTTGAAAAGTTTCTGGTTCGGGTTTGGTTCCGATCCTGATTCTGCTTTATCCATTTTTGTCCTACCCCTATTCCAATTGTTTGGTCACAGGGTGTTGTTTTTCCTTCCTTTCCCCTTCCTTTTTGTCTTTGTATATTGTCGGAGGTGGGATTGGGATGGAATCTGAAACTGAAACTTTGAAGAAGTTTCAAGTTTTGGATTTTATTCTGCCCCCACCCCCGTCATCCTACATGTTTTGGTTTCTTTTGTGGGAGCAGAGCAGGGACGGGGTATGAACTTGGTAATATTGTTTATTTCCATGGCTTGTTCTCATCCCGACTCCAGTCCCGATCCTGATTTTCTTTTGGCTCCACCCCCACCAGTTTGAGGGCACGGGATGTCATTCCTGGGTCATGTTTTGTCCCGATCCCAGTTCTGCTGGGACTTGTTTAATTTTTTTTGCTCGGTCCCAGTTGTGTTTTGGTTCCACTTCCACCAGTTACAATGGGGGAGTGTTTTCCCATTTTCTTCCGCCTTTGTCAGAGTTAAGTTTCTTTTTGGTAAAAGGTATGATATTAATGTATTGCTTTAACGAAGACCTTGTTTTGTAGGATCATGTCGTGTGCATGAGGATATTTCTTGAAGATCTCAATGAAAGGATCTTTCCAACCCAATAGGGTCTCACCAACATGTTTTGTGCCCTCGGTGTGACACATTGAGCTCGCTGAAGCATCTTCCTGACTAACGTTGGTCTTGCTAATGGTCTTTGCGAGATCGGTATGACCTCTATGGCTCACCGAAACATCTCACCGACTGGCCCAGGCTACACCGACAACTTGCAAAAGAATGGATCTGGAGCGGAAAGAGCGTTGAAGGAAGAAGATAAAGCCGTGAGTCATAACGCTAGCTGGTGTTTACTGACAGAAGTAGCTTGACATTAATGGTGATATTTTAGGGCACTCAAAGCAGCTCCGCTGAAGGTCGAAAATGGACACGGAGGTGTGGGAGTTAATGTAGTAGCTACAAAATATCTACAGATCTTTCTAGGAGACCATCTTCACCGACATAAGATAGCAAGGATTCAGATTTATTACAGAACCAACTTTTGTTAAAGATCTGAACGCCAACCCTCTAACACCATAGATATTTTGTAAACCCTAAAAACAAGGGCTAACTTTCTTCTCAGGAAAAGGTGTATATATGGCATTCTCACCTCTTTGTAAGGGGTTCCAAAACTTTTAGTGTGAGCACTTCCAGATTAGAACCTCTAGGTTTAGAGAACTATTTAGAGCTAGAACTGTTAGGAGTTAGTCAACTAGCAAAAGGAGATCGAGTTGCATCTTGATTCTCAGTAATGAGAGCTTCTCTTGTCTTCTTGGTTAGCAGTTAGATTTCAGTACATACTATAATGTTATTTCAAATTTCTAGTGTATATGGAAGTAGTATGAAGACAGAGGTTTTATGTACACTGGTGATTGTGCCAGATTTGTAAATGTTGCTTATTTGTCTCACCCATAGTAGAAGCAACTAGATTCAAATCTACTTCATATTGTGTTCCAGAATGGTATTTATCTTAAAGTTAATCATTTGATTTTGAAAGCTTTCAAGGAATGAATCTCATTTTGTGTTTTGCTTAAATGGTAGTCTATAATCAGTTGTTGAAATCAACACTATGAATGAATGATACTGTATGTTAATCATAAGTTAATTTTGTTTTGTAGTTTTAGTTTATAAATTCCTTGAAGTTAGCAAGTCGGGTTAAGTTTGGATGAGCTATTGTTCTTTTCTATTTCAAAACCCTAGTCTATCATTTTATATTTCTTTAAAACCCCTGGTTAGTATAGGATTTATTTCATGTTTAATCTTGGAGAAATCTAGAAGCCCAACACTAGCAAGCCCCATGAATATTACTGTTGCATTGACCACTGAGTAACATCAACACAGTTGAGACCCAACTACCAAGACCTTGGGAGCTAAGGCATCCATGTGTTTCCTTTCTCTTTCAGGAGAAACAGAGCAGTAATACTCTGTTTGCATTGTTGTGGTGCCAAAATTTCCGTCAACAATCCCCATACCCTATACCCTTATCCCTCAAACATCAACCCTATACTTAAACCCTAAACCCTACATTCAACCCTATACTATAATATCTTAAACCCTATACACTATACCTCAACCCTAAACCCTATACCTTAAACCCTAAATCCTACACCCAAAACCGCCATCCTTATACTCTATACCCTCAACCTTATACCCGATATCCTAAACCCTACTCCCTATACCCTATACACTTAACATTATACCCTTAACCCTTTACCTTAAACCCTAAAAACTATACCCTCAACAATCATAGTGGGAGGGAGGGAGGAAGGGAGGGAGAGAGGGAGATGAGAGATAAAGAGTAGAGAGGGAAACACAGAGAGAATGAGGGGGAAAGTGGGAGGAACAGAGAGAGAGAATGGTGAGGTAGAGAGGAGAGAATGAAAGAGGGAGAGGGAGGTATGGAGAGAGAGAGATAATGGTGAGATAGAGAGAATGATAGAATGACAAGGAGGCAGAGAATGGTGAGATAAAGAAGAGAGAATGAGAGGGAAAGAGGGGGGAGAGAAGTAGAGAGACATAGATTAGAGAGGGAAAGAGGTAAAGAGGGAGAATAGTGAGATAGAGAGAGACATAGAGACATAGAGAGAGAGAGAGTGATGGAGTGAGAGATAGGTAGAGAGAGAAATGGGAGATAAAGATAAGTATAGAGGGAAGAAGAGGTAGACAGAGGTGAGATAGAGAGGAGAGAGTGAGAGAAAGAGGAGGGAAGAGAGGGAGAGATAGAGAATGAGAAAGAGGTAGGTAGGTAGGTATGTAGAGGGAGATAGTGTGATGCCTCACCATTTGTTGAGCATTGCTTTTCATATTTTTTTATAGTGGAGGTTTTTTAATAAAATCTTAGGATTATTATATTGAGTTGTGAAACCTTGTACTTATAGATTATTCTACACGTATTATGATAATGGATATTATAAACTTGTTGGTAGAAATTTTTTTGGTGTATGTGGTTCATATTAGTTGCCTTAAATCTAGAATATATTAATATTAATAGATAATAAAAAAAATATAATATTAATATTAATGTTAAAGAATATAATAATAAATACAACGTCAAGTTTAATATCAAGAACATTATTATGATTGCCAATATTAATAAGAATGGAAGATGGAATGATAATGTCAATTTTAAGGGCGATATTTGTATTTGTAGTAATATTAATATATCCAGATAAATAGGAATGTTTTTTTTTTTTATGAAAGGTAAGAGCCTATATATATATAGAAATAAGGGATTAAAAATAGTAGTCTTCAGGCTCTTAACAGCCTGATGATGCCAAATTCTATCTTGCAAAGAAGCTCCTAACAGAGAGATATTACATGATGCATTTTGTGCAAAAAACCCCATTTACCCACTTGGCCTAGAAGCCTAGATATTGCCTTTACAAATTAAAATTCAAAGTGGATATTCCTGCAAAATTCTAAACCCTTACATACTACAAAATTATAAGCCCTTGCATATTGTTGTATATGTTATATATGCCCTTTACATTCTATTATGTACCTAAGTATGATTAACATATCATTATTTTGTTCCTCCATACCATCAAAATTCACTTCATTTTCTCCTTATTGGTCTTGAAAATCTTGCACATTATCTAACATTAGTGGAAAAACATTCAAATTTGGAATACCTCCAGGATGAGGTTGATAAGAAGAACTCACATTGTCTTGGTTAAGCCTCAGATGAAGACCATGGATAACTAGAACATTAAGAACATTACCCACTACTAGAACTGGTCGAGAAATCACCGATTCTTGGTGTTCATGGGAGATGAGAGCCAAAATCACATTCACCTTACTCCTGATCATGTCTGCCATAGCTTCTCCTACTACCCCACTATGCTTGTCCAAAGATTGCTAAAAATTCACAAAGCTTTGTATTTCTAGAGTGTTCTTCATTGCATCCAAGAGGGAGATACATGTGCCATTTAGTAGGAAGTGGCATGGAAAGAGACCCCTGATTTGGCCTTGTCCCTTCCATAATTCATAACCTTGCACTGACCTTAAAATTCTATTATCAAGTAGAAAGACCTCCTTTACCACCTTATGAGAAATTATCTGCAACACTGGGATCTAGATTACAAAATATCAAAAATATTCAATAGAAATATTGAAACTACCTATGAGGGAAAGATAATTCTCGTCACCTAGGGGTAAAGGATCTCATCACCAAACATTCATTTCACAATCTTGTGAAACTGATAACAATGCCACTTAAAAAATTGAGCAAGCTCTACGTCCCCTAAAGAGCCTGAGAAAGGTAGCTCCCATTCCAAAACTGGCAAGTAAACCCTATAATTTATGGGAAATTACTCCATGATAGCTCTTTTACACCCACAACAAGCCTGACAATTGTACCTCAATTCGCCTTCCTCCATAGAAGAAGACGCCTAGTGCATAGCCAATATCAATCAAGCCCACTACCTCTACAAATTTTCTTTGAAATGAGACTGCAACAAGGATGTTCTTTAATAAACTTTTCACATGTGTAAGGAAGATGATGCAATAGGTGGATTTCATTCCTTCCTTGCCCAACTCACCAAGTGCCTTCCCAAGAACAAATGTCTACATGTGATTTTAATAAAGGTTCATCATAACATGAGCTGCTTTGTACAAAGCTTCACCTGCATACATTGAAAGACACATTATATTTTAAACATAATCATTCACTTGCTTGATATAATCCTCCTCAAGTTGGAATGATCGTCCTTCAAAGACATTGTGTACAAGCTAGTACAAAGCACCATTGGAGATCATGAAAGCTTCCATCCTTATAGATTTGCATGTCTAAGACATGAAGTTGTCATCTTTATAATGTATAATCGACATTAAATCCTTCTGCTTCCAATGATTACTTGATAGGATAGATAGTCTATGGCTAGCACAATCCAAAATATGCAATGAATTAAGTTGAGCCCCTAAATTAACAGGTTCTTTCTCTGATTTGTAACCCCTTTGCCTAATTAGCAAGCGCTTTCTCTATTTATTATTTTCATTAAATCTAGGAAGGCTTTTAGATTAAAATCATTTTCCATGAAAAATACTTCCTCTTTATCACACCCCATATTGGCTAATTGATTTGCAAGCATATTACCCTCCTGATACGTATGTGAAATTTGATAAGCATCAAATTCATTTAAAAACTTCCATACATTCTGCAGAACATATTTCATATGCGATAAATAGTAATGTTAAGAATAGTTATAATTAATGAAGGAATAATACCACTTTGGAGTTTAGATTCTAATTTAGGGTTTCATTTGAGTCGCCCTAAGTGAAACATGAAATAATTAATTAATGACCTTAAAGTATATATATATATATATATATATATATATATATATATATATATATATATATATATATATATATATATATATATACTCTACTTGTTTCATTATTATATATGTATATAAATGTTAATGGGTTACAAATAAGAGAATTATAATTGTTAAAAGTTGAGTTTTGGTTAATTTTAATAATTATATTAAGCATAGCCATGAAGTGAATATATATATATATATTTTCTAGTTTCATTATTATATATGTATATAAATGTTAATGAATTACAAATAAGAGAATTATAATTGTTAAAAGTTGAGTTTTGGTTAATTTTAATAATTGTATTAAGCATAGACGTGAAGTAAATTTTAGTAATAATGGCATTCAAGTCTAATCAAGAATATACACTTAATTGAATATAAATTGAAACCTTGGCCTCACTCGCTTATGTAGCTTTTAAGCTTACTATTGTAAAATTAATCAGTTTCATGCCTTCTCCATACCGCCGCATTTTTGTGAACCTATCTACCCAGCAATCAAATGAGCTAGTAGGTGATTTCCACATTCCTTTGAAGCATTCTGACAGTCAACCCATTTGCTAATCTATACATCCACATCAAAGTGTGTTGCATAGAGCCGATCCCCAACAGCTGGAAACTCAGAGACACTTGCCCTTTGTCGTAGAGTGCATAGAGGCCCAGGGAGAATGGATTGTCAACTAAAACAATTTGTTTAAACGACTGAACGCTACATTCCGCGCTCCCACCCCATTCGCATACATAGCATATCCAGTCGTAAACGTCTGTAAACTCCATAACCAAATCTTACACAAAGGTGTGGTTAACTGGAACATCTATCTCTATTTGTAGAGGGAATCCTATCAAACCCAGTACCAAATATTGTTTCTAGATTCGATCGTATTGGATTTTTTGCATCAAAATTGAATTAATCTTGATGGATCACAAAGTGTGACATGAAAAGCTAATGCAAAAACTCTGACATAATTTAGGAATGTTTAAGAGGTGTGTGTGGGTAAAAAATTCCTTCTATAGGCCTTAAGTTTGTAGGTCAAACTAATACTTCTTACAAATTTTTTATAGTTTTCCACTATAAGAAACTAATTAGAGTTGGAATTAACCATTAGAGTGTTTTATAGGGGACTCTAATAACCAATCTTAGGAATAGATACTCTTTTTCTATGTTCCATGACTTCTACACAATATTATGTTAAATAATTTAAGGAATAAATAATAGAGGTCTCTCAAAAGACTTGATTTAATTAAAGTGGCCTAGAAGGCCTAATAAGTGTGTGTAATAACCTCTATAGATTTAACACAATTAAATTCACAAATAAAACCTCATCAAGCACAAAAGAATGACTTGTATCTGATGTTGAAGAAAAGAGACAAGATTTATATTAAATTAATAATTTTGGGTACATGTGTTGATTACAAGGCAATTTATATGGGAACATTTTCCTTACAATAGACCTCTTGTTCAATACCAAAACTATACAAAATACTGAAACTTGAGCCTTCTTGACAGATCCTCGACCTTTGAATTCCTTTGACCATCTCAAGGGTGAGAAACTTGTGGGAGCACTTTTCTGCCCTACCACGAATTAAGAAACTTCCCTGTAATTCTTCTATCCATCAAAGAATACCTGACCGAACACGAGGAAAAATAGCAATGTAATATTAAAAATGAGTAATGGAATATGTGTAGAAAATCATATAAACTTATAGTCATATAATGATCATCACAAGATTATACCAAAAATGTCATCATGCTTGACACTTGTGCACATACACTATGCAGGCTACATGACAACTTGCCATCAATTTGTTGCTTATAGAACCAACATTTCCCAAAGTAATAAGTAAATCTTTGCAAATGCAAGTATGTTATCATGAAAGTTTAAGCACATAAGCCTTTCAACATCTATTTCATAAACACATTTCAAGAAATGAAGTGAATCCAATGTAAGAACATGCAAGTATGAGTCAATTAACTAGGTACAAGACATTTATTGACACCAAAAAAATATATTCATAACATATTAATAATAGTTAACCTTAGATTTCAAAAGAAAATGTAATAAATTGTACAATCTTATTGGAAATTATCTATTGATCAATATCAAAGGTGCTATCAAGCAACTCATGTCATCATGGTATTGGCTAATATAGAGGTACTCTCCTCATTCCTCTATCTACCATAATTCTTAAATTATGGAGCATTATCTATAGCATGTCTCTTTAGCTTCCTCCATAGCCATATTGATCCACAATTACAAAAAAGGTGAGCTGAGTGTTGATCCTTGGAAGTCTCACCCTCAACACCTTGTAAAAATTATCTATTATGGTATATAAAGATTTGTGTTAGGGAACTAATTGATTGTAAAATCTACACCTCAAACCTCTAATTGATTGTAAAATCTACACCTCAAACCTCTTCTTCATAATAAAATGGATCATCACATGTTGATTGTCTAACCTACTTAGGGATCTTGGTAAGTGGTTGCACAACATGGCCCCTCCCTATCATATGTAAAGCCTTTTCCTTTTCCCTAAAAATATTACAGATCAATATTATTTGAAATCTCATTGAGGACAAACTCACAATAGAGTATTCTCAAGAAATATTGTGGGACCTTGTTTTTGTTGCATGGGAAATGGTAAAAAACCATCTACCACCTCTTCCAATCCCCCTTTGGTGTTGGCACCATTGAATAGGGAAGTTGTTGCAACTTCCATAGAAGGGTACACTGATTCTTAGATCAATAAACAATGCAAACAAATTGGATTTCAATGTTTTTCTCTTTTACTTGTTTATATGAAAATTTTGTATAGTGTTATTTTCACGTGTTTTCATTATAATTCAACCATATGTTTATTTAGCCACTCATGAAATATATGATAAATGATAGATTTTAATTATGGTGCAAGTGCTCTTCAATATGAAGTAGTTTCATTAAGAATTTTTAATATATTAATTAGTCTTTGGAGATTATTTTTGTTGGTCTAAATATGACCCAATAAATTTTCTTGTGTGTCAAGAGGAGGTTTGGAAATAAATGGACGAGTTTAAAGCCCGCGTTAGTTTTTTTTCATGCCTTTTAAGAGGAATTCTATACATATGATTTGGTTAATTAATATTTGGGAGTGTTGAGGGATTTTTAATTCCTATTATTTAAAAAAAAGAAAAGAATCAAATCAAATATAAATAAATTTCGTTCTCAATTAAACTACTAAAACCTAAAAACCTTACCTCCTCAACCTTATGCATGTTGTGGCAACATGGTGTTCGCTTGTGTCGACCTGAAGATGTCACAAATGTGCTCACACTTTTCATTGCTCATATTAGGACTTGGACAAAAATGGGATCCAACTCCTTTGAGCTCAATTTTTTTAACAGAGAAATAACTACTAGTCGCATGCACAGGCATGTAACCATCAGTCGATAGGGGTCTACCGCAAATGGCTATTCAGTGGGAAAGAAGAAGGAAACTCTTTTTTGGAATGCAATGTGAAATATAAACAATCAATAATATTTGCAATTGTTTGATTGAGTTGACAAAGGGAAAGCGTGTTAATAAGCCAATATGAAATAACATGAGGTTAGTTCATATCTCACAGGCTATGGATGTGAGATTACAAACCATTTGCACAAAATGGGAAATCAATCTTTGCGTTTGGACATAGAAAATTATTAGTTGAAAATTGATTATGAAAATGTAAAATAAAACCGCATGTCATGTTGAATGAATCTTATCAGTTACAATGTATCCATTAATTTTAATTTTAAGCAAGTAATCATCAATAACTTTTTTTTATTAATATGTAATATTTAATAATTTTAGTTAGAATAGTTATTTAAAATTGATTTTAATTAATAATCTTAGGAATATAGTAAATTAATTCTCAATAAATACAATTTTTTAATAAATTTATTCTTAAAAAATGACATTTGAAAAATTAAATAAAATATAAATTTTTAAATAATTAATTTTTTTAACAACAATAATTTCTCTCCAAAATTCCAAGTATGAGATAATTTTATCTCTATTTTAGTTTTATATTTATTAGACCTAGATGCACATCTATATTTGATCTTTTGTCTAGGTTAATCGATCAATTGATTGATTATTATTTAATTATTTTAAGATACATATGCATACAAATACATGGTAGAGTTGAAGTTGTGGATTAAATAATATTTACTAAAAGTATGGAACATTAAATGATTCTCTTTTTTTAAAAAGTTATTACTGATGCCTTTAATTAGGGATATGCAATAAAAAAGTATTATTTTAAAAAGTTAGTCAATAACTTTGGGTATGGCATATTTTTAAAGAAAGAAAGATGTTTAATATTCAATACTTTTTATAATTAGTATTTAGTCCATAATTTTGGAAATAAAATCATTAGTATGCATGTGATTTATGGGTTACTAGTAGTAAACTAAAATGGATACAAGTAGAAAGGATTCAAAAGTAGACAATTACAAGGAAATTGAAAATAAAAATATCAGTTTTTTATGAATTGCTTCATAGTGCTATTGAAGACTGAGCGACACCATCTTTGATCCAAAACAAATAAACAGACCTCACAAAAAGAAGAATGTTATGACATGTAATACACATATTTTGCATTGTTAGAATAAATGAATAAAAGATATGGCTTGTTTTGAGGTGACATGACCAAAGTCTCAAGTGCTTCCCTAGCACTTGCTATGACATGAGAAACATGTTATTATAGACTATGTTTGTGGAAGCCAAGTGTATATAAGAATTTGTGTACACATGTATCTATGTAACAAGAAATATATGGCATTAAAAGTAAAAGCACAAAACCCATGCTCGTTATCCTCCCTACCATTTTGGCATCATGAAGCCTCGTGGGCTCTAGCCAAACCCTTGAGTAAAAAAAGTATGAAACGTCCACAGGAAATCTCATGGACTTCCATCATATATCACACAATAAGAAAGTTGGGGAAAATCTAGTGTTTCATATCTGATCTGTCATATTGTAGTGTTTTCTCTGTTGTGGTAACTTTGTAAAAAATAGGTATCATGATTTTTGAATGATTTTGCATGGTTTAGCCTAGTTCTTGCAAATAGAAGACATGGGTATGTTATTAGACGGGCAAGAAAAATCAGAAAGGAAGTATAAAAAGTGAGTAAGTATATGGGTAAAATCAATATAGAGAATCTGAAACTGAAAATAATCAGTAATATTTATAATTGCTTCACCAAATCTATATATTGATAATGGAAAATTTTTGTACTTACATTGATGGTGTTTAACAAGCGCGAGCAACATTGGATTGAGTTATTGGAGCATTAAAGAATTTGAAATAGACAATTTACAATACACTATTTTTTTTGAATGTCTATTGTATCTGTGCAACACTATAAAGGAAATAATATATATCTACATAGAAGAGGTTAGTATTATCTATTGTAAATTGAATACATGGTGGAATATATAATAGAGTGTATAATAACTAAAAAGGTGTATCTAACTTCACAAACATATATATATCGGTATAGATTTTCTTTTGCAAGTGCTTATATTTGCATTGCATGGCTAAGATGTATATGCAGAAATGTGTTTGTGAAGCATGAAAACATTTAACAACCAATAACCAGAAAGGGAAAAAATGTAGCCATGCATGAAATGAATACCAGACCAACCATGTCATTGCAAATGGTTTAGTTGAATGGAGCAACATACACCATTGTTGTGTGCTTATAGGGATAAATAATGTGATGCAAATAATAAATTGTTTGTCCTCTCACAAGCACATGGAAAAAATCTATGGTTTTCCTCCAGAATCACATAAACCACAATCTACAATGGCTATGAAAGGGGGAATCTTAAATGGCAATTTTTTTGTGGGAAGACAATCATGCATTTGACTTCAAAAAAGATAGTCTACTAATGCAAGAGCACTTGGTTTAGTTTATGCCTCCATGAGGCCATTTTGTAAATTTTGTTTTAGTTTGTGTATGGTTCAGGTAATAAGGTCTTTTAGACCATTTTGAATTGGTTTGAGTCTAGTTTAAGTCCCTAGAGTTCATTTTGGATTCATATTGCAAATATTGTAAAAGTTGTCAAATTGTGACAAAAGTTGTCATTTTGAAAAAAAAATGTTGCAAAGGTTGCTAAGTGTTAGTTTGGGTTGGTGGAGTTATGTCTTTTTGGCATTGTTAACTGATTAGAGTCTTTTGGGGTCAATTTTGCAAAAGTTGTTGAATGTTGCAAAAAAAGTTCAAAAGTGGGA
The DNA here is from genome assembly GCA_007258455.2 of Sequoia sempervirens. Lineage (NCBI taxonomy): Eukaryota > Viridiplantae > Streptophyta > Pinopsida > Cupressales > Cupressaceae > Sequoia > Sequoia sempervirens. The sequence goes on from VDFB02270651.1 coordinate 440,853,905, forward strand.
ATATCAAGTGTCATCTTGTGTAAATGATGTAAGAGGCAGTTGGAAAACAATGGGGAATGATGTATAATGCCTTAAAAAACCTTTGTAAATGTTTGGGCAAGGTTGGCCAAGAAGGATTTCAAATTTGAATACCAAAACACTCAATTTTCTATGTTTTTACACTAAAATTTGTTGGGACAACGTTTGGTATGGCCTTGTACAGCTTGCACTTGCACTTTTATGCATTTTTATTTGTGAAGGAGTGAACTAGATATCATATACACTTTGTATCATTTGATTTCATTTAGTTTTGAGTGATTTATTGCATTTTTACTCAAATCAGCCTTGAAACCCTAGTTTTAAGGGTTTGAGTGAGAAAAAATGAATTTTTCAGCTATTCCACTAGTATAAAGGGCTACAACTTGGTGGAATAGAAGATGTAGGTCTATTTTTGTGTTTTTGAAGTTTGCAGGAGTAGCGGAGGTAGATTCATGAAGATTTGATGATGCCCTAGGTGGAAAATTGCACGTTTTTGGCACAAAAGGTTGCATAGAGGCTAGGGTTTGATAAAGAAGCAAAGGAAAAGTGTGGGAAATGGTTTGGTGAGAATAGGAATACCATATTTGATATGTTTGAAGTGTTGGAGAAAAATATTGAGGCCTAGAGCATATAGAACCAATAAGTGCCTAGTTGTAGGAGCCTAATCAAAGGCCTTTGGGACAGCGTAGCAACAAGTTTTTGAGGGATATATTCCAAAGTAACCCCATCTGAATTTAAGATATGATATAGAAAGGATTAATGGGTATCCAAATAAATTTTTATATCATGGTTTTGAGTTTTCTTCTACAAATTATGTCAAAATTACCTTATTTGTTGGTCTTATCAAAGCATAGTGGAAGATTGTGAGAAAAGTCATTTGTTTGAAGTGCTAGGGTTTGGGTTTTGAAAATTTCTTTAAGATTGTATTAGTTTGGAGTCTCCCACCTTATTTGCATCATCTAATCTACCCTTTACATTTATGCATGTGTGTACAGTTATCTTTTCAACTTATTTAAAGGACTATTTACATATAGTTGTTTATGAAAATGGGAATTTTCCTTAAAGTTATAACAACATTTATATTATGCAATTATAAATGAATTTATATTAAAAATAAAATTACAATCCAAGGAAGTGGGTGATCCCATAATAGTGGTTTACAATTTTTGGCCAAACTGGACATTGAAATATTTTTTTCTAACTAAATCTTCACTTTCGAGCACCTATAGCGACTAAACCATGAGGAATTTGAAGATGATGAAAACTAGTGATTTGTGACATTTTTTTTGTAGATTCTAAATATATTTTTTTCAAATTTTTTGAAATCGGATTGCACTTCTTTTTCCATCTCCTTCGAAAACTAGTTTTTTTTTTATTTTTTTTTCATAAAACAACATTTTTAAGGAGTGACACTCACCGTATAGCATAATTTTTTTTCAATGAAGGATAAAATAATAATTATTTTGAATTAAGATTTTTAACTCTGATATCTAGTGCTTCCAATTGGTTAGATAGTTTTTATTAAATATTTTTTCTTTAATCGAGTTTCAAAGTCAAACCAATTACAATTCAGACATAGGCAAACCGTATAATGCGTAACTTTTTTTGTATGTATCAAAATTCATTTTTTTTTGTTGGATCAAGGATTTAAATATCTTGTGCACTCATATTTTCCATTTTTTTTTGATAATCTGCTATTTTTGCACGTGCATAACAAAGAGCTTGATTTTCGATGAAAAACCTACGTTTAATAAAACTAAAAAATAAATACATAATAAAACCAAAACATATTAAAATTATAGTCGTTGGATAGCTTGTTTCGAGAAATATGTGATTCCAATTGGGTTTGTGAAGTCTCCTCCATTTTCATCCTCAACCTAAGCTTCGAAGGGAATTTATTTTTATTTTTTGGTGCCAGAGAGCATAAAGGTGGGAAAAGGGGGGTTCGCTTGAACCAGGGGGTTCGAGTGAACTCTCAGGGGTTCGAGCGAACCAGGGTTCATATGAACCCTAGTTCATTTGAACCCCCTTTCAAAAAGGGGTTTTCATTATTTTTTTGGTGGAATGGTGGGAACTTGCATTGAATGGGTTCGCTCAAACCTAGGTTCTAGCGAACCCTCTTTTGGTTCATTCGAACCTATTAGTTCACTCGAACCCCCAAAATAATTTTTTTTGGCATGGGGTCATTTTTTTCAACTTTTCCTTCCTCAGTCCAATTGTAAACCACTTTTGTGGGTTCACCCAAGAATGTAGTAAAAATGGTCATTGAATTGACAAGCCAACTATTAAATAGTCTGGAAATTGTTACATAATGAATAGTTTGTTTTGCGAAACTAGGAAAAAGAATATCATAAAACATATTGATACAAGACAAACAATCTATGTAATTATTGACTTGTCAATTCAAAATTCAAGCTACATTATTTGGCACTAAATATTATAGGAAAAATAGATAAATTTGAAAGAACTATTAGGAAAACACTTAAGAATCATAGGTAAATGCCAACTGTTACATAGATTGCTTGTCTTGTATCAATATGTTTCATGATATTCTCTTTTTCTCATCTGTTTGAAGGTTCTTGTAACAGGCTGTTCATTGTCGTAGTTTACGTCTTGTATTGTTCATATCTTCACCCAAGAAATTTCCGTTGGGTTTTTCCACCACCCCATCCATGAATAGGATTTGTCAGCACTAGAAGCTAGTAATCACTAGCAGGTGGTAGCGAGTTTCCCAGGGTTGTCTATGACAATGTGGATTTTGCTAAAATTTGCGTGCGTTGGTAGTGGTGGAGCTGGTTGAGTTGAGACGTGGAAGCAAAATGGTAAGTGATTTCTTGTGTGAGGGTTAATGCATCCTTGCATTATTGTACGATGGCACAGGAGGAAGTAAATGTAATATTCAATGTTGCAGTGTGGGAAAGTATATTTTTTTTGGTTGAATTCTCAAACGAGCCACTGTGGTGTTGGTTTGATAGCAGAGTATTGGAAAAATCATCACCTGCATCTGTATTTGATAGCAGGTTGGAGGGTTTTAGCACTAATGTGCTCTAAAATGTGAAAGAAAATATATTGATTAAGTTGCATTGTCAAAAGAGCCATTGTGGTCTTGGTTTCATAGCAGACTATACTAAAAATTTTCGCCTTTGGCTTGGTTCTCATTTCGTACATGATTACATTTTTTTCCTTTCTGGTTATTGGTTGTTATATGTGCTCATGTTTCACAAACACATTTTTACATATACATCTTAGCCATGCAATGCAAATATAAGCACTTGCAAAACAAAATCTATACTGATATAAATGTTCATGAGGTTAGATGCACCTTTCTAGTTATTATACAGTCTTCTATAGTGTGCAGAATCAAGCTTTGTGGATGGGTCTCCAGTTCAAACAGATGAGAAAAGAATAATATCATGAAACATATTGATACAAGATTCGAGCTATGTTCTTTGGTAATAAATATTGAAGACAAGTAGAGAAATTGTATAAAAGGTGTTAGAATGATTAATTTATTGTTCATGTCTTTCATTCTCTGCTTATTATTCCTTGTTATATGTTTGTATCTTTGGCGTTATACCCATTTTGGAGACTTTGAAGAGATTATGACTCTATATGGATGAAGAAATTATAGTTAAATCTTCTTTCTTTTATCAAAAAATATGGTTAGGGTTTCTAATTTTTTCGCCAGGTTCGTTTATTGTTTGTAGTTATCTTTGTACATCTTTGGCGTTATAGCCATTAACATAGGAGCAATTGCATATTAACATAGGAGTAATTGTACACACACACACACACACAGACACACACACATATATATGCAGAGGGTTAGTATGAAAGCATAAACATTTTGGAGATAAAAATAGTTTAGTGGCTGTTAACTTTTATTCTAATAGCTCTTAAATACAATTTCTCTATTTGTCTATAATATTTAGTTGCAAGTAATGTAGCTTTAATTTTCAATTAATTATGTAGCATTATACCCATTTTGCATAGGTTATTACTACCCATTGGCTTTACGAGTTCTATTTAATGTGGGTTTACTGCCAAAGAACGTAGATCAAATTTTTAATTGACAAGTCAAATCTTACATAGACTGCTTGTCTTGTATTAATATGTTTAATGTGGGTTTTTGATTATCTATCATTTACCTGTGAATCTGAAGTTCTTTTCTAATAGTTCTTTTACAATTTCTCTATTTTGTCTATAATATTCAGTGCCAAATAATGTAGCTTGAATTTTGAATTGACAAGCCAACTGTTACATATATTGCTTGTGTTGTATCAATATCCACTTCCCCATAACAAACTGCTCATTATTGTAGTTCACCTCTTCTATTCTCCAAGTTCTTAAGTTCTATTTAATGTGGGTTTTTTATCATCTATCTTTTTCCTGTGATTATTAAGTGAATTTCTAATTGTGTAAGAGGTATAGAATGACACTTATTTGCCACTAAATATTATAGACAAAAAGCACATTAAATAGAACTTTAAAATATGCAATATAGAAGAGGAAAACTATGAAAATGAATAGTTTGTTATGGGGAACTGAAAAAAAGAATACCATGAAGAACATTTTGTTATCAAGAACTTCAAATAGATGAGGGAAAATAAATATTGTGAAACATATTGATAGAAGACATATAACATGTTCCATCCGAACAAAATAACCATGACAATTAACATTTTGTTATAAGGAGCTTCAAACAGATGAGGGAAAAAGAGTATCATTAAACATATTGGTACAAGACAAGCAGTCTATGTAACAGTTGCAAGATGTATTAGAATAAAACTTTAGAATCACACGTAAATGATAGATGAACGAAAAACTTTGGCCTGCTTTCAATTTTTTGGTCTGTGTATGTTTTTCTGGCCCTCTCTTAAAGTTCTATTTAATGTGTGTTTTCGATCATTTGTCATTTACCTGTGATTCTCAATTGTTTTTGTAATAGTTGTTTTACAATTTCTCAAATGACAGATGATCTAAAACACATTTTAACTGGAATTTTAACATATGGAGAATAGAAGGTGTAAACCATAGCTATGAATAGTTTTCTATACAAATCTTCTATTGTACAAAATGTGTATAGCACCAAAGATGAACAAATAAAACAAGGAATAATAACTAGAGGCCGAAAAACATACACAGGCCAAAAAAAATAGAAAGCAGTTGAAAGGTACAGGTCAATGTTATATTTGATGAAGAATACAAGAGCTAAACTATGACAATGAACAACTTGTTACAGGAAGCTTCAAAGAGATGGGAAAAAGAGAATATCATGAAACATATTAATACAAAACTAGTAATCTATGTAACAGTTGGCATTTACCTATCGACTATCTGTTTGAAATTTCTATTGGGGTTTCCATCATTGCAACCATGATTAGAATTTTTTGGCACCTCTAGATAATTTTTTCGATAAGATGAAAAGGTAACTATAGAAACACGGACAAATACAATGTTTACAATAGACTATGTTTATTGTAGTCAAGTGCATGTAAGAATTCATGCATGCATGTATATATATAAAGCCACAAATATGTGGAGCCTATCTAGCCATGGCGGAAGAAAAGGGTTGAATGTATAACTCAAAAAAATATAAATTTATAAAACAAACCTTGTTTATGCTTATAGCTATGGTCATCTTTCAGGTACCAATTTTCTGACATATGGGCTTCATATCTCCTTGTCCATCAATGCTTGCATTGAGCCCAACATGATATTACTACAAAGCAACATTTTATTTGAATATATCAAAATATGTCTCTGGTTAAAAGTGTATGGAATAGAAAAAAGAAATTGAAAATAAATTACAACAACAGGAGGTCAAACGTTGTAGATTGCAGAGTGCAATAGTTGTAAAACTCTCCAATCTGGTATCTAACGGAGGTGGATGGCAGGATTTTTGAATAGTCTGCTATCAAAGCAACACCACGGTGCCTCATTTCACAATGGAAGCAAAAAAGTATACATCCTCATACTACAATAGTGAATATTGCATTTACTCCCTTTTGTGTCATCGCGGAACAATGCCAGGATGCATCAAACCTCACATGAGCTAAAACTTTCCATTTTGTTTCCCTTGATTGAGGCAACCAGCTCCACCACTGCCAGCCCATGCGGTCAACAAACTCCACCGTTGTTGTAAAAAGACCCGGGAAACCTATCACCAATTGGATGGAGTTTTATCATATATTAGACAAAAAATGCAATGTATACAAGACTATATATTTTTGAATGCAATATACAGGAAGAGTGAAACAGTGACATGCTGAAAAGAGAATTTTGTAGATCAACATTTGCCAGCTATTTGAATCAAATAAAACTAATAGAAAAGATAAAAAGAACACATAAGAATATGTGGAAGCAAATCATGAAGGACAAACGAAAAAACTCAGGGTATATAGGCAAAGAAAATGGAAAACAAAACATGGTTGCAAAATTTTAAACTTATTAGTCAAATGGAGCATAATTTTTTTGAAAATGTTTCTAGATTATGTGCATATATAGTTTAATATACTGGAATGTTCAAAACATGTTACTGACTTATAGAATTTTCTACGTCTACTTATTGTTGGTTGGTATCTTTGTGCATCTTTGACACTTAATATTGTCTGTATGTGCATATGTATCAATTTGTAATAGCTGCAACTATATGTTTAGAGTGCTACATGTTAAAATTGGTTGAAAGAGAATTGTAGGTATCCTAATAAAGAATTGACATCATGGAATTTAAAAACACTTGGAAAAACATGGATAGGTGGAATATACAGAAGAGTGTATTCTTGTGAATGCCATATACAAAAAGTATGAAACATCAAAATGTTGAAACAAAAAGTGGGCAGATTAATATTTATGGGTGCATATTTGCATAGTAAATTTAATAGGAAGAAGATAGTAAACAGGAAGAAAATTATAGAAGATAGTAAACAGGAAGAAAATTATCTTTAATGTGTAAGGATGAAGAGGATGGAAAGCATTGAATAAATACGGGAAATTTAATGTGGCAGTAAAACACAGAGTATATAGGCACATATAATGGAAAAAAGAGTATAGGTGCATAATTTAAAACTAATCAGTCAAATACAACACAATATTCTTGAAAAAGTTTTTGGAATAGTTAAATATATATTTTAATAGACTAGAATGATCAAAACATGCCACCGACTTATTTTTTCCCTCTACTTATTGTTCCCTAGTATCTTTGTGCATCTTTGGAAAATTATACCCATTTTGCACAGGTTATTACTTGGTATGTTTTTGTAAAATTTAACTTAAAATACTTGAAAAGAGGATGGTATATGGTCTGGAGCTAATGTGAGAATAAATCCTTCATTGCCTTTTTTATAATCTGGAGCATGAAGTGGGGACATAAGCATTTGGCAGGGGCTAGAGTTGTTCCAAATGTACATCTTCGCTGCAACATCGAGTAGTGTATTTGTTGTTTCTTACTCTGGAGTATCTCTCAAATGAGAATGAACATTGGATCAATGCAAATTCTTTCAATTGATTTAACATGAGAGATAGATGTAAAATTCAACCCCTACCTTTCTTTGTTGCCTATGTTTATCGTTGCTCAATCTAATGTTAAGCCTTATGCTTTATGTATTGTGATTGCATGGATGCCATGGTGAGTGGAATTTGTGCTTGACTACCTCAGGTTAAAGCTGGGATGGGAATGCTTCTTGAGTTTTGTGGGTCCAATGGTGGGCCAGTGTAATTTTGGAAGTAGACAACAACTTAGTCAGGCAGATCTGGTAGTTTGCAACATGCATTGTACACAATAGATGTAACAAGACCAAGGGATCCATTGACTAGGCTAGCTTGAGTCCAAAAATTTGTTGTTAGCATCATTTATTCACCAACACAAAGCAACAGTTCTGGGAGAAGTCAGTTATCATCTCCATAATCAAATGTATGTTGTTGTGCTACTCGAGTAGTGCTAATGAATATGGTCAGGTTTAACTGTTTGATCATTTTTTATTGTGGAATGCGACTAAATCATTTGTGACAAACAAATGTGTTGCAACATCAAATTCTTCTCTTTCTGTGGCTGAGATAATTTTATTTGTTTGTTTCATAAGCTCTTCCTAGTCATCATGGAGAGCCTCACCATTTCTTATATGGAGAAGGATTTCCCAAAACTTTTGTTGGGAAGGACTATCTCCTTGTTGGTGGAAAATAGTGTCCAATATTACTGAGACTATGAAAGTATGCCATAAGGCTACATTCGATGAGCATAAAGCATAAATAGGAGTGTCCATGACCAGCAACAACTGGGAAAGATCACCAACAAGGATGATACAAACACCACCGAATGGTTTCCTTTGGTTATTGGGGAATGCTTGACGCAACCGACTATCTATTTTGAGTAGCAACTTCGGGCCTAGAAACTCATTTCATCTATCAAAATGTATTGAATATATTTAAATTGTTCTTGGAATATTGTCAATGGATGGCCTTGCAAAGGATTCATATCCTTTATGGGAATCTGAAGGGCTATATGAATTGTGGAGGCACATATGTTGTAGGAAGCAACACCTATAGGGGCCAATGTGAGCAGTGGGATACTGCATCTAGTAGTAGAGGCATTTATTTATTGTCTTATACAATTTATCAAAAAGGATTTTCCAGTGCCAGTGTTCCTTGAATGATCATGCGAAGAGGGCCTTTAGGGAAAGGCGACATGCGATGGGATTGGATGATTTGAAGAGCTAGTTTATGTTTTGGTGAAAGCTAATGGGCTGATGTATTTACAAGAAAGAATTGTATCATAGCTTGCTCATGTTGTGCCTTTCCCGATGGGATGAACTGCAAAGAAATATTATTAAGTTGTTCAGGCACATGGTTTGTATTCCATGAATGGTTCATATAAAAGTCTCACCTACCCAACAACTGGAGCTGATTTATACTAAAGTTAGTAGTAGCACCAAGTCGAGAGAAAACTTCCCATTCATATGCATCCATAGAAGTTTGATGGTTCAAATCAACACTATCACAGTTGCCATGTTCTTCAATTGTGGATGTAGCTATAATTCTATTAACATGCCAAGGATGATAACCAACTATTTTAAAAACTTTCCAATTTTGAATTATGTCGTATTTGGCAAGACCTATATTTGTCTGTATGTTTTGAAAAGGTTTGTATAACAATAGTTCAATCCAATAAAATGTCTCAAATATTTTTGTATCTTCAAGGGGAATAGTCTTGAACAATGGGTACAAAAGGACAATTGCAGGTTGGTGTCTCGATTTCCATTTGTCCTTTTTGCACTACTCTGAATGTGTATATAAGAAGACCAAATCAATTAGGGATACACAACCCAACTCTGGAGGCCTTTGCATATAGCAATGAATATAATTTGTTGGTAGGCCTTCATCAACATCATATTTATTTATACGGAACCATTCCTTTTTTCCAACATTCGAATGAACATATTGTTGACTTGAAGAGACAAGGGGCAATTTCTGTAACATATGGCACGTCTCCTATGCAGAGATGTCACATTCCACAAGAATGTTCATCATAAATTTTTGATATGCAAGTAGTGCTCTATCCTCAACTATATTTTTATTTGCAAGTCTTTACAACATATCAAGGTAATTTTCTGATTTCTTCTCATATTTAGCTGCATATTTAGAGATATAATTTAATACAATTTTCCTAGAAACAACTAGCTGGCAGTCAACATTGGCATGCCAAATTGCAAGAATGGGTGGGATGAATATTTAGGTGATCATCATTTCTTTCTGGCTTGTAGGATTTGTTAGAATTAGCATCATATGTCAATGTAGAGGTAAGTTGTTGCCAAGGTGCTTTATACTAACATTGTAAAATATTAGAAAAAACACTTAAGAATAATAGGAAAATGACAAATGATTGAAAACCCACATTAAATAGAACTTTAAAATATGGAGAATAGAAGAGGTGAACTATGATAATTTGTAAACATATTTATCACAAAGAACATATAACATGTTCTATTTACACAAAATGTAAAACTAAACATACTTTCACAACTACTACACTAATTTTATCTTCAATACCTTTATGTTCTCATGCCAACCCTTTACATATATATATGCAATTGCTCCTATGTTAATATGCATTTAAACAATATACATATGTAGGGAAATTTTATGTGTATGTTTATGTGGTATAACATTCAAAAAAATACACCGTTCACAAAAAGCATATAACATGTGCCATCCACAGAAGATGTGGAACTAAACATACCTTTATAGCTACTAAACTAATTTTATTTTGAATATATTTTTGCTTTCATATTGACCCTCTGCATATATATATATATATATATATATATATATATATGTGTGTGTGTGTGTGTGTGTGTGTGTGTGTGTGTGATTACTCCTATTGACAAGTATTGATACAAGAAAAGTAGTGTATATAACAGTTGCCTTGTTAATTCAAAATTCAAGCTACATTATTTGCTACTAAATATTATAGAAAAATAGAGAAATTGTATAAAAAGTATACTTCCTCCTGTTGTGTTCATTGTCATCGTGGAACAACATAAGCAAGAATTTTCCACTCTGCTTCTGCCGATCTAGGCAGCCTAGCCCTCCAACACTACCATTCCACATGGTCAACAAACTCCACCTCCATGGACCGTCATAGTGAACATCCCTGGGAAACTCATCGCCGACCTTCCACACATATTCATTTCCAGTGATGAGGAATATTTTTCCCGCCTATGCTAATGAAAATCCTAGTGGGAAACTCCAAATAGATAGGCCAAAGATAATTTGATGGGTAAGGAAAACTTAGGGTATATAGGCATAGGTAAAATGGAAAGCACAACATAGCTGCACAAGGAGAAAGGGCTCTCAAGATGCCTTGCATGTGCGAGGTAGGCCCAAGGAGAAAGGGCCTAAAGGGGATAAGAAGAAGGATAAGTATAAAGGACAATCTAAGACCCTTGGAAAGAGCAAAGTGAAGTGTTGGAACTATGGTAAATGGGGACATGTGAAGAAGGAATGTAGAAATAAGAAAATGAATGTAGATTCCTTCATGAAAAACTCCTTTGATAATGATGATTTTGATGCTTTGATTATTTCAGCTAACACAATCTGCAATGATGCTTGGCTTATTGATTCAGGTGCTTCCTTTCATATGACTCCTCACAAGGAGTGGTTTTAAACATACAAAGAATATGATGGAGGAGAGGTATTCATGGGTGACAACAACTCACAAAAGATTGTTAGTAAAGGAAAGGTAAAGTTGTGTTTCAATGATGGGAGGGTTAAAATCCTTGATGATGTTTTACATATTCCAGGACTTACAAAAAATTTAATTTCGGTTTCCAAGTTGAATGATTCTAGAATGAATGTGACATTTGACAAGTTTGGTGGTTGCTAAAGGATCTCAGACAAGGAATCTATTTATGTTACATGCCTCTACTTTTTGTAACTCTTCTTTTATAACTAGCACTAAAAATGCATGTATGTTGTGGCACCATAGATTGGGTCACATTGGTGAAAAAGGTCTTAGGAGCATACTTGATAACAAACTAGTAGACGGTATTTTTGATTATTCTATTCGTAAAAATGATTTTTGTGAAGATTGTGTGTTTGGTAAACAAAACAGGTCATCATTTCCTAAAGGAACTAATAAAGCTAATGGATTGTTAGAACTAATTCATTTGGATGTATGTGATCCACTGGATACAGATTCTTTGAGTAGATCTTGTTATTATGTTTCCTTCATTGATGATTGCTCAAGATATACTTGGATTTATTTTATGCATACAAAATCTAAAGTTTTCACCAAATTTAAGGAATTTAAGGCATTGGTTGAAAAACAAATAGATTATTAGATAAAAGTATTGAGATCTGACACTGGGGGTGAATATTGTTGTAAGGAATTTGATGAGTTTTGCAAAGAGGCAGGAATTGTTAGGCAAAAGACTACACCTTACACACCCCAAAAAAATGGGGTAGCAAAAAGAAGGAACCGTACATTAATGGAAAGAGCTAGGAGAATGTTAAGTAGTGCTAAGTTAGATAAAAAATTTTGGGCCGAAGCTGTTGGTACTGCTTGTTATTTAATTAACAGATCTCCTTGTAAATCTCTTGTTGATAAAACACCTTATGAAATGTGGTTGGGTAAAAATCCTTCAGTTTCACATTTAAGGGTCTTTGGTTGTGAGGATTTTGTTCATGTGCCTAAAGAGAAGCAGTCTAAATTGGATCCCAAATCTCAAAAATGCATCTTTGTAGGTTATGGTGAAAATATTAAAGGTTATAAACTTTGGAATCCACTAACACGAAAGATGATATTTTCTAGAGATGTTATTTTTAGGGAATTTTGAGCTAACTCTAAAGATGAGCAACCAAAGGAAAAGTAAAGAACAGTGAATTTTGAAATTAAGCAAGAAGATGCACATGTGGAAGAATAGAGAGATGGAGAAGAAGAAGAGAGTTCTGAAGAATTTTTTGTAACATAAGAAGTTGGAAACAATGAGGATGAACATGAGGAGGAATCTCTTACTCCACCTTTGAGAAGGTCCACAAGACAAAAAAATCTAGTTGACAAGTATAACCCCCCTGATTTTTGTTGTATATTTGCTTTGATGTGTACTGATGATGAACTTAGATCTTTCAGGGAGGCTCTCTCTTCAGAAGAATATGAGTCTTGAATGTAGGCCATGTAGGATGAGATGATGTCTTTGAAAAACTGTGACACTTGGGATCTTTTTAGTTTGCCCAATGGAAGAAAGGCCATTGGTTGTAAGTGGGTATATAAAAAGAAGTTTGGTGTAAATGGTAATTTGGAATGGTACAAGGCCAAATTAGTGGCCAAGGGCTACTTCTAGAGAGAGGGAGTTGATTTTGGTGAAATATTATCTCCGGTTGCTAAGTTAACTTCTATTAGATTCCTTTTATCCATTATTGTTGCTTATGATTTAGAAATAGAACAAATGGATGTTAAAACTGCTTTCTTACATGGGGATCTCGAGGAAGAAATTTATATGCAATAGCCTGACGGTTTTGTTGTGAAAGGAAAATAACACTTGGTTTGCAGGTTAAAATAGTCTCTTTATATGGTTTGTAATAGTCACCTAGGATGTGGTACCATAATTTTGATGCCTTTGCATTAAAGATGGGTTTTCTTAGAAGTGAAGAGGATCACTATGTTTTTTTTAAAGTTATTGATGATCAGATACTAATTATTGTCTTATATGTGGATGATATGTTCATTGATAACAATAAGGAAATGATTAGGGAACTTAAAACTCAACTTTCTAGCACATTTGATTTGAAAGATTTAGGGGCTGCTGAATATATTCTTGGGATGGAAATCATTAGGGATCAAGTTCACAGAAAGATTTGGTTAAGTCAGAGTAAGTATGTTAACACTATTTTGCATAGGTTTAATATGCAAGACTGTAAACTAGTAAATATTCCATTTCCTGTTTGTACTAAGTTAAGTTTAGACATGTGTCCTGAATTGGATGATGATATTGATGAAATGTCTAAAGTTACTTATGCTAGTGCTGTCAATTGTTTAATGTATGCAATGGTTTGTACTAGACCAAATATAGCCCAAGCAGTGGGATTTCTAAGCAGGTTTATGTCTAACCCTGGTAAAGAACATTGGAATTTTTTAAAAAGGGTATTTAGATATTTGCGAGGCACTTTTGATTACTATTTGGTTTATCATGGTACTGACAATGTTGATACGTCATTGGAAATACAGGGTTTTGTTGATTCAAATTGGGCAGGTGACTTGGATAGTCGAAGGTCCACTAGTGGCTGTGTTTACTTTGTTTGGAGGTGCAGTAAGTTGAATGAGTAAAAGACAACCTATAGTTTCTTTTTCCACCACTGAAGCAGAGTATATGGCTGCTACACATGCCTCTAAGGAGGTGGTTTGGTTACAGAGACTTGGTAATGGTATTGGTTTTGATTGCAAGATAGTAAGGATTAGATGTGATAGTCAGAGTGCCATATGTTTGGCTAAAAATCCTATGTATCATGCTTGTACTAAGAATGTTGATGTTGAGTATCACTTTGTGTGAGAAATGGTTGAGAATGGATAGGTCTTGATTGAAAAATTTTACACTTTGGATAATGTTGCAGATTCTCTTACAAAGCCAGTCACCACGGGAAATTTCTCTTGGTGCGGAAAGGCCATGGGCCTTGATCACTATACTTAATTCTATGTAATTGTATCTCTATGGGTGTAATTTAAAATGTATGATGTCAAGTGGGAGAATGTTAGAATTTAGGTGCCATCAACCTTGTAAATCCTTTAATTAATTATTCTCCTAAAGTTTTTTCAACATTTACCATAAGAGGTGAAACCGTTTGACCAACGGTGGTGAAAGAGACAATGTAAATGTAGTGTTATCATTACCGTCAAATGTCATTTAGGAAAAGGACAAAATAGCTAGGCATCCCACTTGGAATCTTCTAGAATGAGGTTGTTAGGATGTTGTAAGAGCATCTATGACATGTATGACAATTTTCATAAGATGCTATGACAGTATAACATATTCCTGTGACAGTATGACAAATTCCTATGACAAAATATGCTATCTTTGACCCCAGGTGCTCATGCATAAGTTATGCCTTATGAAAGCTGTAAGAGCATCTGTAAGAGGATATTCTTAGGGTGTCATGATAATTTCATGAAGGGAGGAGTGAGTTATGTGAGGAATAATTGTTGCCTATTGTTTGGTAAAACCATGGTGGTTTTCATCCTCACAAATCTCTTTAAATAGGGGCCTTGAGCTAGAGTTATTCAATTCGGTTTTGTAGGTTTGAAAGGTAACAGGGTGCTGCAGGATTTTATAGGGATGATAAGAGAAGTCTATTGTTGCAAGTAATATTTTAGAATATCAGTAATATACTTGCCTCTCTTTTGGTGGTGGAGTTTTTTCCCTTCGGGGTTTCTCCACGTAAATCTGTTGTTGCATGTGTTATGATTCTTCTATCTCTCTCTCTCATTCTTTCTTCACACTAAGGCTAAAGGTTAATCTACATATTTTAGATTTTCATTCACCTATTTAAGTTCATATTGCAAGCTTTCTTCACCTTGATAATCAACATCCTCTATCTACCACACTTCTTAAATTATGGAGAATTATCTATAGCATGTCTCTTTAGCTTCCTCCATAGCCATATTGATCCACAATTACAAAAAAGGTGAGGTAAGTGTTGATCCTTGGAAGTATCACCCTCAACACCTTGTAAACATTATCTATTATGGTATATTAAGATTTTTTGTCACAAAACTGATTGATTGTAAAGTCTACACCTCAAGCCTCTTCTTCATAATGAAATGGATAATCACATGTTGAATGTTTGGCCTACCTAGGGATCGTGGTATGTGGGTGCACAACATGGCCCCTCCCTATCATATGTAAAGCCTTTTCCTTTTCCCTAAAAATATTACAGGTCAATATTATTTGAAATCTCATTGAGGATAAACTCACAATAGAGTATTCTCAAGAAATATTATGGGACCTATTTTTTGTTGCATGGGAAATGGTAAAAAACCATCTACCACCTCTTCCATTTTCCCCCCTTATTTTTTGGTGTTGGCACCATTGAATAGGGAAGTTGTTGCAACTTCCATAGAAGGGTGCATTGATTCTCAGATCAATAAACAATGCACACAAATTGGATTTTAATGTTTTTCTCTTTTACTTGTTTATATGAAAATTTTGTATAGTGTTATTTTCACGTGTTCTCGTTATAATTCAACCATATGCTTATTTAGCCACTCATGAAATATATGATAAATGATAGATTTTAATTATGGTGCAAGTGCTCTTCAATATGTAGTTTCATTAAGAATTTTTATTATATTAATTAGTCTTTGGAGATTATTTTGTTGGTTTAAATATGACCCAATAATTTTTTTTGTGTGTCAAGAGGAGGTCTGGAAATAAATGGACGAGTTTCAAGCCCGTGTTAGTTTTTTTTATGATTTTTTATAAGAAATCTATACATATGGTTTGGTTAATTAATATTTGAGATTGAGGGATTTTTAATTCCTTTTTTTTTTTTTTTAAAGAATCAAATCAAACGTAAATAAATTTCATTATCAATTAAACTACTAAAACCTAAAAACCTTACCTCTTCAACCTTATGCATATTGTGGCAACATAGTGTTGGCTTGTGTCAACCCAAAGATGTCACAAGTGTTCTCACACTTTTCATTGCTCATATTAGGTCTTAACAAAAATGGGATCAAGCTCCATTGAGCTCAATCTTTTTAACATAGAAATAATAATGTACTTTTGTTTTGTTTTTATTGACCAAATAGTGGTTGTAGCCACTTTTCATCCCACAATCTTTGTGAAAATACCCCCTTAGATTTTGTAATTACTTTCTATCATCTTGATTTTGTGAGATTTGATGTCCTATTTTAGTTATTGTTTATTTAGTGTTATAATTTTTCTTTTGGTTAAAATAATTGGTCTCTTGGAAGACATGAGAGATAATGGGTCTCCCTACCATTCTAGCTCATAGGTAAGTATTTTTATGATTTATTAGTCATTCCTCTATCATTTGAGATATGAGAATATATTTTGGATTGAATTTTAAGATTAAACCAATTTTTTTATTTTTATTGAATAAGAAATAATACCCCATTTTTATATGTTTGGGAAGATATAGTGATAGTGTTCTAAGTAACCTACTATTGTATTAGAAGAAACACATAATGTCTAATTTAGAAATTATGAGTCATTAACTTAAGAATCATTACATCTAGAATTAATGGTCCACTTTCAATTAAAATGACTATTACTTTTAGGGGGAGGAGGAATGTAAGTGATACATAGTTGAAGAGAGAAAACATCAAAGCTAAATATATCTCTACCCATTTTATTTTTGGATCACAACTATAATAATAGTCTTACAGTCATCAAATTTATTCTAGTCAACAAGTCACCCTTGTTGATAAACACAAAAACCAATACTAGTCACATCCATTGGCTACTTTATGCTTTAAAAAATGAAGTATCTCAGAAAAATATTAGTTTTGCATCTTTTAAACGACAAGTTTTAAAAGCAGTCCTAAATTTTTGATAGTTCATAGAAACAATCTGACTTATATATTTGAAATGATTTCTTCAATAACTCAGCAAACATTATCATATGTGTTCAACACTGTAAGGGTTAGAAAAATAAAATGTGTGATCTAATAATGTTTTTTGATGTTCTTTACAACATTCATTTTACTAGTTTTATTTTTTATGAAGAGAATATCATTGTTGATGAATCTTTAGAGATTCTTTAAATGAAAAATGAAAAACAATAGCATAGTGGCCATTTTATTTTCATGTGTTTTGTGACCTAGCTTATCATAATTATTACATTTTTATTTGTTGATTGTCTTGTATCTTTTTTAGTATTGTTTTTTTCTTTTTTTATTATCTTGTATCTTTTTTGTATTGTTTCATCTTCATTATGAAGGCTTGAGACTCAACACTAAATGACTCCCTTTTTTTGACTTGATGTTTTTCTTCTTGTATTAGCTTAGCACATAATTCTTCATATTTTATATATTGTTATATATCGACAATAACTAACCCTCTTATAAATGGTTGATAGGATCCTAGAAGACTTTGTAAGATTATTTGCATGAAATATTTATCATCTATATCCTTTAGAAGAGAAACAAGTTGATTTTTGTTTTCCCTCAATTTGCTTAGTTGAGGGACTAGCTTCTGTGAATTAGATCATTTCATATTATACAATTCGATGGTGAGAGTTAGGATCCATATATCACCTGAATTTTTATATGTACTCTTCAAAATAGCTCATCCTCTAATCCCATTTCTTTCAGTGCAAAATTTCATAAAAAAATTCCTCAAAAAATATAAGATTTATCAATGCTACTACATGTTTATCTCTTCTATCCCATTTTCTTGCTCCTGTCCAGGGATTTCTATTCTTTGTTACTATCATTAACAATTTCATATCAATTTTGAAGTGTTAGAAAAATCTTCATATGAGACATCCAATGGTAATAAATTTTTTTGTTTATCTTTATTGTGGGTAAAAGAATACCAACGGATCACATTTGTGCTAAATTGCTTCTTTTTGAGATGAAAAAAGAAAAAAAGAAAATCTTCATATTCCTTGATGCAATTTTTTTTATAAAATAACTTTAAATTTTGGAAATCCCTCACCAATTTTTAACTGTTATTCTTTTCTTTGCTACAATATCACTCACTTTCTTTGCCACAAAAAAATTGCTAGTACTGCTCATAACCAAATAGTAACCTAAATGATTCACAACCACACTACAAAACCCACATATAACCACCAAAGATTTAAAAGGGCTTTGATATCATATTGAATAAATAAAATATTTGAAATAGAAAAAACAAATATTTGCATATTATTAGTATATAAATTACATAACAGCTTGCTAATTTCTTCTTGTTGTAGAGTGATAGAATGATTGTTGTATTTGTAGATTTCATGTAATTATCTAGAAGAATCTAGAACAATTAATAAAAACTTTAAAGTGAAAGATTTCGAAAAAAAATGAGAAATTTCATATACTGAAATGTTCCCCAGTTTGAAAAATTGAATATATAAATATCATCTCCAACACTGACCCCTTTTTTTAAGATACATTCCATGAACAAAGATTATCTCCAATATATGTTTAAATTGGGTATCAAAACGTTTAAGTGCAGAATGCCCGATACTTTTGATCCTTTCAAACAGCAGGTTTTTCCACTTACCAACTAAATGGAAGTGTGTTATCTATAGAAAAAAAACTGATGAGAAAGTATAAACATAAATGCACAGTCAAATTGCTTTTCTTTAAGATGCAATCGGGCCATTAATTTCCATAAGTAGTGTACCAGCATTTGGAAGATCCCTTGAGGAGTAGTAATCTGCAACCGATTTTTGATAAAAGATTTATTGTTAGTTCTTAGACTAATAAAAGTGGAAAGGGGTCGACAGTTACCAATCTTCCTCTTTGATATAAAGAGATGAAATGTGGTGAAAAATCTAGAGATTTGTTAATGGCTCTACAAGACGAATTATAAGAAACTTTATGGATTGAAACCACCATAGTGGATATTCTATTGGGTCTAGTCCTAACCGCCTCTGTGTTTATACACGATCTTGCTCTTAAGTATTCTTAATGTTTTTATCTTCAGTCTTACATATATCAGCACTTGGGAATTAAGGCTTAATTTGAAGCATTCGATAGTGATCTTGCGGTCTCTCTTCATCTTCTCTGCTCGTACACCAGACAAAATATCTGCACAAAGAATCAGACGTAGCAGCCGACGGACAGGCAAAGTAAATTGTCGCTTTTATTCTTCTGCAGAACCTGGTAGCGTGAAAGATGGATGCACACTGTGAAGAGCCACAGACGAATCCTCTGCCTCCCGCTGAAACAGTAAGTCTCGAACAACTTAACGCTGATGTTGCTTATGAACGTAGATCTGTTTATGAACCAAAGGATGATGAGACTAGCTCATCTGGAAGATTGTTTAATGAAATACGCACTGCACGCTTTAGATTAAAAAAGAAACCTTTTACTGATATTTATGCTGACCTAAGCTCATGGTCATATAAGTCTAAATGGGTTTGTCATATAATAGAAAGACAGATACAGGTAACTAATGAAACCCAAGAGTTTATTCAACTCTTTACTGATGTACAGATAGAGAAAATACAGAAAGCTGCATTACAAAAGAATGGTTATCAGTATATACACATTAGTTATGTTTTGTGTGGAATTGAATCCCATTATAGAGTGGGAATTGAGTCTTATGCCTATTGTACACTATTAGACGCAAGGCATAATAAATATGAAGATATGTTGTTAGGTGGCGCTTGTGGTTGTGTCGGTCTCGGCCTTGTACAGTTTGATGCCGTACCTAATTTCTCCGTTTCTCTTCGAGACAGAAATCTCAATCAGGTCTTAAAATTCCAATGGAAAACTGCAGGCCTAGATATGAAGATAAGGTCAGTACCTCATACGTTGCACTTTGCAATAAGTGCACGATAAATATGCTTAATAAAATTGGTTGGGAGTGGGGTAATAAATATGCATCTTTTGAGATATCGTTTTTGGCCTGTAGATAACACATTTACAAATGGAAAAAATGGAAAAAACAGTATTAACAGAAGCTGATTAAGGAAAGAAGCAAAAAGTACCTCAAAAGTAGAGAAAATTATAGACTGCTGTAAATTGGTATCAAAGGTTGGGATCACCAAATTAGTTAGCAGTTCGTGCAATCGAATGTCACCCGCTATATCTTTTACAAGATTGTGCAGAAGCGTAAATTGATTGCACCTGGAGAGGATTCATTCAATAAGTTAGTAGCCCATACATATCTTTATTGTTAATCTATTCTACCAAATGAGTATGCTTAGAAATTGTTGGGGTCTAACTTAAGAATCATTGCATCTAGAATAAATGGTCCACTAACCATAAAACGGCTATTATTTTTAGGGGGAGGAGGAATGTAAGTGATACGTGGTTGAAGAAAGAAAACATCAAAGGTAAAGATATCTCTACCCATTTTATTTTTGGATTACAGCTATAATAACAGTCCTACCGTTGTTGGATAAATGACGGTGAAGATTTACAAGTTGGTACTGGTACCTCACCGCAATATGCTGTTTCCCTGTTTTAATCAGTTTTGTTTAGTTTTTTAAAACTTCAGTCTATTATTACTTTGCTTTTTTTTTCATTAAGCTTTCTTTGCTTTAAAACTCTATCGAGCAATGTTAAATGCTGCTTTGTTTTTCAAACAAGCTGCTCTGTTTTTCCTTATGTGTATGACAATTTATAATTTTTTCTTTTCTGCTATCTTTTTTTCTGTTATATTGGCTGTTAAAATCTTCAACCGTCATCAAATTTTACCTTCAACAGGTCACCCTTGTTGATAAACACAGAAACCAATACCAGTCACATCCATTGGTTAGGGAAGAGGACCCAGTACCTAGCATGCTGTGATAGTAGTTGTTTATATTTGTGACTTTAAAGTTGTTAGTGTTGATGATGACTACCCATAATTAAACAAAATGTATTCCTTTGATCTAAAAAGCAACCAATCATGTGATTCCACAACAGCGCTCAATAAAACATGCTGTGAATCCACAAGTATTGGTCTCACATTTTTTTTGGGTCGTTTTGGACACCTTGGCAAAAAACATGCTGATGTGGCATCATATTTGATGATCTGGCCTTGAAACCTTAGTTATAAGTAGGGGACTTGCCAAGTAAGCTGCTGTAAAAAATTGGGAGTGATTTGAAATTTCCATGTAGGATAATTAGAAGTGTGAAGTTAGGGTACACAACTACTGAGTCCTCTCCCCTACTTTACGCTTAAAAATATGAGGTATCTCAGAAAGAATCTCAGTTCTGTATCTTTTAAACGAAGTTTTAAAAGCAGCCCTAAATTTTCCACAGTTCATAGAAACAATCTGACTTATATATCACCAATGATTGCTTCAATAACTCAACAAACGTTATCATATGTGTTCACCACTGCAAGGGCCAGAAAATAAAATCTGGGATCTAATAATGCTTTTCGATGTTCTTTATAACGTTGATGAATCTTGAGAGATTGTTTAAACGAAAATTTGACAAAATTAGTATAGTGGCCCTTTTCTTTCCGGTTTCTGAAAAAGCTATATGTGCAAACTATGTTTGAGGTAAGTTACAGTATACTATAAACTGAACTCTGAAGTTAGGAGATATTAATTATGTACAGGCCTAAAATTAACCCTGAAGCAGTTGTATAAACTCCTACCCAACAAAGTTCCAATTTTTATGTGCAAAGGGTCAAGAAAAGCACTTGAATTATGTTACTCTTTTGAAGACTAAAATCACTACAAAAAAATATATATTAACTGTATATACAACGCATGGAAGCGTGAAAAGCTTCTTAAAGCTTCCATTAGATTGGTTAAACTCAGAATATTCAGTTGGGTGTGGAAGAAGACTGTAGCAATGTAAGATCAAGCTCTTGACGAAAATCATGGCGTCTAGTCTCCGAATATCGAGTGTGGTGTGCATTTGGCCAATAGGTTAACCAGACGGAACCTTTAACAATCCATTTCAATGTCTGTCCTTCCAAATTCCTGTGGAGCCTCCATGTTATGGGCTTTCCATAATCATCCTTGGCAAAGATCACCCTTCCTTCCTCAGTGAAAGCTCTACGAGCCTTGGAATACCTATCAATGAACCATGTTTTGGGGCCCAATACTGAAAATTTTGGAGGCCCATTGTTAAATACCGCCTTTCCGGTGGTGGTATCATACAGAGTCCAGTCTATCTTTGCATCGCTATAGTTGACGACTGACTGCTCAAAGCCCCAATTGTTGATCTTCTCTGCGGATGAAGTTACAGTGGAAGCCTTGAGACCCACACTCTTGAGTAGTTCGAATGTGGCCTCGTAGGTATTCCCCTTAACATTTTCTGTGAGGGGATTGTGCGATGAATGAGGCAAGGAAACAGAATGGAGGTCACATCCATTCTCGGGGCCAATTGTGAAACAGATTTTGGCAGGAAAGTGCCGTTCATTTGTAAAATCAGCTATGATATTCATGGACTTAAGATACGTTGGGTCCAATGGAGACACATCGCACCTTACATTATCCGTTTGCAGGCAAACTTCAATCCAAGTTGGAAACACATTGACGACGTATCCGAACTGAAAGATGCATTGTAGCAGGTGGTAACTCAAAGCTCGATGAAGAAGGCTTTCAACGACCGGAGATTCACTGCTGGTCTCCATGGAGAGCAGTGGAGAATAGGACTCAATCTTCCAGAATCCCCCAATGTTTGGTTTGTGTGAAATTTTCAACATGGATGGATACTCCTTTGAGCAAGAAAACGATTCTGCAGTGAATCGGGAAGCCCAAAGATGCATGAAACGATGTGTTCCAGCAGGTCCAATGAGTGACAGAGCTTTTTGTAGTGCTTGCGCTAGAACTTTGGAGCAGGAGGAACGCATCCTTGCATTAGGTTCAGCTTTGCCATGACCAAACTCTTTGATGGAGGAAGCGAAGGAAGAACACGTAGCAGTTACCAGAGAGTTAAATAACTGCTTGTATTTCTGGGGTCCAATTATGCCTCCCTCTATGCCTAACAAAGATCGTAAGAAAGAAAATCGTAGGACTCCTGACAATTCATCTTCTTCGGAGTCGGAAGAAAGAGGTGAGAATAAACCCCAAAACAGCAATGAAGACAAAGGAAACAAACTGAGTTCCATGGACTCTTGTCTACGCTTCTGAACATTAAATATCCTCCCTAAATCAGCTATCAAACTGTGTTGCATAGAGCCGATCCCCAACAACTGGAAACTCAGAGACACTTGCCCTTTGGCGTAGAGTGCATAGAGGCCCAGGGAGAATGGATTGTCAACTAAAACAATTTGTTTAAACGACTGAACGCTACATTCCGCGCTCCCACCCCATTCGCATACATAGCATATCCAGTCGCAAACGTCTGTAAACTCCATAACCAGATCTTACACAAAGGTGTGGTTAACTGGAACATCTATCTCTATTTGTAGAGGGAATCCTATCAAACCCAGTACTTCTCTGCGGAATTTCGTCAGACACTCCTAAGATACGTGCTTTAATTTTTTTTGAAAAGTTGTCCGTTGTAATTTAGCAAGTCAGCACATGTAACATATTTTCCAAATCAACACAGTGACCGGTGATTAGTCGTCATATTTTAGAAAGTGAAGACACGTAACATTAATTAGTCGTCGTATTTGACAAGTCAAGACAACTACCCTCAAGTAGACTCATATTTAACAAGACAACATATATAATATCCTATAGATTGAAATCGAATTTCGTTTTTAATCTTGGATTTTTTTTGGTTAGAAATATAAAGTGGTTATGGAAGTGTTTAAAGAAACATGTAAGTTGTGTTTAGCAAGTCATAGATTAGTAGTCGTTGAAATAAGTATGATAGTAGATTAGTTCACACACCTAATATGGTAGTAGATAAGGATCTTAAATATAAAAAAATTGGTTTCACCAATCGAAGTTGTTCTATTTTTCTTTTAATTAAAGTTTCAATACATTTCAAAAATACTTTCAAATAATTATATATTTTACAAAAATAATAATATTGTAATGGTGAATCTTGCATACTCATACCAATTCCTATTTACCTTTGAGTCTATTTTGATGAAATTTTTTAATGCAATTACAAATTGAAAACTAGTGTAATTTTATGTAAAATTGGTCTCATTCTTATTTTTTCTCTAATCTTATGTACACACATTCTTACACGTTTCATCTTATTTAACTTTTATTGAAAAATATTCTAATACATTAGTCATTCATTACACCTCTCCATGCACTCATTCCCATACATTTAGTCCTACTTTTTCGATGTACACATGCCTCCCTATACATTCATTTTTATTATTGATTTACTATGTCTATCCATGCATTTGTTCTAAAATATTCTACCTCCACATTGATTCTAGCATCTCTTTGTCTTGGGGCACAAGATTGATCTTGACCTCCAAAATTTTCCCTTTTACTAGTGATTAAAAGTCAACAAAACACACATTTGCTTGATTTATTGCTCTATCTTTATATATTTAAAGATGTTCAATTATATTCATTTACTATCTTATTATGTTTGGTAATCATTCATTCACATTCAAGGAGAAAAACCTGTTAAGAAAATTTCCATTAGTGCACTTAGACATGAGGCATTGATCATGAAAAATGGGGTATAATAATTGTCCTAAGTGATTAAAATAGCTAACACCAACTCATTGACATTACACTAACATGTGCAAAGTTCTTATGAGGTATTAGGCATGAAAAATGGGGTATGTTGAAACCTTTTACATGTTATGATTGTTAAAACTAAACATCCATGTAATGATTAAGCTAGGACTAGTACCATTTGGTAAAATTTCTATCCCAAGTCTTTTAAGAGACTCCATCCATTTGATGTATCCTAGAAGGTATATACGTCATAGGTGGATGAATGAGACCTCTTCTAGTATTAAAGTAACCACCCCAATATGTTTGCACAATAATTTTTTAACTAATGTGGGAATGTTTAAGAGGTATGGGTGGGTAAAAGAGTACTATAGGCCTTAATTTTGTACCAAACTAATACTTACAAAAAAAAATAGTTTTCCACTACAAGAAAACTAATTAGAGTTGGAATTAACCATTAGATTGTTTTATAGAGGACTCTACTAATCAATTTTAGGAATAATTTTTTTATTATATGTTTCATGACTTGTGCACAACATTATGTTAAATAATTTCAAGAATAAATAATAGAGGTCTCTCAAAAGACTTTATTTGATTGAAGTAGCCTAAAAGGCCTAGTAAGTATTGGTGGTTAAATGAGGCATCCTATAGCATTTGATACCCCACCTTGTTGGATTGACATAGTTAGTTTCATAACATGAGATATGATTATCCAAATTGCTCAACGAAGGCCCTAACACTAGTAAATTGACTTTTTTGTAACATTTTGATAGCTTTCCACATATTAAAAATCACTTCAAGTTGGAAAGAACCATTAGAGGATTTTATAGAGGAGTCAACTACCCATCTATGGGAACAAACAATTCATTAATTCATGCTATAGATTCTCTACACTTCCCCATTAAAATTTTGATTTTTTCTATCTATTGTCTCTTAAGAAGCCTCATCCAAATGATACATCCTAGAAGTTTTAAGAGATGTGGATGATGAGTCATCCTCTAGAATTAACCTAACTCCTTGATGTGTTGGTGTAATAAATTTTATACCATAACACATACTATTTATGGAATTGGTCATTTGATACCCAAACACTACACCAAACTAACTCTTTTGGTAATATTTGATTGCTTGCCACTATGGGGAACCTCTTTGAGTTGGAAATATATT
This sequence comes from Sequoia sempervirens, assembly GCA_007258455.2. Classification (NCBI taxonomy): domain Eukaryota; kingdom Viridiplantae; phylum Streptophyta; class Pinopsida; order Cupressales; family Cupressaceae; genus Sequoia; species Sequoia sempervirens. Next base: position 440,879,813 of record VDFB02270651.1, read on the forward strand.
CTAGATTATTTTTTAAATAAACTATTTACATAATTTTTGGAATACCTAAATCATGCATATGTGTCACTACTTTTATTAAGTATCCTAGCAAACTTTGACATGTTTTCCATATTATGTATCTTTAGAGACTTCTTCCAACAAGAATATCTCAAAAGGTCTAAGAGGCTTGGGTGTAAGAAAGCAACCTACTTTATTTTTTACCTACCCATTCCAGGATATTGGTGCAATTAGTTTTTACCCACAATATTTATTATGCAAAATTGATATCTCAATTCCCTAACATTGCCCTAACATGTTGGTATAATTAGCATAAATAAATATTGAAAAAGCATGTAATAATTTAGCATAAATTAAAATGAAATGATAAATATATATTTCATTTGATTTTCATTATGCTTATTTTTTTATTAGTTCTTACTAATTAGGGAATTTGAATATAGAAGTATATAGTAACTCATTTGATTGACAAATGGTCACATATCATTCTCGGACAATCCTATATCTAACTATGACTATCAACATGGCAACCAATATTGTTATGCATCAAGATATGGAACTACATATGGTCTTTCGACCAAGAAAAACAATCATATAACATAAAATCAATCTATAATATTTTATTGTTAATAAGTCAACCATTTTAAAGTGACTATACTCTCAACTTAAAAGTTTCAAAGTAGGAATACATGCACACAAGGAAAATTTTATTTTTTATATTAATATGTAGAAAAATTGTACACATGCAGAAATTTGGTATATATGCCAAGTCAAAACATTTTTAACAAAATGTGGCATATGTCATCTCCAAATATATATACAATTTACACACAAAACAACTACATCAAATCCTAAGGATCCACTTGACCCTATATCTTTGGTGAATCCTCAACCTATGGTTGATCTTCCAAAAGTGGCCTCTTGAACCCACAATGATTACTAGTTGATGGATGCAAATTTGACTTCAATAAAAAGTCAGACCACAAATTTGATTAATTAATTCAATGAAAAATAAATAAGGTAGGCTATTAAATAGAAACTTATCTACTGCAAATTAGACCTTTGAAATTAAAATTTAAATCACTATAATCAACTATAAGTTTTTTTAAACTATTAGTAAAGTAAAATTCAATTCAATTATCTCAACTCTTTGTTGTTTTTCTAAGAGTTATTCTACAAAATATGGTATCTTGTGATGAACAAGAGTCCTAACAAAGCATAGTGGTAGAGGTGTGACATAGCTCACTTTTGGAATAGACTAAATAGTAAAATAAAATTGATAGAAATTAATAAATAATTATAAGGAAAGAAGGAAATGCATATAATAAAAAGAAGTTAGATGTATGTGTAAATAAATAATCTAGTACAAAAGAAAAAAGAATACACCACCAATGAGGCCTCTTGCATTCACCAAGAAGGACTCACCACAGATGTACCAACTATGACTTTCTATAAGAAAAATGACAAAAATGTCAAACTGTATGTTTACCTATAATCATAATAAAATTGGAAACAAATTATCTAAATTACTATAATAAAATATAAGTTATCTAAACTATCAATTCAAGTATAATTCAATTCGATTACTTGGACTCTTTGTTGTTTTTTGAGTCATTCTATGAATGATGGTCCCTTAGGATGATTAGGAGTTCTAAAACATATTGGAGAAGGTGTCACCTCATTCACATTTTTAATAGACTAGAAAATTAAGATCATATCAAGATCTATAAATTGATATATAATAACTTGTTTACAAATATTTTGGCACCCAAGGACTTTCTTACGCTTCTAGGGTTTTTCACCTAAAAAGAGAAAGATGGGCCAAAATGGGAAATGTAAACACTCAAAATCAATGCAAGGATGGATGAAGTATGTCTAAATACAATCTCCTAATGCAATAAACTGATAAAGGAAATGACTTATTAATGTAAAACCTAAGAAATGCAAATTGTTTAAAAACACATTGTGATATGCAGAATGATAGACTAAATGCAATAAAGAACAAGATAAAGATGCTAAACATAACTAATGAAGGCTGAAATGAAGATTGCAAATGCCTCTGAAATTCTGGAAATTATGATTTTCTAGCTAACTAGGACACTTATGCCAAAATGGGTGACTTAGTCCCAGATCAGGGACTCTCCTCAGGAACCTATTTCTACCCAATGGGTATCTAGATTTGCAAAAAAATTTGACAAACCAGTGCAGTGGGACTATGTCACCATTGTTGGTGACTTAGTCCACTTTGGATTTTCTACAAATCTGAAAGTGGAAATAGAAGCCTATAGTCTGCACTCTATTTTCTTGTTAAAACCCAGATCCGAACCTATGAAAATACCTACAAAACATAATATGAATTGATTTCTAATGGGGGGTTCTCCTTGGTCAAACCCCTAGTTGGTATTTAAATCTTGAAAGGATGATAAAATTTGCATAAAACCCTAGTCCTAAGTCTGTCTAAGACTAGGAAGTCTAAAAATAAGATGCAATCCTATTCTAATATGGAAGAATAAGATGCATAGATAGAATTAGAAGGATGCAAGAATCATTCTAAGAGACCCTAAATCACCTTAGAAGTGAATCTTAATGACATGCAATCCTTCCTTGGGCTGAAGATAGAGAGAAAAAGGAAGATGGAATCACTTTGAAAACAAGTCTTTAGGATTGATTTGATGGGTAGTTGCATCTCCTCAACCTAGATTTATCCATGATTCTCCATGGGCATCCATGATCAACCCTTTGCAATGTGAGATATTGAACAAAAAGTGAGTTTGAAGACCTACAAAAACCCTAATTTGTTGCCCTATAGCTTCAACATTGTTGTAGATGGACTAATAAATATTCTTGTGAAAGATATTTGACTCTTGACTCTTGAATTTGCTTGTTGAAAATGACTTAATTTTATTAAAAATGACCTAAAAATATGTATTTATAGGCATCGATACCTAATTATTCATTATTTTAACTTCATAGGCTGACATCCATTGAGAATTTGAATTAAGTCGGTGATTTTCCCACTCAAAAGTGAACAATCCCTCAAAAGGGACTAAGTCGCCACCCTGGGCAACTTAGTCCCACTTGGGGTTTTTGAGGTGGGTTTTGTAGAATTTGAGTGATTTGAATGTTTCTTATTAAGATTTGTATGATTTGTGAGTTGAATAGGCCTTAAAGTCCAAAATAATGAGTCTTAGGGGCCTATAAATGTAGTTTTTAAGGGATGACTGATACAAGGGTGTCTAAAATAGGACTATATTAGACCACAAATTGTGCTATCTCCAAAGGAGTAAAATTTTTTGTGTCTAGATAACTCAAAAAAATGAAATGCATACAATGCAAAAATTTTAGACATATAGAAAAAATTATACCATCAAGTCTAGATCAAATTGAATGGTAGAAAGAGTACTATGATGAACTTCTTTAAGATATTCCTCTATCATCGTCATCCCATTTAGGGGTAGGTGCACCAAGATGTGATACAAAAGGGGGTCATAAGATGCACTTTTTTTTTTTTGAAATCAACAAAGTATGATATTTGATGCAAAAATGAAGACAGTTACTTTCAAAATTTGAAGATGTAACAAGAACAAGAGTTGTAGTGGTTTGAATCTACTTTTGAAGCTACTACATTATTTTTAAAATGGTGAAGATTAAGGGTTTCAAAAAGGGGGAGCACACAAAGTGGTCCTATTTTTTTTTTAAAATATAACATAGCATCTGGTGTGCTCCCCCTAAAATGCTAACTCTATTTTAGAATTTCAAAAATCGCTTTGGTGAGAAATTAGCTAACACAATGTAGTTTATTCTAGATGTTTAGGCTAATTTTTTAATGAATATATGAATTTTTACTAATTTTCAAAGTGGACACATCTTGAAAAATAGAAATTTGAGCATACCCCCCATAAATATTTTGAAAACTAATTAAAAATCAATTTTTTTTTTTTGGATATGTTAGAATGGAGTCTAGTTTCTAAAAATGTAATTTGTTTCAAAATTTGATGAACGAGTATAAATCTATACCCAAAATAACACATGTTGGTTTTTGACAAAAAAATGAACACACAAACAAAAGAAATTAAAGATGAAAACCTTTACATATTCAAAATGTGAAAAAAATTATATGGTTAGATAGCTAAGAGAGTGATTAATGTCATTGTATTATTTTTTATAGATTTTCATTCAAACATGTGCAACCCTAATGGAGAGGATGACCAAAAATGTGTAAATTTTTTTACCTTTTAAAAAAAATGTCTTTGGCATGAAATGGTCATCAACCCTAGGTTGGATGCCCAAGGAAAATTCAACCCAAAGGGTTGATATTTCCCAATGTAAACCATTTGGCGAGTGTCAAATTTGGTACTAGCCAAATGAATGCATTTTTAGAATGCTAGAGTCAAATTCTCTCTCTCTCTCTCTCTCTCTCTCTCTCTCCCACTTTGATTAAGGCTTAGAGTAGGGTTTACGATTGATGATGGATAGTTGAAGTTTTACCTTTCACTCCCTCTCTACCTCCTTCCCTCTCTACCGATACTTTTGTTTCTTTCTCCCTCTGTTGTCTTTCTCACCTCTCTTCTCTCTTTCACCTCTCTAGGTCTCCCCCACCCTCTCTAGGTATCCCCTACCCTCTGTTCCTCTCTAATTTTCCTTCACTCCTTACCCCATCTCTATCCTTTCCTCCCTACATATGTCTTCTTCTCTCTCCCTATGTTATTGTTTCTCTCCCATCTCTCTTCATTCTCTCAATCACTACCTCTCCTTCCCACCCTCTCTCTCCCCATCTCTAGGTCTCTCCTTCCTTCCCTCTTTACCTCTCCACCACTCCCTCATTGTCTCATTACCCACCTCTCTCCTCCCTCTATCTCTCTCACCTATGCCTCTCCTTTATGTCTCTCACCCCTCTATCCCCAGGTTGTAGGTCTCTCACCTCTCTCTCCCCCTATGGGACCCCAACCTCTCTTCCCCTCTATCTCCTCTTCCCTAGGTATGTCACTCCCTCCACATCTTTGTCTCCCTCTATCTCTTCTTACATCTTTCTCTCTCTTTGATGATGTAGTCACATTGGAACTATGTGGATCACAACATCTACACTTTGAAGGATGTGAGGAGTATTCATAGTGATCTATGATGTTGTTATAATGATTCAATTGTGTGGTTTTCATGTCAAATTTATTGATTTATATTTTATGTGTAGTAGTGAATAATGAATCCATCTCTTATTAGAATGAGTAGTCCACTTAACAATCGTTGCATCTAAAATAAATGATCCACTTACCACTCAAATGACTATTATTATTTTTGGGGGTGGAAATGATAGATAAATAGTTGAAGAAAGAAAACATCAAAGATAAATATATCTCTATCCATTTTATTTTTGGATCATAAATATAAGAACAATCTTACCATCATCAAATTTAACCTTCAATAGGACACCCTTGTTGATAAACACAAAATCCAAACTACTCACATCCGTTGGCTACTTTTATGCTTTAAAAAATGAGGTATCTCAGAAAAAATCTCAATTTTGTGTCTTTTAAACAAATTTTAAAAGCAATCATAAAATTTCAACAATTGATAGAAATAATCTGACTTATATATATCAAATGATTGCTTCAATAACTCAACAAACATTATTATGTGTGTTCAATAGTGCAAGGGCCAAAAAAGAAAAAAAGGCATTCTAATAATGTTGTTTTCAATGTGTCTTTATAAAGTTCATTTTACCAATTTTATTTATCATGTAGAGATTACCATTGTTGATGAATCTACAAAGATAATTTAAAGGGTATAGGGGTTAAATTAGATTAAAAATAAAAGGAAAAACTAGTATAATGACCCTTTTATTTTCAAGTTTAGAAAAAACTTCATGTGTAAACTATGATTGAAACAACTGAAAGTATACTATAAACTCACCTCTGAGGTTATGAATTATCATATACGTAGAACCCTAAAAGTTAACCATGAAACAATTGTATAAACTCCTCCTACCAGAGGACCACAACCCTCAAACAACAAAGTTTCAACTTTTATGTGCAAAGGATCAAGAAAAACACTTGGATGGTTATGTAACCGTTTTGAAAACGGAAATCACTTCAAAATAGTTATTAATTGTATATATACAACGAATAGAAGCGTTACAAACTTTCTTGACGTTTACATTAGATTGGTTAAACTCAGAATATTCAGTTGGGTGTGGAAGAAGACTGTAGCAATGTAAGATCAAGCTCTTGACGAAAATCATGGCGTCTAGTCTCCGAATATCGAGTGTGGTGTGCATTTGGCCAATAGGTTAACCAGACGGAACCTTTAACAATCCATTTCAATGTCTGTCCTTCCAAATTCCTGTGAAGCCTCCATGTTATGGTCTTTCCATAATCATCCTTGGCAAAGATCACCCCTCCTTCCTCAGTGAAAGCTCTACGAGCCTTGGAATACCTATCAATGAACCATGTTTTGGGGCCCAATACTGAAAATTTTGGAGGCCCATTGTTAAATACTGCCTTTCCGGTGGTGGTATCATATAGAGTCCAGTCTATCTTTGCATCGCTATAGTTGACGACTGACTGCTCAAAGCCCCAATTGTTGATCTTCTCTGCGGATGAAGTTACAGTGGAAGCCTTGAGACCCACATTCTTGAGTAGTTCGAATGTAGCCTCGTAGGTATTCCCCTTAACATTTTCTGTGAGGGGATTGTGCGATGAATGAGGCAAGGAAACAGAATGGAGGTCACGTCCATTCTCGGGGCCAATTGTGAAACAGATTTTGGCAGGAAAGTGTCGTTCATTTGTAAAATCAGCTATGATATTCATGGACTTAAGATACGCTGGGTCCAATGGAGACACATCGCACCTGACATTATCCGTTTGCAGGCCAACTTCAATCCAATTTGGACACACTTTGACGACGTATCCGAACTGAAAGATGCATTCTAGCAGGTGGTAACTCAAAGGTCCATTGACTCTTGTCTACGCTGCTGAATATTAAATATCCTCCCTAAATCAGCTATCAAACTGTGTTGCATAGAGCCGATCCCCAACAACTGGAAACTCAGAGACACTTGCCCTTTGTCGTAGAGTGCATAGAGGCCCAGGGAGAATGGATTGTCAACTAAAACAATTTGTTTAAACGACTGAACGGTACATTCCGCGCTCCCACCCAATTCGCATACATAGCATATCCAGTCGCAAACATCTGTAAACTCCATAACCGAATCTTACGCAAAGGTGTGGTTAACAAGAACATCTATCTCTATTTGAAGGGGGAATCCTATCAAACCCAGTACTTCTCTGCGGAATTTCGTCAGACCCTCCTAAGATACCGGCGTTAAAAAAATTTGATAATGTCCGTTGTAATTTTGCAAGTCCGCACACGTAACATATTTTCCAAATCAACACAGTGACCGGAGTCGTCATATTTTCGGAAGTCAAGACACCTAACATGAATTAGTCGTCGTATTTGACAAGTCAAGACACCTAACATCAAGTAGACTCATATTTTACAAGTCAACATATATAATATTTTATTGATTGAAATCTACTCTTTTTAATCTTCACTTTTTTTATATGAATATAAATTAGTTATGGAAGTGTTTAAAAAAATATGTATGTTGTGTTTAGCATTATGGTAGTAGATTAGTAGTTGTTGAAATAAGTACATAGTGATAGTGGATTAGTTCACACACCTCATATGGTAGTGGATTAATATCTATTTTATTTTTAATCTTGGATATTTTATTATATGGATCTTAAATATAAAAAAATTGGTTTGACTAATTAAGTTGTTCTATTTTTCTTTCAAGACTAAAGTTTAAATTCATTTCAAAATTATTTTCAAATAATTATACTTTTACAAAAATAATAATATAGCAATGGTGAAATTTGCATTTTAATACCATTTTATATTTACTTTTGAGTCTATTTTGAAGGAACTTTTTTAATACAATTACAAATTGAAAACTAGTGTAATTTATGTAAAATTGACCTTATTCTTATATTTTTGGTATTCTTATGTATGCACATTCTTATACGTTTCATCTTATTTTACTTTTATTCAAATTTTTTTAATACATTAACTTCATTCATTATACCTATTCTTGCACTCATTTCCATACATTTAGTCCTACTTTTTCTATATATACACACCTCCCTATACATTCACCTTTTTATTATTGATTTACTATGTCTATCCATGCATTAGTTTTAAAATATTTTACCTCCACATTAATTCTAGCATCTCTTCAAGTCTTGTGGCACAAGACTGTTCTCATCCTTCAAAATTTCCCTTTTTACTAGCCATTAAAAGTTAAATAAACACACATCTTCTTGATTTATTGCTCTATTTTTATATATGTAAAGACATTCAATTATATACATTTATTTTCTTATTGTGTTTGGTACAAGCATTCATTCACATTCAAGGAGAAAACCATGTTAAGAACATGTCTATTAGTGCACTTAGACATGAGGTATTGGGCATGAAAAATGGGGTATAACAATTGTCCTAGGTGATTAAAATAGACATCACCAACTCATTGACATTATACTAACATGTGCAAAGTTTTTATGAGATATTAGGCATGAAAAATGAGGTATACCAAAACCTCCTTCATGTTACATGATTATTAAAACTAAGCATCCATGTAATAATTAAGCTAAGGTTGGTACCATTTGGAAATGAACATATGATTGTTAAAAAAACTAAGTATCCATATAATGATTAAGCTAGGACTTGTACCATTAGTAGAATTTCTATCTTGTATTTTAAGAGACTCCATCCATTTGATGTATCCTAGAAGGTAGAGAAGTCACAAGTGCATGAATGAGACCTCTTCTAGTAGGTGTGGATGATGAATGAGGCCTCTTCTAGTATTAAAGTAACCACCCCAATATATTGGTACAATAATTGCTTAAATAATGTAGGAATTAATGATATCAAGTTTCCAAAATCAATATTGTTGATAAATATTGTTTCTAGATTCGATTATATTGGATTTTTTGCATCAAAATTGAATTAATCTTGATGGATCACAAAGTGTGACATGAAAAGCTAATGCAAAAACTCCAACATAATTTATGAATGTTTAAGAGGCGTGTGTGGGTAAAAAATTCCTTCTATAGGCCTTAAGTTTGTAGGTCAAACTAATACTTCTTACAAAAAATTTATAGTTTTCCACTACAAGAAAACTAATTAGAGTTGGAATTAACCATTAGAGTGTTTTATAGGGGACTGTAATAACCAATCTTAGGAATAAATACTTTTTTTCTATGTCCCATGACTTCTACACAATATTATGTTAAATAATATAAGGAATAAATAATAGAGGTCTCTCAAAAGACTTCATTTAATTAAAGTAGCCTAGAAGGCCTAATAAGTGTGTGTAATAACCTCTATAGATTTAACACAATTAAATTCACAAATAACACCTCATCAAGCACAAAATAATGACTTGTGTTTGATGTTGAAGAAAAGAGACAAGATTTATATTAAATTAATAATTTTGGGTACATGTGTTGATTACAAGGTAATTTATATGGGAACATTTTCCTTAGAATAGACCTCTTGGTCAATACCAAAACTATACAAAATACTTAAACTTGAGCCTTCTTGACAGGATCCTTGACCTTTGAACTCCTTTGACCATCTCAAGGGTGAGAACCTTGTGGGAGTGCTTTTCCGCCCTACCACAAATTAAGAGACTTCCCTGGAATTCTTCTATCCAGTGAAGAATACCCAACCCAACACGAGGAAAACTAGCAACGCAATATTGAAAAGGAATAATGGAATATGTGTAGTAAATCATATAAACTTATAGTCATATAATGATCATCACAAGATTATACCAAAAATGTCATCATGCTTGACACTTGTGCACATACACTATGTAGGCTACATCACAGCTTACCATCAACGTTGCTTATAGACCCAACATTTCCCAAAGTAACAAGTAAATCTTTGCAAATACAAGTATGTTATCATGAAAGTAACTTCTTAAGCATATAAGCCTTTCACCATCTATTTCATAAACACATTTGAAGAAATGAAGTGAATCCAATGTAAGAACATGCAAGTATTAGCATGAAAACAATTAAAATGCAATATTAAATAAAGAAGGTATAGCTCATGTATGTATGTATGTATACATATATATGGGCATACATATATATGAGTATACATTCTTAAGTGAAGAAATTCCATTACCACATTACCTTCTATGCGATTATCATGGGAAACATGTTCGATGAATTTATGAGCAAGCATTACCTTTCTTCCATGGAGAAACATAATCAAAATTTCATCAAGCAAGCATTCTATTTCTAGATTGAATCTTCAAAGACATTAAATCATGCAACCAACATTATCTACATGTATGAAGGTTCATAATGCACAATTATATTGAAATATAGCATTGTTCATGTGGAATCACAAATACACATCCAATACATATAAGGTATCATCCCAAAACCTTATTCCTTTCCTTCTTACAACAAATTCAATCAAACATTACTCAAGTAGTAAGTTGACAAAAGAAGGTATAGCGAATGTATGTGTATATGCATAAATGGTGTATTTATGCATATACACATATATGGCCTTCTATCTATATATATACGTATGCATATACGTTCTTTAAGATAAACAGGGAGATCCATTCTACATGCTGATCACTGTGCTTCAAAAGACCTCAACTACCATCAGATTTCCCATTCATGCACAATTTAATCTGTATCAATGAGTAGATTATAGTGACAGTATAGAGAGTATAATTAAAAAAAAAATTACTATACTAATGTTTGAGTCTATATTCCATCCTCAATGAAACAAGTCATTATGCATTGACACAAAAAGGTTATTGACATCAGAATTAATTTGTTTTATGACAAAATCTAAACACTACTATCTTCATTTGTGTCTTTCTCCTATGGAGAAATCACCAAGATTATACAGAATACGATCTGTTGTATATGAATGTTACGACTCGTTTACAACCATGTCTTCATTTGATCCATAAATAAATTCTGAAATGAGGAGGTTTTATTTGCACTTGAGAATGTCATATGTGTCGTTCTGATTTAAGACAGAGTACAATTGAGAAGTAGACTTTATTTAGAACTATTCCCTTCGTTTAGTTTAGACTCGCTCCTAAGTCCAATAATATCGAAGAATAATATGTTTCATATCATTCGATTCTAAACATCATTTGAAAGATTTAATATCATTCAGAGCGGTATGTAGTATAACATTCTGATCTGTTTTTAATCATTGTCGTTTAGAACGATATGAATATTATCATTCAGTTAAGAACTTCTTTTAAAACGTTCAATAATATTGAACGATATTATTACCATCCTTCGGATAGTATAAGCACTATTTGGAAATAAAGATTCGGGGATACAGTTGAACACGTAGTGTTCTACACCATTTAAAATGTCAATATTATTTGGAATGACTGAAGAGTGAAGAGCATCGTTCAGTCTATTTTAGCCTATTTACGAAAATAGTAACTTTTTAAGAAGAGATGTTACCGAATAATAGAACGACTCGAATCGTTCTACCTTCAGACATCATGTTCAATAAGGAGGTGAATAGATATTAAGAATAGAGCAATTGGAAATGTTTTGTTGTCTGGGCAATTATTTTCACAAGAACGAGTACTTTTATTTGAACATTTTGAATACTATATTTTAGTAACAAAAGCTTATAATCGATAACAATTTTATAGGGTTCGGTCACAAAGGAAGACGTTATCTGAAAAGCTATAAAGTAAAAGTTGTCGATTCAGACCAAGGAAACTCTTTTCTAATTAGAAGGTTATGACTCTAATACCACAGTAAGCGACTGACATGCATAGATTTAAATATCATATTTGTTACCGGAATAAGGTTCATAGCCAATGCAAATCCTTTCTAGAGCAGATATGAAAAATAAGTAAGAATCCGTTAAATTTCAGCCATAAGGGAAGGACAACGACACAGACCCAAATGGATAGACGTGCATAACTTCAGTGGGCTTGTCGCGCCACTTTCAAAATGAAAATGTTTCAGATCCTGAAGTCAATATTGCACCCGAGTGGTAAGGTCAATCTAAAGGGCAGCTATTCTATAATGTGAGCATTCATAAGGATAGGAAAGTGTTTTCTTCCTTGCACAGAAAAGATTGAAAGGTTTCGATCACAAACGCAACGGCTCTGCATGGAGTGGGGTCGGCTAGAGGCTAGGAGCCCGCATCTTGCATGATGTGGAATGAGGTAGAATATCCACAAAGGAAGATCAGAGGATGGGGCATGGACTTCTAAGCTTAGCGGCCCACTGGTTCAACTATTTACTAAAAGGAAACATATCAATTTACTTGGAAGCAAGAAAATTCTATTACAACGATGACTAATAGAGATACAAAGTGGAGAAAATAAGAAAAATAGTGATATCATAGCAAGGAAGGTTCTAAAATCAGACTTTCAGTCCTACCTGGTCCTTTCGCAAAAATCCCACTAAGGACGTTGTGTGGAAGGAAAACAAGGAAGCAGAGCAATAGATTTTCCAAGTCATCAAGGAACGGGGATGCGACATAGGTGTGTAAGCAGTTGTAGTTCAAAGCTTCCTATAGGTATTCTAATGAGCAGCTTTCTGGACTACCATAGGCAGTACTACACATTTTTTTTAATTTTTGACCATTATAATGCGTGATAGGAGATTGGCTATTTTTAAGATCTCAATGCCACCGAATCCATTATTCACTATTAAAGAACTCCCTGCTCGGTCTTTGTGGTTATTATTCTTATCGTGCAACCGTTTTTTCACAACTCTTTCTTTTATGCAATAAATAAAGCAAATTTTATTTAAATTTTCATTCAAACAATTTATTTATTTATTTGTTTATTTTTATTTTTATTTCAAGCATTTTATAGTTTCAACGTTCATATATTTTTATAATGATAATATTATATTATCATTTCTATTTGATTAAAAATGTTCAATACAAGCTGACTTTTGGAAATAATAGCCATAGTTTTTTTTTTTTTTTTTTCACAGGTGCAACACACCCATACTATTAGGGGTAAACACTTTTGACTAGAGCTATGAACTGAGTACAAGGAACCACAAGAAGCTACCAAACCCGTGAGCGCAATGGCCTAGCGAAGGCACAAGGCCTGCAAGCACTTTTGGCCCAACGAGGGTTTGAACCTTGATGACTGTCACTACAACCAAGCGACTTGACCACCGAACCATGCCCTTATCAGAAACAATAGACACAAATTTAACTTTTATACTAATTATGCTGATGTCTTGTAAAATAGACACTGTTGCCATACAAGCATCACAACACACTAAGTATTTTCTCAATTCAAGATCCTCAAGACTCATACCAAACATGGTAAACATTTTCATCAACCTAAATGCACTCAAAGAAACATGGACATTTAGAATAAGGGAATCACACTTATTAACTCAAATTAAATCCCTGAAAAAAAAGGACCATTGTAAAATTAAAAAAATGATCAATAGTTTAGAATTACAACTCCATAAGCATCAATTTTGAAATAAAAAGAATCATCAATCAAGGAGTAAATAAATAATAATACACATTTCACAAATTTACACATTACATCCACTATGTGAATTCTCTAAATTCACTAAAGTGGTGGAGGGGAATGGTCGTCTCAAACCATACATCTATATAATAGCTAGAAAAATCATGGTGTTCTCAAACCACATAAGAAATGTAATATCATGGTGGTCTCAAACCACATAAGAAATATAGTACCATGGTGGTCTCGAACCATGAAATATCAACATAGTAACCATGTCCTAAAGAAAAATCATAGTCCCAATAAACCTATGGCATACTAACAAATATATCCATAAACCATGTATCTAAAATATTTCACATTAAAGTTATCTCACATAATGAGAAACACTATTCACTACCACAAAAATCAATCATCATCACTGCAAAGTCTATCACTTGGATATTACTATCAAGGCACAAGTATCAGTGTGATGATATGCTCTCTCTAAACTTGATTTTTGTTCCTCTATATTCACTATTATTAATTGTTGGTGATAAGGTTGAAGAAATTTTCATTTCATTCATTATTTTTCTAAGATTGTATATGATCTATATCCATTGAACTTTACCCTTATGATAATATCACATACCCATGAATTTGTAACTATATCCAATACCCATACAACTAAATATCCAATCTCTATATTCAAAGTAGAAAAAATCAGCAATATGGCACAAAAGGGTTCATCTGCAACCCATGTGATTAAAAATCAAAGGAAAATAAATTTTTCACTATAGAACAACAAGTGTGGTCCTAACAAGTGGGGGAGTAGGCCCTCTAATGAGTTTGGTCATCATTTATCGAAATAGAAATAAGTGTAGTCTAATTGAGAAAGGATTAGGCCTTAATTTTTGGAGCATTGACTTGCTATGGAAGATTAGTGTTGATATGTGTCTCAATAATCTTGGTAGGAAGTCATTAGGTATAAAAACACTACCAGTTGAGGTAAGATCTATAATTTTTCCTACCCTTATCCATGGCATGTTTGATTCTCCTCCATACAATCTTCTTCTTCATAAATCGTGAATTCATTCCATGGGGTAGTCCCATCTAAACTTCATCATATGATGAAGTTTACATATATAATAGAAAGATACATATATGATTAAGTTTCATCCAAATTTGGAAATTTTCTTACAAGTAGAAGCTAGATATCAACCTCCTATTTCTAAATATCTTAGCACTTTGATTCCATATTCAAGATTTGATCAACTATTTTCTAATGATAATTACATTGTTAATCAAGATTGTAAATTACCCATGAGTCTGATTTTTGGTAATGATTGGGGCCCATTGGATTTTACACCTTCATTTCTTTTAGAATATAAAATCTCACCATCAAATGTCAAAACCCTAATATTTGTTTAGGTAGCATCTACACAATCATTCCCTTCTTCAAAAATATCTAAGCTGAATATTGCAACTTTTAATTTAACAATTTGTACTAGTTATACTTCTACTTTTGATTATGCCACAACTAATGGTGATCCATCATCTTCAACATAAATGGTATCCCTTTATGGTCATTATTTTAAAATATTTTCTTAATTTAGGTATGAGGCAAGTGTTGTGATGTAAATGAGCAAGGTATCAATATCCCTTTAAAGCCTAATCCACATGATTCCTTGACTAGTCATGGTTATTGCCTACCAAATCCCAAAAAACACTTTTCAGCCCTATCTAAATGCAAATATGATATCCAAATCTCATAATTCTTCTATATCATCACTTAATCTAATCTACCTTGAAACAATAGACACAAGTTACACTTAGAGCATACCTTCATTTGATACTTGTACAATAGATGAGTTATTTGGATGAATTCTTAAGGGTCTATGAGCACTTTCCCTAACATCATCATGATCACAAACATTATTATTTAAATTATGAGGAATAATTTAGGAAATACACTTGTTTATCATATGACACCTTAGTTTCTCAAGAGATGCCTTAATAATTGCCCCATCCTTTTTATTGCCTAGACCATAGTACTCTCCTTGGAGATATTGTTGATGTCTCGATGGACCCAACTAAATTTGAAAAGGTTACCCAATTGGAATGTTCCTAGAAATTGATGAACAATGTGAACATTTACCCTTTTACATGAATTTCCTGATCTCTTTTCTTGGTCATATTAGGAGATATGCCTAGTATTAATCCATAGATTGTAATACATAATATCACATTATATTTTAATGCCAAGCTTGTAAGATGAATGATCCAAAAGATGAATCATAAGGTGGAATTTTTGATTAAAGATAAGATTGAAAAGCTTATTTAGGTTGGATTTATTCTCCCTATTGACTATTCCCCTTGTATATTGAATACCATTATTGTCACTAAGCCCAAATATCATATTCAAATGTGCAATATGATAGGCTATTGTGAGGTCTTAACACTTTGGTTAATAAACACATTCATATATCATCTGGGTAGTGTCCACTATTTGTATGCAATAGAAGAAATCTCAACTACTCTCTCAAGATTCCCAAATACCAAGCAGATAAATAAAACTCTAAACTAAAGTATCTATAAACTTGAAAGCAGTAAATCATCTCTCTAGAAAGCTAGGAGTAATTCAAACTAGAAAGCACAAAACTATAAATCTGAAAAGCATCACCACTAAGCTAGAAAGCATGGAAATGATTAATCTAAATAATGCATAAATTGTTGAAGAACTAAAACTAGTAAATAAACTAGGAAACATTTATCCACTGCAAAAGATAACAATCCAATAACTAGCATAAGCTATTTAATAGAAACAACTAAAGGAAGGTGCTCCAAAACTTCATATGCTAAACTCAGAAACTACAGACATAGCTACACCCTGCAGGATTGACACTAATAGTATGACACACACACATGAAAATGAATTCGAATTGTAACTTTTATCTATTAAAGGAAAGTACAGAATAAAAGTAAGATACTTATCTATCTATTTATAACCCTCAAGTGGCTAGCTCTCGGGTCTATCTACAACTATCTCAGATCAGATGCACTGGAAATTTATCAGATAATTCATTCAAAGGACTCCATTCACATTGCTTAGTAATTCAAAGAGTGGTAGGGAAACTCATTTATTCATATGGTAGTTTTTCTCAAAAATACAAATCAACAGCATAATGATATATTTCTGTATGTCTTCATCATTTGCAACAGTTACATGTTTTTATATGAAAGTGGCTAGCAAAATCCTACTTTCCAGTCAATAAAGTCTTTAATAGATTGTCAATAACTAATGGACTTAAAATCCCATGACATGAAATATTAAAGAGTGTCACACGAGCCATAAAGTTTTTGAAATTGAAAATGACAAAACTATGAAGACTCAGCCCATAACGTTTGCTCATGAAATTCTGGTGCCCACTCACTTGTCTTCAAAAGTGCTAAGATCTACATTCATTTCCCTTTTGACTGGAATGGTGGAATAGTAATCGAAGGTGGCAGTTGACCTATGAAATACTCAAGAACTAAACCATTACATTAGCATAAGTTATCTTATTTTGACTAATTTCAAGAAGTAAAGTTTGCATGTTTATTCATAAAAATAGAGCAATTATTTATCCTAAAGGTAATTAATTGGCAGGGTAAATTGTGTTGAAAGGTATAGGTTTGCATATAGAGTCCATTATAATGATGAGGTTATTTTTACCTCATCATTTCCTCCCGTTCCTAAGCCTGAGTAGGTCCTCCTACTCTTTGGTGCACCCCCTGTCCTTCATTCCTCTTATTCATCTCTTGATACTTGGTATTGAGATGATACAAATCATTTGCCTCTAGATCTAGTTGCTATGGGTTCCTCAAGAATCCCTAATGAAAAGTGACTCTTTGTTTCCACCTTGCAAAAATGTCATCACTTTGGTCCAGATTGGTATATATTGAAAGAGGTGGTGAAAGAAGTAGGGGAGGTCTGTACCTCATACCAATCCAATTAATCTTCAAATTTTCAAGAATTTTGGCCAAAGCTACTGCTCTTCCGTAGGACCATCTAATATTAAGGGGAGAAATTATTTTCCTTTTCTTAAGATGCATAGGAAGAGGGGTGTAACACTCTTCACATGCATTTTGTGCTGGTCCTATCAATTTTGGCCCTTGTTCTTGAAAGTGATCATAGCACAGCTGGAAGTTGTTATTTTACTTTCCCTGCACTTCCTTTTTAAGTCGGACAACCAAAAATTGTGCCTTGAAAAAGAAAGTCTTCCTTTGAGGATCTATCTCATTTGCAACCCCACAATCCTTTCTGCATGTGCATATTCTCTTGATCTATCTTTCCAGTGAATTTGATTTCTCATTGTAGACATGAGTGATCTCAATTCTACTTCTCCCACAAAGAAATTAACAAAGAAATATGTACATTTTTCTATGAGAAAATTATGAACAAAGAACTCATAACAAATCTTGTTGTTCAGGAAGTGACTCAACAAATATTTTCACAAATTCCTTGTCATCAGGATCATGTGGCTGGTTTTGGCGAATTCTTTGCAATTTCCATCTTAAAATCTATTCATTAAGAAACATAGAGTACAACCTAGATGGTCTTCTATAGGATAATAGTAATCATCAATTTCATACTCATCTTTTTTACCCCTATATGCTTGATGAAAAGATTCTTTTAACATTACCAATTCCCTCTTTAAACTATTATTCTCAAATTCCACATCCCTCAAAAGATAGTAGTGCTCTATCCATTTCATTAACATTGGAGGAATGTGTACCTGGAACCAATCTATAACAATAGGTTCAGTTTGTGTCTCCTTTGACTCCATAATTGGTTTAGTGTCACTCTCCTATAGATCTTGCTCTAATTCCACAATCTTACTCATAGAAGCATTTAATTCAATTTCATGTATATTCTTCTCTTCTTCAAAGGCACTAAATAGTTGCATGAAATGTTTTTCAAGTCTTGAATATGCTTGTCTTTGTTAGGCAGATCAACCTTGTGCTGCAAGAGTAATCAAGGAAAGCTATAATGGAGAGAAATGGTGACAAAAATTGGTGTCACCTCACACATGCGAGTCATCCTCTCACCCATATTTCAAATCAACTCAGTTTAAATTTTGCTAACGTAGACTAGCATGGACTAACACGTGGGAAAAGTATTCACATCTTTGTCCCCCCCAACCTAAATTTGGGCATGCCTACACACATGCAGAATGATGATTTGATAGGGTAGAGAATATTGGCATGCTAAATGGTGAACATCCATACTAATGTACAACAATTAAATGAATTAACTTAAAGACAATTAAGATATAGCAATTAATGCGCACATAGTTGAATGTGTGGAGGATTCATTGCAAAGATTGTGGAGAAAATATTGCTCACCTTTTAAAGAAATAAGTTGAACAATTAATGAAGATGAGGTGGGATGAGGTGGAGTGGAATGAATTGAAGTGATTGAAGAGAGAGAAAGATGGAAATGGATGGGTGGATGGGTGAAGAAATGGACTCCCACAAAAGTGGAAGTCTTTATTATGACAAGTATGTACCTTAATTAGCCAAAAGGATGGATACTAGGTCCACTTCCTTTGGCTACAAGAAGCTAAGATGTTGCATGCTGAGTGAATTGTTGCAAGAACTACTCCTTGGAATTTGGCTTGTGATACAATCTGAGGCGGTGACCATTGACAACCAGCTTAAATCTAATTTGGTCAATAGTAATGAGTTTTACAACACCATTAGGAAATACTTTGACAACTTCATATGGTCCTAGCCACCTTGTTTGAAATTTTCTTGTATTATCCTGATGTCTTGAGTCATAGAGTAGCGTCCAATCTCCTAGTTGGAATTTCTTGTCCTTGATGAATTTTTCATGCCACTTGATTCTATGATTCTGCACTACCTCTGTGTGATGTAGGGTTGCTCTTCTCATATCATCTAAAGCATTTAGCTACATGATTCTTTCTCTTTGTGCCTCAAAAATATCCATCCCCAAATCTATTGCAATCCTAAGAGTCTTATGTTTAAATTCAATGGGCATCATGGTTGTCTTTCCATACAACAACTCAAATGGAGTGAAGCCTATAGTTTTTTTCCAGGTAGTTCTATAGGCCCAACCAACTTATGGTAATATGTTTTCCCAATCATTTTTGTTAATAGCTACTATTTTAGTCAAAATAGCTTCAATTTCTCTGTTGGTTACCTCAACTTTGCCATTAGCTTGGGGGTGATAAGGAGTAGAATTTATGTGCCTTATGTTGTACTCATTGACTAGTGTTGCAATAAGGGTTGATGTGAATTGAGCCCCTTGATTGGTCACTATCTCTCGTGGAACTCCATACCTTGTGAAAATATCCTCATAAAGAAATTTTGCAACCTTGTTATCTCTTACATGCATCATGGCCTTAACTTCTACCCACTTTGTTACATAATCAGTGCATACCAAGATATAAGACTTACCATTTGATGGAGGGTAAATGGGTCCTACAAAATCCAATCCCCACTTTTTAAAGGGAGTGATTACTACCTAAGGGTAAAGTGGCATCTAATCAGATTTGGTTGGCCTACCCATTCTTTGGCATTTGTCACATTTTCTTGTATACCTTCATGTATCCTTATGGAGTGTTGGCCAGTAATATCCCATGTTCAAAATCTTTATTGCTATCAGATGTCTTGGCTGCAAAATGTCCTCCACATGGTTCATTGTGGTATGCATGCAAAATGTCATATGTTTCATCTTCTCTCACACATCTCCTTATAACATGGTCTGGTCCAGTATAAAAAAAACATCCAACAATCCATGAGAAAGAAAAATATTTTTCAATGAGTGCCCTTCTCTCTTTTGGAGAGAAGTGAGGAGGAACTCTACCAGTGACTAGATAATTAGCTATGTCAGCATACTAGGGTGTTTGTACACTGATAGAGAATAGATGCTCATCAGGAAAAGAGTCATATATGGCTTGATTATGATGAGGGCGCAGCCCGAGACTTAGAAAATAACCCACAAACAAGAGAATAATTTTATTATTCAAAAAATGGAGCTTCTTACATGTAGAGGATCTCAAATCCCCAAGTTCTACAACACATGTAAGTTCAGAAAGCTATAGAATAACCTTTTTGCAATATGCGAGCTTGTCTCCAAAAAGTTACCCAAAAATTAGAAACCTACCCATAAATAGAGCTCCTCATTAGTTTGGAGCCAAAACAACATTCAAATTTGAGTTTAGGTGGTTTGGCGCTGAAAATTTACAACATGAAGTTTAAATTTCAAAAGAGCATTTGCAATTGTATCTTCTAGAAAGTGCGTCAACTTCCCGGGGCCATAACTTTTGATCCAGGACTCCAATTCGCGAACCGTTTGAACCGTTGGAAAGGTCTCGAAGTCAATAACGCGCTTGAAATTGGCCACACCAATTTTAGAAAGTTTCGGGGCCGTTTTGGGAACTCTAAGTGCCTCAAATCTCACTTGGAAAATTTTCATGTGCAAATATGAGAAACTAAAACTGCAATATCTTTCAACCTAGGAACAAAAAATAAAAAACCATAAATTGGGAATTTCATTATGAAGAAAAGGGTATCCAAAAATGTAAAAACAT
>VDFB02270651.1:440901002-441071714 GCA_007258455.2 Sequoia sempervirens
TAGAAAAGGATATAGCTTATTCAAATGACTACATGGTCCAGATTGACTACGCCTTCAACGCCACTCAGGAAGATTGGGAAAAATCTTGCACAGAGCTACCGGATGATCTCTTAGATCCGATTCCCTTTGGAAGCTAGCATACGGGCTTGTCTATGCCGTGATGTCACCCACGTTAGGACGTGACAGATAGGATGCTACCTATCCACAAAAAAACAGAACCCATAATGACTTTTGGGTGTAAAGTCATCGTGTACGTGACACGAGTCCTAATCACGGTTGTTGAGATTCCTTGTTCACGCCTTTTATAATGGCTACAGGAATTCTTGTCGGTTGGTTCTTATCCTTGTTCATGTACCTACCCCTATGGCGGTGCTACGGATAAGATGCTTTTTGTTGTCACTCTTCTATTGACGGATTTCAAAATATTATGAAGAGAAGGTTAAAGTTCCGCTCCGATGGAATCAGTCTTTTGCTATAAAAGGACCTCGGAGACGCCTATCTCGACACACCAAGTTGGACACCAAGTTTGAAAGAGTCTTAGAAGAGTCTAGGATATCAGACTTATGCTCTCTCCTGCGCCATAGTGCGATCTGGATTATCAGAATCTGATTATATTGTAATGAGCTTTCATAGTGGAACAAGTTTTGAATGCAAGATTTGCTTATTCTTATTCTTTCTTATCTGTGTGATCTGTGTTATTGGATTTGGTATATATCACTTTTGCTTCCATAGCCATGATCTATAGTTGTGGAGTGATGTTTAGAGGGTTTTTGATGTATTTTAAGTTGTTTTTCTACATCTTTTTTCTCTTTTTCTAGCTCTTTCATTCTGGCTAGATGTTGATGGACCGCTCTTCTTCTTTCTTCTCTTGTGCAAGCCAATTTGTAGGGGTCTTTGGATTTTTCAATCTGAAGCTTTGTATTGATGTCACCAATTGTTGTTTTTAATAAATTTGATCTTTTACTCAATGATGTTACTGATCTTAAAAGATTGTTAAAAGATCAACAGAAAGCAATCAGAAATCTTTCTGCAGAAGTGGGAGAAATCAAAGACATTCTTTTTCAGGCAGATCAATCAGGTCAATCAGATGCACATAGCAGTGGCAATGGCTATCAGGAAAGTAATCCTTTCCCCCCTTCTGATAAAAGAGAAAAGCATTGTTCTTTACTACTTGCAAATAATGGAAATTATATCAGAATAAATCTATGTTTTCATGGATACAAGAAAATTCCATTAGACGCTTTTGTGGATACAGGATCTTCAAGGACATTAGCCAAGACTAATGCAATCCCAGCATGTTTCTGGAAAGAAAAAACTGATCTACCACAAAGCTATGCAATAAATGGACAAAGAATTCATATGGGCAGGTATGCGCAGGATGTGCATATAGAAATTATGGGAAAAACATTTATTACAGATTTCATTGAATACAATGACCTAGAGGATGATGTTTTACTAGGATTCTTATTTTTTACTAAATATGAGCCTCTCCAATTTTGGAAGCACAAGATCTCTTTAAAACATGAAGATGGTCAAATTGAGATCCCTACACTCAAAATAGTTAATCATAGATTTGATCAAGCCAAAAAGAGAAAAAGACAAGAATCCAGTAAAGAAAATAAGGAGACAACAAATCCTTTTGAAAAGATAACTAAGTTATTTGAAGAAAATTGTTGTAGTCTCAATATAAAGCAAGTTCTTCTTCTCATAAGCATTCTTCTGCAGATACAGATATTATTGCTATTTTTAAGAAATTTGATCTTATAATCAATGATGTTTCTGATATTAAAAGATTATTAAAGGATCAACAGAAAGCAATCAGAAATCTTTCTGCAGAGGTGGGAGAAATTAAAGAAATTCTCTTTCAAGCAGATCAAGAACCATCAGAGGTCCAGTCAGCAGAAAATAGCAGCGGCCATGAAGGAAGTAACCCCTTTGCCCCTTTTGATAAAAGAGAAAAGCATTGTTCTTTAATACTTGCAAATAATGGAAATTATATCAGAATAAATCTATGTTTTCATGGATACAAGAAAATTCCATTAGACGCTTTTGTGGATACAGGATCTTCAAGATCATTAGCCAAGACTAATGCAATCCCAGCATGTTTCTGGAAAGAAAAAACTGATCTACCACAAAGCTATGCAATAAATGGACAAAGAATTCATATGGGCAGGTATGCGCAGGATGTGCATATAGAAATTATGGGAAAAACATTTATTACAGATTTCATTGAATACAATGACCTAGAGGATGATGTTTTACTAGGATTCTTATTTTTTACTAAATATGAGCCTCTCCAATTTTGGAAGCACAAGATCTCTTTAAAGCATGAAGATGGTCAAATAGAAATCCCTACACTCAAAATAGTAAATCATAGATTTGACCAGGCTAAGAAAAGAAAGAGACAAGAATCTAGTAAAGAAAATAAGGAGACAACAAATCCCTTTGAGAAAATAACTAAGCAATTTGAAGAAAATTGTTGTAGTCTCAATCCTCTACAATTCTGGTCACAAGAACATGAAGAATGTGAAATCCAGATAAGACCTGAGCATAAATCAGTAATCCCATATGAGCCAGCATACTCACTCAGCCCATCCGAAACAAAAGAAATAGATGAACAATTACAGGAACTTCTTCAAGGGAATTTTATCAGAGAAAGTAAGAGTTCATTTTCTTGTCCAGCATTCTTAGTAAATAAGAGGGTAGAACAGATAAGGGGAAAGAAAAGATTGTGTATTAATTACAGACCATTAAATGAGATAATTCTTCCATTTAATTATCCATTTCCTTTCAGTTCAGAGTTAATCCGAAGAGCTGCAAATAAAAAGATATTCTCAAAGTTTGATTGTAAATCAGGCTTTTGGCAAGTCAAAGTAAAAGAATGTGACAGGTATAAAACAGCATTCTCAGTCCCACAAGGATTATATGAATGGAATGTCATGCCTTTTGGTCTTAGCACTGCACCAGCATATTTCCAGCGCAGAATGGACCAAGCACTTAGACATTTGAAAGAATTTTGTGCTGTTTATATAGATGATATATTATTATTCTCAGATTCTATTGATGATCACATGCAGCACTTAGATGCATTATACCAAGCCATTAGGAAACATGGAATTTGTTTAACGGCAAAGAAAATGGTAATTGGTACTCCTGAAATTGATTTCTTAGGATTGCATCTTCAAAAAGGAAAGGTAATGTTACAGCCTCATATTCTTGCCAGAATTCAAAAATTTCCAGATATTTTAACTGACAAGAAACAGATTCAAAGATTTTTAGGTTGTCTCAACTATCTTTCACCATTCTACAAAGGATTAGCTGAAGACAGGAGAATTATCCAGCATCATCTCAAAGATAACACAGAACAATGGTCTGATAATGCAACAGAAGCAATTCAACGGATTAAAGCAAAATGCCAAAATTTGCCAGCACTTCAGAATCCAGTTGATAATTTCCCATTATATCTGTACACTGATGCTTCTGACAAAACTTGGTCAGCTGTGTTGATACAGGAAAAAGAACCAGGACGAAAAGATATATGTGGATATAGATCTGGAACTTTCACAGATACTCAGACAAGATACCACATATATGAGAAAGAAATTCTAGCAGTAAAAAATGGGATCAAGAAATTCAAAATATTCTTAAAACCAGTCCATTTTACTGTTCGCACAGACAGCCAGCCTATGAGAAATCTGCTAACTAAGAAACCTGATGAAGACATTGCTCAAGGTAGGATTGCCAGATGGTATTTTGAGTTCCAAGGTTATGATTTTAACATTGAATGGATAAAAGGAGAACTCAACCCTCTTGCAGATTCGCTTACCAGAGAAATGGCTTGTTCCATTTATTCTGATCTAGAGTTTCTAGGTTGTGAATATTACAGACCAGACGGAGCAGCAATGTATATTGCAGATTTCAGCCAGGGGAATATTCAAATCCTCCCTTCACTTCCTAAAGATATTATCATTGTCTTATTAGAGACATATTTTTTGAATAAGTGGCTAATTTATCTTAAAAGGCACATTGAATATCAATTTAACCATGTTATTTTAGATCCTGATGAGGAAGATGGTTTTAAAAAAGAAATTGGGATGGAATTCGCCCCAATCAGCTATTGGTGTGGAAGACAGATGATTCATATCAGAATCAAAGGACTGTTTGGTATGAATTGGTCTAAAAGGAGTAAAATGAATTTGTTAAAATTGATCAAATTTGGTTTTATAACTCGCATCTCTCTGCATCAAGATAATTTTGAAGATTATGCTGATTTAGTTGGTGGCAGGTTCAATGAAGATATGGAAGAATTCTTTGAACATTTACATCCTGGATTAACTCATACAATCTGTGATGGTCTTACAGATTATTTACAAACTTATCCTCATAACGGCTACTACTTTCCCAGGATCGAATACTATCCTTTGGAACACAACTGGAGAGCTGAAGTTAGGATTCAAAATTGCGAAGTCACTCTTCGACCAGCCTTACTTGCAGCCAGAATAGAAAAGGATATAGCTTATTCAAATGACTACATGGTCCAGATCGACTACGCCTTCAACGCCACTCAGGAAGATTGGGAAAAAGCTTGCTTGGAGCTACCTGATGATCTTTTAGATCCTATTCCCTTTGGAACATAGCTAGCATAAGGGCTTGTCTATGCCGTGATGTCACCCACGTTAGGACGTGACAGATAGGATGCTACCTATCCACAAAAAAGCAGAACCCATAATGAATTTTGGGTGTAAAGTCATTGTGTACGTGACACGAGTCCTAATCACGGTTGTTGAAGATTCCTTGCTCACGCCTTTTATAATGGCTACAGGAATTCTTGTCGGTTGGTTCTTATCCTTGTTCATGTACCTACCCTTATGGTGGTGCTACGGATAAGATGCTTTTTGTTGTCACTCTTCTATTGACGGATTTCAAAATATTATGAAGAGAAGGTTAAAGTTCCGCTCCGATGGAATCAGTCTTTTGCTATAAAAGGACCTCGGAGACGCCTATCTCGACACACCAAGTTGGACACCAAGTTTGAAAGAGTCTTAGAAGAGTCTAGGATATCAGACTTATGCTCTCTCCTGCGCCATAGTGCGATCTGGATAATCAGAATCTGATTATATTGTAATGAGCTTTCATAGTGGAACAAGTTTTGAATGCAAGATTTGCTTATTCTTATTCTTTCTTATCTGTGTGATCTGTGTTATTGGATTTGGTATATATCACTTTTGATTCTAACTGCATACAAAACCTTTCCAGGTTCTGTCCATGTTCCTCCTCTCTCAAAGAGATTTTCTAATGTATCTGTCCAAGTGCATAGAGCTTCATACGGATTGACCAATTTATCTATATTTAAAATATAGCCACTAGATGCATAAGGACGCATCTGTTCAGGTCTCAAATTTTCACTAACTGGCTCTTGCATCTCTATATCCATGGAGAGTTTTTTAAGAGATTCCCATGGCTCTTGTTCATTAACTTGCTGATAAGTGGACAGATCTAGGAGATGTGAAGGGTCTTTATCATCAGAAGAATTAGAGAATGATTGGTCAGTATTGTCAGTAAATGTAAGACCAGTATCAGAAAGAGAGAGTTTTGAATCCTTATTTGCAAAGATTGGTTCATCCATATAAACAGGTTCTTCAATATCAGTGTCAACACCGATTTCTTCTAACCAATCCTTCAGGGGTTCTTTCTGTTCTTGTACTGGCAAACATTTTTCTTTACCTACTGAAGGATGCTCCTTAGGGGGCAAAAATATATGTATAGACTTTTTCTTAGAAGAAGAAGTAGAAGTGGCTGAAGAATATTTTCTTCTCTGTATAAGGACCTTTTGCTTTTGCTGTGGTTCTGGGATACTTACCTTTGGAGGTTGTTTCGGTTCTTCCCTAGAACTACTACTATCTTTGCCAGTCTGTGTTACCCTAATCTTTTTTGTATATAATCTGAACTTTTCCAATTTTTTAGAAATATTGGATAAAAGAATATTTTTCTCATCAGCATCATCTTTTCTAGATGTCTCATTATTCTGCTGATTTCCATAAATATGGGTCAGATAGTTATCCTGATGTTCTTGAACAGAGATAACTTTTTTAATGCTGGTATGAGTTTGACCAACATCATAACTAACACTGGCAACTTCATTTGACAACGATCCACAAAAATGTTCAATATTTTTGACTACAGAGAAATGTTGCTGTTGATCTTCAGAAATAATATCAATTTTATCTAAAAGTTATTATTGCTTAGTTCTATATGCACATCCTGCGCATACCTGCCCATATGAATTCTTTGTCCATTTATTGCATAGCTTTGTGGTAGATCAGTTTTTTCTTTCCAGAAACATGCTGGGATTGCATTAGTCTTGGCTAATGACCTTGAAGATCCTGTATCCACAAAAGCGTCTAATGGAATTTTCTTGTATCCATGAAAACATAGATTTATTCTGATATAATTTCCATTATTTGCAAGTAGTAAAGAACAATGCTTTTCTCTTTTATCAGAAGGGGGGAAAGGATTACTTTCCTGATAGCCATTGCCACTGCTATGTGCATCTGATTGACCTGATTGATCTGCCTGAAAAAGAATGTCTTTGATTTCTCCCACTTCTGCAGAAAGATTTCTGATTGCTTTCTGTTGATCTTTTAACAATCTTTTAAGATCAGTAACATCATTGAGTAAAAGATCAAATTTCTTAAAAATAGCAATAATATCTGAATCTGCAGAGGAATGTGGATGTGAAGAAGATGCGTCTTTCTTGTCTTTCCTTTGCCAAGGAGGAATTTTATAGCCATGATCTATAGTTGTGGAGTGATGTTTAGAGGGTTTTTGATGTATTTTAAGTTGTTTTTCTACATCTTTTTTCTCTTTTTCTAGCTCTTTCATTCTGGCTAGATGTTGATGGACCGCTCTTCTTCTTTCTTCTCTTGTGCAGGCCAATTTGTAGGGGTCTTTGGATTTTTCAATCTGAAGCTTTGTATTGATGTCACCAATTGTTGTTTTTAATAAAGTGACCAAAAAATCTTCATCAGATTCTGAGCTTAGTTCTGGACTGCTGCTACTTGAAGGAGATGGAGGCTGCATTTTTCTTCTATCTCTGGATCTTATCATAAAATTAGAATCCGGAATGCTTTCTACAAGCTCAAATAAATCAGTTAGTTGATCAGTGTATTGTACAACATCCCATTCTGGATTTGCTTTTTCAAAACAAGCATATATCTTTGTTCCAGGGTTTAATTTCTTGGGACAGTTAGTTGCATAATGAGGTCCATTACAAATAAAACATTTGACCCTATTATTTGAAGAATTATTTCTTCTTCTTAATAACCAAGGAGGGTTATTAACATTCCTTTTTTGATAAGGAATTGCTCTATAATGCTTTCTTCTTTTGCCATATTTACCATGTTTGCTTCTTTTGAATGTAAATTCTCCATCATGGTAATGCTTTTTCTTTTTAGAGCATTTATGGCATCTGCAGTTTTGGCCACAACCTCTTTTCTTCTTAAATTCCTTCAGTTGCTGAAAATCTTTCAACTGGTTGATTGGAGGAAGATTGCAAAATTCTTTCAGATTACAAGTATAATTGTATTCTTCTTTGTTAAGCTGTAATGCTCCTAAGAGACATTGTTTCTCTAACTTATATCTGATCAATCTTCTCAATGTAGGAAAGCTAACATCATCAAGATGTTGATTTTCTTTTCTGATAATATAATCTTGAGCCCAAGCACCTAATCCACATGGTAATGAATTTAAATAATACTGCTTTGTAGTAAGATCATGCATCTTATTGGCAGATACCATGTATGATTCAAAAATACAGTTATAAGCATCAAATTTTGCCAAATTTTTCAGCTTCATAGACTGTAATATCTTATTTGCTTCAACTGCTTGGTTAGATATATCATCACAAAATAATTCAGTCAATAGCTGAAGACAGGAGAATTATCCAGCATCATCTCAAAGATAACACAGAACAATGGTCTGATAATGCAACAGAAGCAATTCAACGGATTAAAGAAAAATGCCAAAATTTGCCAGCACTTCAGAATCCAGTTGATAATTTCCCATTATATCTGTACACTGATGCTTCTGACAAAACTTGGTCAGCTGTGTTGATACAGGAAAAAGAACCAGGACGAAAAGATATATGTGGATATAGATCTGGAACTTTCACAGATACTCAGACAAGATACCACATATATGAGAAAGAAATTCTAGCAGTAAAAAATGGGATCAAGAAATTCAAAATATTCTTAAAACCAGTCCATTTTACTGTTCGCACAGACAGCCAGCCTATGAGAAATCTGCTAACTAAGAAACCTGATGAAGACATTGCTCAAGGTAGGATTGCCAGATGGTATTTTGAGTTCCAAGGTTATGATTTTAACATTGAATGGATAAAAGGAGAACTCAACCCTCTTGCAGATTCGCTTACCAGAGAAATGGCTTGTTCCATTTATTCTGATCTAGAGTTTCTAGGTTGTGAATATTACAGACCAGACGGAGCAGCAATGTATATTGCAGATTTCAGCCAGGGGAATATTCAAATCCTCCCTTCACTTCCTAAAGATATTATCATTGTCTTATTAGAGACATATTTTTTGAATAAGTGGCTAATTTATCTTAAAAGGCACATTGAATATCAATTTAACCATGTTATTTTAGATCCTGATGAGGAAGATGGTTTTAAAAAAGAAATTGGGATGGAATTCGCCCCAATCAGCTATTGGTGTGGAAGACAGATGATTCATATCAGAATCAAAGGACTGTTTGGTATGAATTGGTCTAAAAGGAGTAAAATGAATTTGTTAAAATTGATCAAATTTGGTTTTATAACTCGCATCTCTCTGCATCAAGATAATTTTGAAGATTATGCTGATTTAGTTGGTGGCAGGTTCAATGAAGATATGGAAGAATTCTTTGAACATTTACATCCTGGATTAACTCATACAATCTGTGATGGTCTTACAGATTATTTACAAACTTATCCTCATAACGGCTACTACTTTCCCAGGATCGAATACTATCCTTTGGAACACAACTGGAGAGCTGAAGTTAGGATTCAAAATTGCGAAGTCACTCTTCGACCAGCCTTACTTGCAGCCAGAATAGAAAAGGATATAGCTTATTCAAATGACTACATGGTCCAGATCGACTACGCCTTCAACGCCACTCAGGAAGATTGGGAAAAAGCTTGCTTGGAGCTACCTGATGATCTTTTAGATCCTATTCCCTTTGGAACATAGCTAGCATAAGGGCTTGTCTATGCCATGATGTCACCCACGTTAGGACGTGACAGATAGGATGCTACCTATCCACAAAAAAGCAGAACCCATAATGACTTTTGGGATTTGAATATTCCCCTGGCCGAAATCTGCAATATACATTGCTGCTCCGTCTGGTCTGTAATATTCACAACCTAGAAACTCTAGATCAGAATAAATGGAACAAGCCATTTCTCTGGTAAGCGAATCTGCAAGAGGGTTGAGTTCTCCTTTTATCCATTCAATGTTAAAATCATAACCTTGGAACTCAAAATACCATCTGGCAATCCTACCTTGAGCAATGTCTTCATCAGGTTTCTTAGTTAGCAGATTTCTCATAGGCTGGCTGTCTGTGCGAACAGTAAAATGGACTGGTTTTAAGAATATTTTGAATTTCTTGATCCCATTTTTTACTGCTAGAATTTCTTTCTCATATATGTGGTATCTTGTCTAAGTATCTGTGAAAGTTCCAGATCTATATCCACATATATCTTTTCGTCCTGGTTCTTTTTCCTGTATCAACACAGCTGACCAAGTTTTGTCAGAAGCATCAGTGTACAGATATAATGGGAAATTATCAACTGGATTCTGAAGTGCTTTCAAATTACTTCTGATTTTTACCTTATATTCTTAAAATTACTTCTAATTTTTACCTTAAAACATTTATTACAGTTTCCAGACATTAAGATCTCAGATTTCTCAATAGAATCTGTAATAAATGTTTTAAGAATATTTTGAATTTCTTGATCCCATTTTTTACTGCTAGAATTTCTTTCTCATATATGTGGTATCTTGTCTGAGTATCTGTGAAAGTTCCAGATCTATATCCACATATATCTTTTCGTCCTGGTTCTTTTTCCTGTATCAACACAGCTGACCAAGTTTTGTCAGAAGCATCAGTGTACAGATATAATGGGAAATTATCAACTGGATTCTGAAGTGCTGGCAAATTTTGGCATTTTGCTTTAATCCGTTGAATTGCTTCTGTTGCATTATCAGACCATTGTTCTGTGTTATCTTTGAGATGATGCTGGATAATTCTCCTGTCTTCAGCTAATCCTTTGTAGAATGGTGAAAGATAGTTGAGACAACCTAAAAATTTTGAATCTGTTTCTTGTCAGTTAAAATATCTGGAAATTTTTGAATTCTGGCAAGAATATGAGGCTGTAACATTACCTTTCCTTTTTGAAGATGCAATCCTAAGAAATCAATTTCAGGAGTACCAATTACCATTTTCTTTGCCGTTAAACAAATTCCATGTTTCCTAATGGCTTGGTATAATGCATCTAAGTGCTGCATGTGATCATCAATAGAATCTGAGAATAATAATATATCATCTATATAAACAGCACAAAATTCTTTCAAATGTCTAAGTGCTTGGTCCATTCTGCGCTGGAAATATGCTGGTGCAGTGCTAAGACCAAAAGGCATGACATTCCATTCATATAATCCTTGTGGGACTGAGAATGCTGTTTTATACCTGTCAGATTCTTTTACTTTGACTTGCCAAAAGCCTGATTTACAATCAAACTTTGAGAATATCTTTTTATTTGCAGCTCTTCGGATTAACTCTGAACTGAAAGGAAATGGATAATTAAATGGAAGAATTATCTCATTTAATGGTCTGTAATTAATACACAATCTTTTCTTTCCCCTTATCTGTTCTGCCCTCTTATTTACTAAGAATGCTGGACAAGAAAATGAACTCTTACTTTCTCTGATAAAATTCCCTTGAAGAAGTTCCTGTAATTGTTCATCTATTTCTTTTGTTTCGGATGGGCTGAGTGAGTATGCTGGCTCATATGGGATTACTGATTTATGCTCAGGTCTTATCTGGATTTCACATTCTTCATGTTCTTGTGACCAGAATTGTAGAGGATTGAGACTACAACAATTTTCTTCAAATTGCTTAGTTATTTTCTCAAAGGGATTTGTTGTCTCCTTATTTTCTTTACTAGATTCTTGTCTCTTTCTTTTCTTAGCCTGGTCAAATCTATGATTTACTATTTTGAGTGTAGGGATTTCTATTTGACCATCTTCATGCTTTAAAGAGATCTTGTGCTTCCAAAATTGGAGAGGCTCATATTTAGTAAAAAATAAGAATCCTAGTAAAACATCATCCTCTAGGTCATTGTATTCAATGAAATCTGTAATAAATGTTTTTCCCATAATTTCTATATGCACATCCTGCGCATACCTGCCCATATGAATTCTTTGTCCATTTATTGCATAGCTTTGTGGTAGATCAGTTTTTTCTTTCCAGAAACATGCTGGGATTGCATTAGTCTTGGCTAATGATCTTGAAGATCCTGTATCCACAAAAGCGTCTAATGGAATTTTCTTGTATCCATGAAAACATAGATTTATTCTGATATAATTTCCATTATTTGCAAGTAGTAAAGAACAATGCTTTTCTCTTTTATCAAAAGGGGCAAAGGGGTTACTTCCTTCATGGCCGCTGCTATTTTCTGCTGACTGGACCTCTGATGGTTCTTGATCTGCTTGAAAGAGAATTTCTTTAATTTCTCCCACCTCTGCAGAAAGATTTCTGATTGCTTTCTGTTGATCCTTTAATAATCTTTTAATATCAGAAACATCATTGATTATAAGATCAAATTTTTTAAAAATAGCAATAATATCTGTATCTGCAGAAGAATGCTTATGAGAAGAAGAACTTGCTTTTTTATCCTTTCTTTGCCATGGTGGTATTTTATACCCATGGTCAATTTCTTTAGACTGATGAGCAGAAGGTTTTGAATGTATCTTGAGTTGTTTCTCTACATCTTTCTTTTCCTGTTCTAACTGCTTCATCTTGGCTAAATGCTGATGTACTGCTCTTCTTCTTTCATCTCTTGTACAAGCTATTTTATAAGGGTCCTTAGATTTTTCTATCTGAATCTTTGTGTTGATGTCCCCAATAAGTGGTGATTCAGAACCAAGTTCCGAATCTGATGAAGATGAAGATTTTTTAGTCACTCTGTTGAAAACCACAATTGGTGACATTAACACAAAGATTCAGATAGAAAAATCTAAGGGTACAGATCTATAGCCACATATCTGTTTTCCTGTTTCTCCTTCCTGGATTAATACAGCTGACCAAGTTTTATCAGAGGCATCAGTATATAAATACAATGGAGAATTATCAACTGGATTTTGAAGTGCTGGCAACTTCTGACATTTTTCTTTAATCCGTTGAATTGCTTCTGTAGCATTATCAGACCATTGTTTTGTGTTGTCTTTGAGATGGTGCTGGATAATTCTTCTGTCTTCAGCTAATCCTTTGTAGAATGGTGAAAGATAGTTGAGACAACCTAAAAATCTTTGAATCTGTTTCTTGTCAGTTAAAACATCTAGAAATTTTTGAATTTTAGCAAGAATGTGAGGTTGCAACATTATCTTTCCATCTTGAAGATGCAATCCTAAGAAATCAATTTCAGAGGTACCAATTACCATTTTCTTTGCTGTTAAACAAATACCATGTTTTCTGATGGCTTGGTATAATGCATCTAGATGCTGCAAGTGGTCGTCAATAGAATCTGAGAATAATAATATATCATCTATATAAACAGCACAAAATTCTTTCAAATGTCTAAGTGCTTGGTCCATTCTGCGCTGGAAATATGCTGGTGCAGTGCTAAGACCAAAAGGCATGACATTCCATTCATATAATCCTTGTGGGACTGAGAATGCTGTTTTATACCTGTCAGATTCTTTTACTTTGACTTGCCAAAAGCCTGATTTACAATCAAACTTTGAGAATATCTTTTTATTTGCAGCTCTTCGGATTAACTCTGAACTGAAAGGAAATGGATAATTAAATGGAAGAATTATCTCATTTAATGGTCTGTAATTAATACATAACCTTTTCTTTCCCCTGATCTGTTCTGCTCTCTTATTTACCAAAAATGCTGGACAGGAAAATGAGCTTTTACTTTCTCTGATGAAATCTCCTTGGAGAAGTTCTTGCAATTGTTCCTCTATTTCTTTTGTTTCTGATGGGCTGAGCGAATAAGCTGGCTCATATGGGATGACAGATTTATTTTCAGGTTTTATCTGGATTTCACATTCTTCATGATCTTGTGACCAGAATTGGAGAGGATTGAGACTACAGCAATTTTCTTCAAATAACTTAGTTATCTTTTCAAAAGGATTTGTTGTCTCCTTATTTTCTTTACTGGATTTTTGTCTTTTTCTCTTTTTGGCTTGATCAAATCTATGATTAACTATTTTGAGTGTAGGGATCTCAATTTGACCATCTTCATGTTTTAAAGAGATCTTGTGCTTCCAAAATTGGAGAGGCTCATATTTAGTAAAAAATAAGAATCCTAGTAAAACATCATCGTCTAGGTCATTGTATTCAATGAAATCTGTAATAAATGTTTTTCCCATAATTTCTATATGCACATCCTGCGCATACCTGCCCATATGAATTCTTTGTCCATTTATTGCATAGCTTTGTGGTAGATCAGTTTTTTCTTTCCAGAAACATGCTGGGATTGCATTAGTCTTGGCTAATGACCTTGAAGATCCTGTATCCACAAAAGCGTCTAATGGAATTTTCTTGTATCCATGAAAACATAGATTTATTCTGATATAATTTCCATCATTTGCAAGTAGTAAAGAACAATGCTTTTCTCTTTTATCAGAAGGGGGGAAAGGATTACTTTCCTGATAGCCATTGCCACTGCTATGTGCATCTGATTGACATGATTGATCTGCCTGAAAAAGAATGTCTTTGATTTCTCCCACTTCTGCAGAAAGATTATAATAATAATGGACAAGATACTTACATGGTCTTAAAGATCCTTAGATTATAATAGAAAGTAAGACCTTCTATGCCTTATATCAATGGATCATGATTATAATTATGACAATATATCTTTCTCTGTAGGATTTCCATAAATATGGGTCAGATAGTTATCTTAAATAATTGGTATCAGAATCATGATACATTATAAGATCATAATCAGTATCTTGAGTTGTTTTGATCAGTATATTATAAGATTATATTATAAGATTATAATATACTGATCAGTTAGATATCTTATGATGTATCAATGAAGATATCATAAGATATCTAACTGATGTGTATATTATAATATAAGATAATATTGTACATATTTATCATTGAGGTTGATGGTAAATATACCACCTAACTGATTCTTATAATCAATGAAGATAATATACCACTTTTGCTTCCAGAACTCTTGTTGATAATTCCGCAAATTGGTATCAGAGCCTAGTTACAGAAAAAACCTAGTTTCAGAGCTATGCCTGTGTCTGTTGAACTTGAATCTCAAGTCATAAGAACTCTGAGAGAACCACATTGTTCTTCTGGATTTAGTTTGTTCCTAAAAGCTGGAATGTTCATTGCCATCTTTATTGTAGTTATCATAGTCATTTTGAAGTTAGCTTTGCCTCATTGAGTTGGTTAACCCCCATTGTAAGTCTATTGGAGCTAGTATTCTGTATTGGAGCAATCGCGAGTAACTGTGGACCTGCAGTAAGACCGTAAATCCCGCTTTAGCCAAAGGACAGGCGCCAAGGGTGAGCAGTAAGTCAGAAATTGTAGCAGTGAAAGGATTCAAAGCTTCCAAGTAAGTCTATTCCTCCATTATGGCAAGTCAGCGCTCAATGAATGCAAGTAGCTCTCTTTCAAGTGTGATTCATAACTATTTTCAAGATAAAGATGAACTGATAGATGATAAAGGCAATTTTAAGTTTCCAGACATTAAGATCTCAGATTTATATCCTGAAAAAGGCATAAAGGCAAAAGTAATGCATTCTGTTAGGCAATCAGAGATAAACCTTAGAGTTTCTGGAGTTGGAATTTGTCCAGTATATTTACCATTTTTATTATCTGATGATATCAAAAGATGGAAGGAGAAAGGATACTTTCATATCCACTTCTCATTAGTTGATATAATCCTTCATCCACATTTTAACTTTGATATAGGAGCAGAATATTTTGCTACTCTCATAGACACTCGGTGTACTATTTGGGATCAAGCTGTGATAGCACAGTTTAAAGGTAGATTAGTAAAATCTACTGATGAAGAAAATGGTGGTGACGCTTTAATGTCAGTACGCCCGAATTTCACCATCAACCTCAATGATAAATATGTACAGTCTGCTTTCTGTTTGTTATTGCAAGTTAAAGGAATAGTTTTGCAACCTGATTCTGTATATGCGACTGTTGGTGGTCGTTGTGTATATAGGTTGTTAAATACTGTTTTCCCTCCTTCACGTTTTCCAGCAGGTGTCAGTTATACTGAGGCTAATGCAAATGTAGATAGCCATGGAAGGCATATAGATGCAACTGGATTTGATATAGGGTTTCCTATTATTGAACAGCAGATCCAGAAATCCCAACCATCGTTCCAAAACCTTCCATTACCATCTACTCGATTATTCTCTGAAAGGCCTAAAGTCCAGAGTAGAAGGTTAGCAAGCATTGACCTCCAGAGTCTCCCTGATCAACAACCATTGTTTGTTCAGCCGGAAAGACCTTCAACATCTTCTTCTGCACCTCGCTTGTCAAGATCTTTTTCTATGTCAAAAAACTTCCCAACTACTTCAAATAAGCCATTCCTTGATTACAATCCTGAAGAAAGTATTGAATCTTCTCAGTTCCCTCGATATAAAGAAATACCCTCTTCTCTAGAAAACCCTGAGCTAATAGACAGACTGGCCAGACAAGTCAGCCAAAGGCTAGCTTTAACATCCAAACCAGAGTCCCAGTCTGATAAAAAAGGGAAAGGAATAAAACTCACAAAGATGAGTGAAAAAGGATGCATGCTCAGAGAAAAACCTCTCAAGAAGCATCTTCCTAGAGCAGAGACTGAGAAAAGACATAAATATAAGATGGAAATAAACCATCAAGAACAGGAGATAATTAGTGTAGAACCAGGAAGGTGGCCCCCGTCAGACGGATTTGTACAAATAAATCCTGACAAAAATCATTGGGGAAAATATGAGTCACAGATTCATACAGAATTGGGAAGGAAGCAAAAGAATTCAGAAGCACAAATAAATTGGATAACCCAATGGTTAGCTTCTGCACAGGACAACATTGATGACATAGCAATTGATGTCAAACAATCTGTAAATACCTCTGTAAATACTTTAGATAAAATTGATATTATTTCTGAAGATCAACAGCAACATTTCTCTGTAGTCAAAAATATTGAACATTTTTGTGGATCGTTGTCAAATGAAGTTGCCAGTGTTAGTTATGATGTTGGTCAAACTCATACCAGCATTAAAAAAGTTATCTCTGTTCAAGAACATCAGGATAACTATCTGACCCATATTTATGGAAATCAGCAGAATAATGAGACATCTAGAAAAGATGATGCTGATGAGAAAAATATTCTTTTATCCAATATTTCTAAAAAATTGGAAAAGGTCAGATTATATACAAAAAAGATTAGGGTAACACAGACTGGAAAAGATAGTAGTAGTTCTGGGGAAGAACCGAAACAACCTCCAAAGGTAAGTATCCCAGAACCACAGCAAAAGCAAAAGGTCCTTATACAGAGAAGAAAATCTTCTTCAGCCACTTCTACTTCTTCTTCTAAGAAAAAGTCTATACATATTTTTTTGCCCCCTAAGGAGCATACTTCAGTAGGTAAAGAAAAATGTTTGCCAGTACAAGAACAGAAAGAACCCCTGAAGGATTGGTTAGAAGAAATCGGTGTTGACACTGATATTGAAGAACCTGTTTATATGGATGAACCAATCTTTGCAAATAAGGATTCAGAACTCTCTCTTTCTGATACTGGTCTTACATTTACTGACAATACTGACCAATCATTCTCTAATTCTTCTGATGATGAAGACCCTTCACATCTCCTAGATCTGTCCACTTATCAGCAAGTTAATGAACAAGAGCCATGGGAATCTCTTAAAAAACTCTCCATGGATATAGAGATGCAAGAGCCAGTTAGTGAAAATTTGAGACCTGAACAGATGCGTCCTTATGCATCTAGTGGCTATATTTTAAATATAGATAAATTGGTCAATCCTTATGAAGCTCTATGCACTTGGACAGATACATTAGAAAATCTCTTTGAGAGAGGAGGCACATGGACAGAACCTGGAAAGGTTTTGTATGCAGTTAGATTACTGACAGGAAAGTTACGCAACTGGTGGAACAATCTTCCAGATGTTGGGCCATTACCCAAAGTCACTCCTGCACAACCTACAGATCCTGTTTTGGTTGATCTTAAAAACCTAGGAAAAGATGATATCTTTCAAGCTGGATTTGATGAATTCAAATGGTTATTGACTAAATTATTTTGTGATGATATATCTAATCAAGCAGTAGAAGCAAATAAGATATTACAGTCTATGAAGCTGAAAAATTTAGCAAAATTTGATGCTTATAACTGTATGTTTGAATCATACATGGTAGCTGCTAATAAGATGCATGATCTTACTACAAAGCAGTATTATTTAAATTCATTACCATGTGGATTAGGTGCTTGGGCACAAGATTATATCATCAGAAAAGAAAATCAGCATCCTGATGATGTCAGTTTTCCTACATTAAGAAGATTGATCAGATACAAGTTAGAAAAACAGTGTCTCTTAGGAGCATTACAGTTAAACAAAGAAGAATACAATTATACTTGTAATCTGAAAGAATTTTGCAATCTTCCTCCAATCAACCAGTTAAAAGATTTTCAGCAATTAAAGGAATTCAAAAAGAAAAAAGGTTGTGGACAAAACTGCAGATGCCATAAGTGCTCTAGAAAGAAAAGAAACTACCATGATGGAGAATTCAGATTCAAACGAAGTAAACATGGTAGCTATGGCAAAAGAAAGCACTATAAGGCAATCCCTTATCAGAAAAGGAACAATCATAACCCTCCTTGGTTATTAAAAAGGAGAAATACTTCATCAAATAAAAGGGTCAAATGTTTCATTTGTAATGGACCCCATTATGCAACTAATTGTCCCAAGAAATTAAACCCTGGAACAAAGATATATGCTTGTTTTGA
Organism: Sequoia sempervirens; assembly: GCA_007258455.2. Lineage (NCBI taxonomy): Eukaryota > Viridiplantae > Streptophyta > Pinopsida > Cupressales > Cupressaceae > Sequoia > Sequoia sempervirens. The sequence goes on from VDFB02270651.1 coordinate 440,919,268, forward strand.
AAAAGCAAATCCAGATTGGGATATTGTACCATATACTGATCAGCTAACTGATTTATATGAGCTTGTAGAAATTGTCCCTGATTCTAATTTTATGATGAGATCTCGGAGAATGATGTCCCCAATAAGTGGTGATTCAGAACCAAGTTCCGAATCCGAATCCGATGAAGATTTTTTAGTCACTCTGTTGAAAACCACAATTGGTGACATTAACACAAAGATTCAGATAGAAAAATCTAAGGACCCTTATAAAATAGCTTGTACAAGAGATGAAAGAAGAAGAGCAGTACATCAGCATTTAGCCAAGATGAAGCAGTTAGAACAGGAAAAGAAAGATGTAGAGAAACAACTCAAGATACATTCAAAACCTTCTGCTCATCAGTCTAAAGAAATTGACCATGGGTATAAAATACCACCATGGCAAAGAAAGGATAAAAAAGCAAGTTCTTCTTCTCATAAGCATTCTTCTGCAGATACAGATATTATTGCTATTTTTAAGAAATTTGATCTTATAATCAATGATGTTTCTGATATTAAAAGATTATTAAAGGATCAACAGAAAGCAATCAGAAATCTTTCTGCAGAGGTGGGAGAAATTAAAGAAATTCTCTTTCAAGCAGATCAAGAACCATCAGAGGTCCAGTCAGCAGAAAATAGCAGCGGCCATGAAGGAAGTAACCCCTTTGCCCCTTTTGATAAAAGAGAAAAGCATTGTTCTTTACTACTTGCAAATAATGGAAATTATATCAGAATAAATCTATGTTTTCATGGATACAAGAAAATTCCATTAGACGCTTTTGTGGATACAGGATCTTCAAGATCATTAGCCAAGACTAATGCAATCCCAGCATGTTTCTGGAAAGAAAAAACTGATCTACCACAAAGCTATGCAATAAATGGACAAAGAATTCATATGGGCAGGTATGCGCAGGATGTGCATATAGAAATTATGGGAAAAACATTTATTACAGATTTCATTGAATACAATGACCTAGAGGATGATGTTTTACTAGGATTCTTATTTTTTACTAAATATGAGCCTCTCCAATTTTGGAAGAACAAGATCTCTTTAAAACATGAAGATGGTCAAATAGAAATCCCTACACTCAAAATAGTAAATCATAGATTTGACCAGGCTAAGAAAAGAAAGAGACAAGAATCTAGTAAAGAAAATAAGGAGACAACAAATCCCTTTGAGAAAATAACTAAGCAATTTGAAGAAAATTGTTGTAGTCTCAATCCTCTACAATTCTGGTCACAAGAACATGAAGAATGTGAAATCCAGATAAGACCTGAGCATAAATCAGTAATCCCATATGAGCCAGCATACTCACTCAGCCCATCCGAAACAAAAGAAATAGATGAACAATTACAAGAACTTCTTCAAGGGAATTTTATCAGAGAAAGTAAGAGTTCATTTTCTTGTCCAGCATTCTTAGTAAATAAGAGGGCAGAACAGATAAGGGGAAAGAAAAGATTGTGTATTAATTACAGACCATTAAATGAGATAATTCTTCCATTTAATTATCCATTTCCTTTCAGTTCAGAGATAATCCGAAGAGCTGCAAATAAAAAGATATTCTCAAAGTTTGATTGTAAATCAGGCTTTTGGCAAGTCAAAGTAAAAGAATCTGACAGGTATAAAACAGCATTCTCAGTCCCACAAGGATTATATGAATGGAATGTCATGCCTTTTGGTCTTAGCACTGCACCAGCATATTTCCAGCGCAGAATGGACCAAGCACTTAGACATTTGAAAGAATTTTGTGCTGTTTATATAGATGATATATTATTATTCTCAGATTCTATTGATGATCACATGCAGCACTTAGATGCATTATACCAAGCCATTAGGAAACATGGAATTTGTTTAACGGCAAAGAAAATGGTAATTGGTACTCCTGAAATTGATTTCTTAGGATTGCATCTTCAAAAAGGAAAGGTAATGTTACAGCCTCATATTCTTGCCAGAATTCAAAAATTTCCAGATATTTTAACTGACAAGAAACAGATTCAAAGATTTTTAGGTTGTCTCAACTATCTTTCACCATTCTACAAAGGATTAGCTGAAGACAGGAGAATTATCCAGCATCATCTCAAAGATAACACAGAACAATGGTCTGATAATGCAACAGAAGCAATTCAACGGATTAAAGCAAAATGCCAAAATTTGCCAGCACTTCAGAATCCAGTTGATAATTTCCCATTATATCTGTACACTGATGCTTCTGACAAAACTTGGTCAGCTGTGTTGATACAGGAAAAAGAACCAGGAAGAAAAGATATATGTGGATATAGATCTGGAACTTTCACAGATACTCAGACAAGATACCACATATATGAGAAAGAAATTCTAGCAGTAAAAAATGGGATCAAGAAATTCAAAATGACTTCGCCAAAAACAGTCCATTTCTTTGTTAAACACCTGGGGGCAGAGCCTGACCTATAGAGAAATCTACTTCTTCAAGAGCTTTGATGAAGACATTACTCGAAATTAGGATTACTTAGGATGGTATTTTACTACGGTCCCAAGGTTACGTTTACAGCATTGAATGGATTGGGAGAACTCAACCCTCTTGAGATTAAGCTTACGAGGCTGGCTTGTTCCATTCCGATCTAGGATTTCTAGGTTGTAGATATTCCTGAGCCAGTTGGGCTTCATTGTCCATATTTCGTCCTCCCTTCCTTCCATCATTTATCCTTCACATATTTTTGTTCCATTCTTCATTTATCTTAAAGCCACATTGAATATCCATTCCTTTCTTCTTCCTTTGTCCATTCCATTCGTTTAAAAGTGCGTTCCATTCCTTGTCATTTGTGGAGGCCGGATGAGTTCTATATGGGGTCCGAGAGGAACATTTGGTGTAAGTTGGTGCAGGGGTAAAAGATGGTTTGTTAAAGGTCAGTCCAAGTTTGGTTTATAACAAAAATGTCAAAATGAGATGGTTTTTGCCCAGAGTTATCTTTGAGTTTAGTTGGTGGCAGGTTCAATGAAGATATGGAAGAATTCTTTGAACATTTACATCCTGGATTAACTCATACAATCTGTGATGGTCTTACAGATTATTTACAAACTTATCCACATAACGGCTACTACTTTCCCAGGATCGAATACTATCCTTTGGAACACAACTGGAGAGCTGAAGTTAGGATTCAAAATTGCGAAGTCACTCTTCGACCAGCCTTACTTGCAGCCAGAATAGAAAAGGATATAGCTTATTCAAATGACTACATGGTCCAGATCGACTACGCCTTCAACGCCACTCAGGAAGATTGGGAAAAAGCTTGCTTGGAGCTACCTGATGATCTTTTAGATCCTATTCCCTTTGGAACATAGCTAGCATAAGGGCTTGTCTATGCCGTGATGTCACCCACGTTAGGACGTGACAGATAGGATGCTACCTATCCACAAAAAAGCAGAACCCATAATGAATTTTGGGTGTAAAGTCATTGTGTACGTGACACGAGTCCTAATCACGGTTGTTGAAGATTCCTTGCTCACGCCTTTTATAATGGCTACAGGAATTCTTGTCGGTTGGTTCTTATCCTTGTTCATGTACCTACCCTTATGGTGGTGCTACGGATAAGATGCTTTTTGTTGTCACTCTTCTATTGACGGATTTCAAAATATTATGAAGAGAAGGTTAAAGTTCCGCTCCGATGGAATCAGTCTTTTGCTATAAAAGGACCTCGGAGACGCCTATCTCGACACACCAAGTTGGACACCAAGTTTGAAAGAGTCTTAGAAGAGTCTAGGATATCAGACTTATGCTCTCTCCTGCGCCATAGTGCGATCTGGATGATCAGAATCTGATTATATTGTAATGAGCTTTCATAGTGGAACAAGTTTTGAATGCAATATTTGCTTATTCTTGTTCTTTCTTATCTGTGTGATCTGTGTTATTGGATTTGGTATATATCACTTTTGCTTCCAGAACTCTTGTTGATAATTCCGCAAATTGGTATCAGAGCCGTGCAAACTCTGTCCTTCGTAAGCTGTCCTGTCAACAATTTCTAGGTAACTATAAAATTTAATTTCTTTGATATTCATTTATACTCATGTGCCCTCTTAAATATAAACGCTATTGTAATATTTTATATTATTTTAAGTATAATGAAATTTATTATATCTTATGTAGGTAAGGAATATCTTTTGATAAAATCAAATGCCTCATTTTTATTATATATATTTTTAATTGTATTAATTTAAATTACATATTTTTAATTATATTAATTTAGTTATAATAAATAATAAAATAATAATTATAAATTATATTATAGTATAAATATATTAAAATGTTATTTAAAATAAAAACATACAAAATAAATTCATTGATAATAAATTTACAATTATTTAATCTTTGATTTTTTAAAATATATTTTGAAAATATATGTTATGTATTTTTTATTTATTATCATCATAATTTTTTATATAATTTAATAGATTTTGATAAATATATTTTCTATCTAATAGTGTGTTTCTTATCTAACCTCCATAGACTTATATGTTGCATATATTACATAAATCTATTAACAATATCATAATTTATAAAAGAATGAAATAATGAATTTCAAACATTGTTTTTTTTAAATAATAGAATTAGAAAGTAAATATTATTTATATATTAAAAAATTATTTGATATAATAATTTATGTATTGTCTAATTTGTTGCAAGTATAAACATGTATTAAGTTTGAGTTCATAATTATAAAAAAAAAAAATTAAAACAGTATTACTAATGAATAATGTTTTGAATTATATCAACTCATATTAAATCTTCCTTCTTTAGATCTTCACATTCCTTTTCACTTTACCATTTGAAAAAAATTCTTAATATCTTTTTGAAATTTTAAGATAATAAATGTTGAGAAATTTTTTAACATGTAAATTTCTAAAAATATATAAATATAAATTTATTATTATCATTATCTTTCGTAATTATTTAGAATTTTATTACTTTTTTGATAATCATGTCTTAGATTTCCCATCATTAACCATTAAGTTGGACGCGTTGTGTTAATACCATTCTCTTTTTTTTTTAATCATTATTTTTATTATTGAACATATTTTAAGAGTGGTTAATATTTTTTATTTTTCTTTTATTTCCTTCTTTTTCTTTTATGTTCTTTGTTTTCATTATATTGAATATAATTTCTATTTGACTTTATTACTGTTATTTCAACATTTAGAGTTTTGTTTTATGCTCATTTTTTTATTCTCTCTATTCTCATTATGTAGTAATTTCTACAATGTTTTCTCATTCTCATAGTGAATCACAAAAGTTGATAAAAACATTTATTCAATTAAATTTAATTTTTTCTCTCATTTACTATTATAAATTGTATACATGCATCTTTCATAAATAATATAATAAAAATAAGAATATTTATAAATTAGTTGTATAAAATAATAAAATTTATATATTTAAAACTAATTTCTAATTCAAAAATATTTCTTGTTATCATTCTTTTATACATCCATTAAATATATATTTTTTAAATAAATATAATTGTCATTTAAATGTGTTTCTATCAACAATTTCATAGATTATAATAAAAAAGAACTATTTCTATTATTTGACTTGCATACCCACTCATATTTATTTTCACATCTTGAAATGACTATTAAAAATAATTTTAATCAAATATCTTTGATGTTTGTAGTCATGTGCTCTCTTTCGTATTATAAATTAATTTGAATGATGTGAAATATAAATTTCATTGTGATATTTTATATTATTTTTAAGTATAAAAAAATTACTACATTTTTAAATGAAATTTACTACATAGTTCAAATATCTTTGATGTTTTGTAGTCATGTGCCATCTTTTGTATTATAAATTAATTTGAATGATGTGAAATATAAATTTCATTGTGATATTTTATATTATTTTTAAGTATAATAAAATTTACTACATTTTTCCTAAAGAATATCTTTTAATAAAATAGAATGTCTCATTTTTATCATATATTTTTAATTGAATAATAATCAAAACAATTCAAACAATAGATAAAGATAAATTAAAATTAAAATAAAAGGAAAGAATAAAGGTAAAAATATAAGGACTAAAATTATTTTTAATAGTCATTTCAAAATGTGAAAATAAATATGAGTGGGTATGCAAGTCAAATAATAGATTTTTTTTTTTAAATAATTGATTAAATTGTTGATAGGACACTTTAAATGACAATTATATTTATATTATTTGTCTATAGAATATGATATTTTTATAAATTAAGAATTTTAAAATAATATAACTGAAAATAAGATTTTCTATATCATATTTGAATCTAAACTTTTAATTCATTGTTTTTTATCTTTTGTGTTCATCTAATAAAATAAATATCAAACCTAATTATAGAAACAAGAACTTTGAATCAATAAAAATACTTTTGAACAATTAAAAATAGAATCATTTATATTATTAATTTTTAATACAATTGTCATTAAGTTATAAAAAATATTATGAATATCAAATGTCTTAATAAACATCCAAAGTCCTAGGATTTTTGAGTTCAATTGCATTAAAATTCATGTATAATTTTATTTTATTTTTATTATAAAAATAGAATAAGTTATATTATTTTTTATTTAAACAAAATATTTTTAATTTTATTTAAAAATATTAATCATAGTTAAAATTTTAATTTCTATAATTATTAAATATTTAGTTCATTTAATAATATTAAATGAACTAAATATTTGATAATTTGACATATAAATAATTATACATATTTAAATATATTATTTTACAATTTATAAGTATTTAATATATCTATAAATATTTGAGATAATATAAGATTATTTTATCTTTAATATATCAAATATCTTAATTATCATACCAAGTTAAGATTAGAATTAAATCAATATATAATAAATCTAATTAATAATAATATAAAATTGTATGTTATGTACAATATAATACATATATAACACACACAACCTAACATAATATTGTATTTAATTGTATAACATAACATAAAATTTTATATAATACTTATATAAAAATTTATATAAATATATTATATCAAGTAAGAAACTAAATTTATTTTAATTTGTTAAAATAATATATAATAGACTAAATAATAAATAATTTATTTTTTATATATAGTATATTTATATAATATAATATAATCTAATATCTTTATATAAAATTTATTTATCCATAAGAAATCAAATTTATTTCAATTGGTTTAAAAACTTGTGAAAAACTTCCATTCCCCTTAGTATTTTGTTTGCCGAATCTTCACGGAAAATGTGTATGATAAAAAATAAAAAACAGAAAACAACTATTATTTATGATAATACAGGCGTGGGTAAGGCCTAAATTCAGACGTGGGTAAGTTAATGTCCGACAAAAACTACGGAGTAATGGATGTACGGCCTTCACTGCTGCAGAGGTTAAGGATAAAATACCGCGGGCGAGAGAAACGAGGCAGGCCACATTCATGGACATCATGCCTATGCATCCATGCCCCGGGTGCATTCCTGGGGCTGGATAGACGTTGCCCTTATTGTAATGATTTCTTTGCCATCTTTCTAGATTCGAATGAGATCTAGGGTGATTGCAGTCACGATGAATTACACCATATTCCATTGGCATTATGCAATCATTACAATAAAACCCATTATTTTTTCCTTGCTGGGTATAATTGAACAAAGTAGCTTTTTAAAACACTGGAAAAATATACAATAATTAATTTACTCTAATTTTTAAATAATACATATAATATTATCCACTAAAATTGATCTTATAAAAAATAATAAATTTTAAAATAATTTATGTAAATTAAATATACTTTTCCACATTCCCTAAATTTTAAATCTACTATCTATTTTAATTAGTTAATTATATTTTATGGAACATTTAGCGGTTATTAATACACACCTCCATTGCTGGAGTATCAAAAGGCTCCCAGAGTGTCTTATTCAAATACCAAAAAATTAATGATTTCCTGACTGCAAAATTTCTTAACAGGGAAAAAAATAAAAGAATTTTAATGCTATTCTAAGCTTTCCTATCTAAATTTGTTCTTGTCCGCAGGAGTTTTAAGATATTGTAAAACAATTCTACTAAGGGAATCCAAAGGGCCTGGAATGCAATAATGTAAGCAATCCTTCTCGTTGATATGGCCGTCAGGTCTCTTGCTCAACATCACATCTACATCCATATAGATGCACTCGTATTCCGCTACAATCTTCTTTGCCAAAGCATTCTGCCTCTGAAATTCAGACCAGTGGAACTTATCTTCTCCTTTTTTAATCACTTGCCGTTCTGATATGGGTTTCCTGTAACTGGTACAGTTTTCATGTCCTGATAACAATTACACTGAATCAGTGGAAGTTTCATAAGAAGTGCCTTATCCAAACACAAAACAATTGTTCTGAAAAATTGAACTTCTAATTGAAAGGATTTTTTTAATGTCTCTAGATTTGACTGCATGAATGTTTTCTGTCAATGTTTTGAATCATGCTCTATGATCGAAGTAAAGAATCGGGAAAGAGAATGATGGATCATGAAGCGCGATCCACAATATTGACAGAAAAAGTTCAGAGTCAAATTTCATAAACATTAAAAAAACACATAAATCTAATGTTTTCAAAAAATGCACAAATTAGTATGGAGTGTGAGAATCTAGTGATGTCAAATAATAACAGTACCAGGTGGAGTGTTCCGGAATACTACAAGTAGATTAGGATAGAGAGAGTGAAGTAAAGAGAATGTTCTGCGAAGAGACTCAGAGTAGATCTCATCTGTTTCAAAATGTGCTCCCCTGTTCAACAGTAAGATGCGGATGTCCCATTCTCTGAGGAGATGAATCCATGGCCATTCCAAAAAGTTGTTCAATGTGTCCTACTGACATTGGAGATGGTAACCCCCTGTCCCCATGCTGCTGCTTAATTCAATTATCTGCTTAAAATTAAGCAGTTAAGTGTCCCCATGTAAATTTTTTATTAATGAAATTTGGATAATTTGGAATCTTATCCTATTTTTCTGAAGCAGCATCTGCTTAAAAATTTTCAATAGCCTTTGCAAAAAATGGGGGCTGGAAATAAGCAGCTGCTAGAAATTAAAAAGAATTGACATCTGGCACTACATAGTAATTTCCCTCCTTTTTTTTAATATTGTTTCATTTTTTCCCTCGTAATTCATCCTTCCCGCACAAAATACTATTTACATGTTCTGTTTTCAAATCATTGTTGTCGCTGCTCTTCGTTTGAATACAGCTTTCTCTGAGAACAGTTTTCTGAAGGATACAAGTTTCTGAAGACACGTTATATACAAATAAATCAAGGTATGTTATTTAACCAGCGATGCAGTTGTTATTTTGTTGACAATCTTTTTAAACTGTAGACTCGTATCTGTATTCTTCAATGTTTGTCCTCTTTCAATCGTAATTTTCATTTTTTTATTTATTTTAGTTACTGTACAGTTAATTTCTCCTTCGAGCCCTTTCATCTGATTGTGTTCAAACATAAAAAGTCAGATGTGTGCGTGTATTTAGAACATGGAAACAATCTTTATCATCTCCTTTTTTTAAAACTGGCAAATTCGGGACATCACAACAATCTTTCTTTTATCTTGTTCTTTTATTTTTGCTCAAATTGTTAAATCTGTGACATCACTAAGCCTAGGTTTATTCGGGATACCGTCACAAACGAAACAGGATTTTTCATGCTCTCAAAGACAGCAAAGAAACTTCAAGATGGTAGTCAAGCACCAAATGGTTTCAAGAGCAATTGCCCATGTACATATGTTGGTCCAAGGCCAGTTTTTAGGTGTCATGGCCGGTCTCTTCGCATGAGTGTTCTGCATCATTTCAGCCATACAATGCTTTTGCTTCTCCAACGTGATATTATTGTTAATTGGCTGGGCTCTACACTGCAGATTCTTAACATTAAGTATCAGATAACAAAGGCAATCTGTCAGCTTGTCCTGATCTTTTTGCGAGTTTTAGATGCATTCAGACTGCTGGTGAAGACAATTAATAAGTAGTTTCATGAGATTATCATGCAGTTCTTTGTCCATGCTTTCGGCGTCAACCATTTTAGCAACCCCCAAAACAGTAGCATTTGTATTACTTAGCATGTAATGAAATTACTTATCACAGAAGCAAAACAACATAAATATGCATAACAAATCTACAAGATAGCAATAACAGAAGAGCAGATTAAATGCACGCACAGAGATCAACCACATAAAAAGAACAAGATCTGCAATATGGTGATTAACATCTATTCACTACCTCCCATTTATAGTACTATTGGGAAAAATGATCCCTTAACCCTAATCATGCTGACTACCACTACAACTATTAAATCTGGGAACTAACAAGTAATTAAGTCAAAGATTATGTATGCCCTAGTCAGCCAACACATATCCCAATACATCAAGTGGAGTAAAGGCATAACATTCCCCTCCTTCCCCCCTCCAAATAAGTGTTATCCTCAACACTTAGTTGTGAATACTTCTGAATGAATCCTTCATCATTCCAAATAGCATCTCAACACATTAAGTTCTTCCATTTGATAAGATGTTCAATGATTGTCCTAATCCACATCTGCTTGCTCCTTTTTGAATGATGGCCTTCAATTCGAAAGTAATTTTTCCTTCTATGAACACTCTGTCTGAACTGGAATTTTATCTCCAGTGACATCCTTCAAACAAGACACATTAAAGATTGGTTGCATTCGTGCAGATGGTAGCAGCTCCAATTTTAGGCTACACCTCCAATCCATTGGAGCACCTTACAAGGACCAAAATATTTGGGTGCCAACTTACCCTTCTTTAGTTGCTTGAGATACATTTGCTTGTATGGCTGCAAGTTTAGAAACACCCAATCACCTGCTTCAAAATGCCCTTCACTTCTATGCAGATCAGCCTGCTACTTCATCTTGTTTTATATCAAAGTAAATATTTCTTCTTAGAGTTAAAAGAACTTCATGTTGATGTGGAATATGCATTTCCACTATACAATCTCAAAGCTGAATTCATTGTTGTTGATGTGAAGGCATTTGATTATGGCATTATGCCTCAACCCAAATAGATGATTTTAAGATGTGAAAGTTTATTTCAACCTACGAGGAACACTTTAAAACCCCTTTGACCCTGTTGTGGCCTCTGTTTAGTATTTTACTATGGGTATGACTGCAAACACCAATCTTTGCATAAATAAAGATCATGAGGTACAAATTTGATCTGGTTTATTTACTTATATGTTTAACCCAGTATCAAACCTGCTATATATCCTCAGCTAGTTGACTTACTCTTGAATCAAAATATCATGACAAAATATACTATTTTTTTTTCCTTATTTTAATTGTTAAGTTTTCATAGTGTAAGGGTGCAGAGTATAAGTTTGGCTACTGCAGTTGTTATGGTACCTTAAACCAAATGTGACCTTTTTGTTATGTATAAGTCTGGCTACTACAACAATTGTTATTTCACCTTTGCTTGAATGAGCTATATTTCTCCTCTCCATATTTATAGAATTAGTTTTCTTCAAAATTTGGATCGGTATAACTGACACAAAATCATATTGTGAATGTTGTTGTTTTAATGTAGGTACCAACCAGTTATTCTTTTTCATGGATAATTCTACATACCGCCCAATTCCTCAACGTGGTTTTGTAAATTTCAGTTCATTACTTTCACAAGACAATGTAGGAGAAAATTTGTTCTCCGCTAATGATGACTACTATCCAGAGTTTGTTCCTAGTACACAAGGGCTCGAAGAAGTGGTCACAGAAGAAGTGATAATTGAAAAGGAAACTCCAACCACTGAAGTAGAAGTCATAGAAAATCACTTTCATGTAACTCCTCAAGCAAAAAATAGAGTTCGTTGGAGCATTGCAAACACAATGGTTCTAATCGAAGCTAAAAGAATTGAGAGAGAAACACAATCAAGTGGTAGTGCAATGAGAAAAGCATTAAATTCAACTGAAAAGTGGAAAATTATTCAAGAATATTGCTCTGTTCATGCTGTTCCTCGCACAACAAACCAATGTCGAGATCGTTGGGAGCATATTCAGCCCGACTACAAGAAAATTAGAGACTATGAGCATAATATTCCATCTGGGCATGACAGTTACTGGAATATGACAAGTCGTGAGAGGGTTGAAAAAAAACTTCCTTCAAAGTTCATTGTTGAACTTTATGATGCAATGGACAACACATTTGGTAGAGATCGAGCCATCAATCCAGGAAATATCACTATTGACTCTTCTGATACAAGCAATGCATTTGATGAGAACATTCCTCCAAATGAAGATGAGCCATTGCATGAACCTGAAACAACAGATATGGACAGTCATGACCAGTCTAAAAATGGTAGTGAAAGAGACAAACAATTCATAGGGAAAAAACGAAAATCAATTTCCAATGTAACATGCATGAAGGATGTTATTGTTGAAAACAATAAATTGTTGGTTTCTACTCTACAAATGGCTGAAGAGGGACGCATGAAACGCCATGAACAGCGCATGAAGAAGGATGACTCAATTGAAGAAAGGTTGTTGAAGCTTGAGGAGCACAAAATTAATGTGCAAATGAGCATGGTTTCAGCACTAAACAATATTGGCCAAGCAATGTTGAAAATTAGCCAATCATATGAAAATGAAGATTGATTTTGTGTCCTCTAATGTTATAGAACAATTTTTAGCATTTGGACCTTTTGCTGTTATCTATTTGTAATAAAAAAAAGTGTATTTTTGCTGTTATCTATTTGAAATAAAAAACAGTGTATTTTTGCTATTATCTATTTGTAATAAAAATCAATTTCTTGATGTTGTTAATCTTTTCTATGGTTAACAGTATATCACCATCAGAAAGTCTCAATAATTTATTGTATTTGGTAATTTAACCGAATGGATGATCATTGATAATATTATTGATATCTACTCAATAATCTATCAGAAAGAGGTTAGAGGACATAACTGTAACTTTCTTGTATCCTAACTCCTAAGTGAGAAGGATATACAGTGTAAACCATAAATCAATTTGGTCATGAAGATGTTGAATGATATTATTTTTGTCCTTCCGAGTCCAGTGAAATGTGAGTTCTTTCTTTGAAGTTCCATTGGTCATATCCTATTATTTTGACATCACTCGAAGCAAAAAGCAGTAAAGCATGCTCAAAACAAAGTATATATTTACAATATAGGCATATCTGCAACCATAAGCAAATCAGATCAGAAAATCCTAAAATAGCACAAATGTTTTTAAGACAATTTAGAAAAATCCATTGGCATCACTAGAAGCAAAACCATGTAATTCATGCACAAAATAAAGTAGTATGTTTACAAAGTAGGTGTGAGTCAAACCAAGAGAATATCTTAAGCAAATAAGATTGTAAAAACTGGAATTTGTACAAATAATTTCTAGCCAAATTAGAAAAGAAATCACAACTTTGGTATCACTCAGAGCAATAGGCAGTTAACCATGCACAAAATAACATAATATGTTTACAAAATAGGCTTGTGCACGTTCACCGAAGTAATGATTTAAGTTATCAAATAAAACATTACAAATTATGTACCTTGATGCATAGAAAACTAGAGTCTGCCCAAATGAGATACAACAGGCACAACCTGCTATAAAAATTTCAAAATATTGAATGATTAAGAAAGGAATTTCTCTTAGTCACATAGAGATAAGAACATGGATTTGCGCCAATTAGATAACCAAATTCTACAATTCTTTATTTGATGTGGACTCGGATCTTGTAAGAACATTATTGTGAAATGGATTTGGAGTTTCCGTTCTAAACAGAAATTTCAAGTATTTTTCTAAGGTGTCCAAAAAGACCCCCAAAAAAGGGTAGGCCAATATTTGTGCATTATGTCATGTTTTATTGGTGTGTCAATGTGGCATCACATGATTTGTTGCTTTTTAGATCTAAGGAATATATTTCATTCAATTGTGAGTATTCATGATCAATAATAGCAGCTGCTATAAATGAGCCTATCTTGCAACATTTTGTACTTACTTCATCAATTTGGCCAAGCACTTACTTACATGTGTACCAAAGCTAGCATAGAGTGTTGTTTGCCAATACAAAAACAAAAATAAAATCAGCCAGGCTGTAATACAAAAATCCATCCTAGTTGTTTAATACATTTAGCTATGTTTTTTAAGGGTTTCAGGGGCTTCCTTTTCTGGATTCAGTCAATCTATAGTGATTCTACTGATTTTGATTCATAGTTTATGAGTATGGAAAATTTATATTGAGATGTTAGTTTATTTTTTTGGATTAGATTATGTGAGTTTTTTAATGGATGAATCAGACTTCATAATCTATGAATAGAATGAACAAGTAAGAGAAAAAAATATGGACCATAGAGTCTGATTTTAATACTGATTTAGAAGAAAACTCACATAATCTAATCCATAAAATATTCAAACTAACATTATGGACTCTAAATTTTATGTCTTGCGCTATGTTGAGATGTTTATAAAGGTCATCCCTCCCAGACAAATGAAGTACTACTGATTGAAGTTACTGATTCAAGTACTACTTCAGTTTAAGCACTATAATAAGTACTCACTTTTTTCTCAATTATTCAAGCACGACTCAGTCTATACATAACATAGTGAACAATAGAAAGTCCCTAAAAAATCACACTAATAAAAATTACTGCAGTTTCAGCAGAACTTGTTTAATAACTAATTTTTTTTTAAGGTCATTTATCCAAGTACTACTTAGCCCATACACAACATGTTTAATAGTAGAGACTTCCTGCCAATTTCAGGTATAAGAATACTTGCTTCCACATAAATATGATCCACCATAAAATTTTATTACAGTCAATTTCATTTAACTTGTACAAATAATATAATGATAAAAATTTGTTACAGTTAATTTCATTAGTTCTGGTTATTCTACTGAATGAATTCATCCAATGTTGTTTTCAGTTGATGTGTTTTATATTCATCCTATGCTCAGTTGATTATTAAGTTCATCATTTTGTTGGTTCAACTGGTTGGCTGCAAGTTCTAATAAGTCAAATTCTGAATCTGGGCTTTCAAATGCATTTCAGCTTTTTCAGTAGAATTCATTCTGGTTATTCCACATGTTATTGATATTTATAGTATATACAGTTACTGCTACCTTCCATTTTGAGTCTGTCAGATTCAGTCAAATGCAATCTTGTTATATTTAATCCTGAATCCATATGATTATTTATAGGACCTCCAAGAATGAGATCAAAGAGCTATCAAAAATAAAAGATTTTATAGACTGTCATCAATGCTTATAAATTCATTGCTTCTTTCTGTCTTGCATTTGTGGGAGTTGGATTTAAATGCACTGCCATTCAATTTAATCATCTATTTGTTTTTTATTTTGTAGCATAGGTGATGGATTCAAATAGTAGAAAAAGAGCCAGAGTATTGTTAGAATGTCTTACAGCGATACAACAAATAGCATTGCAAGTTTGGTATGATGTTGAAGACTCTACAAACATATTAAAGAAATATAAGGCAGCATCATCTTAAGCTTCTAATCATTTGGATGATGAGGTAGAAGATGATATAGATGTGGAGTTTTATACAATGTGTTGTGAGCAACAAAGTGTACTCCTCAATTCAGATACTTGTACTTCTCAATGGGAAGGGAAGGTTAGTGGTGAGTGGTATATCAAGCCACGTTCTTTGCATTGGTGGAACCATTATATTTTTGAAGTTAAATGTGATGACCAACGATTTCGTAGTATCTTTAAGTTACCATATGCATTGTTTCAATTTCTATGTGAAACATTGTATGAAGATCTTAAGCAAGGTGACATACCTTTATCTTTAGCATCATCTATCAAGGGTAGGGTATTTCCAGTTGAGAAACAGGTGGCTATTGTTGTTTTAAGACTATCTTCTGGAATGTCTATGATTAATTTAAGTGAACTATTTGGGTGTGGAAAGTCAACAATAGCAAGAGTTGTGGCGAAATTCATTAATGCTATGCATGTTCGATTTCAAAACTACATACAATGGCCAAGTGATCATTCAATTGAACTTGTAAAGCATGGATTTCACCAAAAACAAGGTTTTCCAAATTGTTGTGGGGCTATAGATGTAACTCATGTTGATTTCGAGCTTCCAGCTAATGAATGTTCATCTGATTGGTACGATCGTGAACACAACTACAGTATGTCATTGCAAGTCATTGTTGATAGCAATATGCATTTCAAGGATGTGTTTACTGGTTGGCCTGGATCTATCAATGATGCTAGGCTCCTAAGAAATTCTTCTTTCTATAGGTTATGCGAAGGTGGAGAGAGGTTGAATGGAATTCCAGTTTCTATTGGTTCATCTAATATCAGAGAGTATATTGTTGGAGATGGTGGATATCCATTGCTACCATGGTTAATCACACCTTTTAGTGGAGCTGCAACAGATAATCAAAGATCATTCAACTTTAAACTATCATCAACTCGTATTGTTGTTGAATGTTCCTTTGGAATGCTAAAAGGTGTTTGGCGAATTTTGAATTCAAAAATTTGTCATCCAAATTTGTAAATGCTGCCAAAAACTATTTTTGTGTGTTGTATTTTGCATAATATTATGTTGACATTTGAAAGAGAAGACATTGAAGCTAGTTACCTTGAGGAGTATGAGAATAATATACCAAACAATGAAGCAATACCAGGGGATTCTACTGCAGGGTTAGCCTGAATGGCCTTAATGGAATTCGTCAATTGTAATGAAAATGTTGAGCAACACAACAATTGAAAACTACATTTTGATCAAGACTTTGTGAAATATTCTTACCCAATGTTTGTTTTTTGTCAGCTATATCTAATTGTTAATGTATAGTTATGGTATAGTATAGCAATTGCAAACCATAATTTGATGTGGATAAGGTACAAAATTACTGTTAACTATTTGATCATTGAAATAAATAATATTTAGATAAAATGAAAATTATTACCAAATAAACTACTGCACATCATACAAATAGGAATCAAAATGGGATGGTTTAGTTCATTCTTTTAAGTTTTTGTCCAAATAAGATGGTTTCAATCAATCAATTATAATTGTCCAAATGAGTGTTGTAATATATGATTGTTGTAATTAGTTTTTTTTAATTAGTTTGCTGCTTTATTCAACTCTGTTCCTTGCTCTATTTTTTGGGCTAGGTTGTAATATTTGTTGCTTGGTCATATAGCTATTTAGCTATTGTAGTTGTTTTACAAAATTGTTAATGTATACACTAAATATGTTAAGTTATTCAAAATTTTGTCCTACAAATATAAAAACTAAATCTTATTTAAAATGAATATCATATATATGTATGATTTTTAGAATTAGAAAACAAAATAAACACACTGTTTACAATGAATTAATTGTAAAAATTTAATACTATCATATCATAAAAAAATCTACATGTTACTCATTCTGGTAGTTAACATGCCATAGATCTTTTTGATTTTGAAAAGTTATGCTGGCAATTTCCATAAAACTAGTACTAGTATTTGCATGATGCAGGGTGGGTGGCTCATTGAAACTCTTGGGGGGCCATGATTTTTATGACTGGGAAGCTTTGCGTTGCTTTCTTTTTACATGCCAGTCAAAGTATGGTGGCTTCAGTAAATGGCCTAGAATGTTTCCAGATCTCTATCATGGGTGCTATGGACTTTGTGAGTTTAGTTTACTGGAAGAACCTAGACTGGCTCCTCTTTGTTGTGATTTGGGTATTACACAAAAGGCTGCCTTGGATTCTCAGATTACAGGGCTCTGCTGATGAATCCAAAATCTTGGTAATATGCACAGTTTGAATTATGTCACATTATTGGCATTGGTTCATACATAAGTCCTTTCACAGTCGGAAGTAAGGTGACATAATTCAAACTTTTCTTGTCTTGGTTTTAGGCTTGAGCTGAAACTTTTCCCCTCTCTGGTCTTGATTTTAGGCTACAGCTGAAACTTTTAATTTGAATTTCTTTCAGATATTGACATTGGTTCTTACATAAATCCTAAAGATGATGTATACCTTTACATAGTCTTGTTTCAATATGATATATTGTCTTGCAATAATAAATAACATAATAAATCTACACTAATTAGATCCTAGATTAATTAACAAATAGTAAAATTATCAATATGATATATTGTCCTGTTTCAATATGGTATTTTTCTCATGGAAATTATCAATTGTTAAGGTGAAAAAATTAATAATAATTTTAAAAAAATTATACAATTGAAAAAATAAAATTTTAATTGACTGCTTAAAAATAAGCAGGAAAAATAAGCAGAAAAATAAAATTCATGGGGCCACCAGCTCCATAAAATGCTCCTATAAATATTAAGCAGTGGCTGCTAGCCAAAATAAGCCAAGCAGCCGCATGGGGACGTGCCCTAAGAATCCTATCATTCCTCACAAACCAAATCTTGAATCCCTTCTTTTCTGGCCCTACCATGTCACTGCAAACCTCAAAGCTTGGGCAAGTTCTGCAGTTAGAAGAATCAATTACCACATTAGGGTCACTTCTGTTCTTCAAGAGATTGTTTATGAGCAACCACTGCACAAGGTGATTAATGGAATCTCCCACAACCAAAACATTCCCATACGCTCCCACCAACCTTCATGAAAGGTATCCCAACATATTAGTTAGACTCAGGCAGCAACTTTCCTACGATGAATTTTACACTATTAATGTAGAAGCTTAACCAAGATCTGGACTAAAATGTACCTGCAAAGGTCATCTCTATCTACTGGTACCAAGGGACACTTATCACTAGTCCTCCATACCCACTTCAACTCTTCCCTAACCTGAAACACCATCAAGATTCATTACTAATAAAACAATTTTCACTAGTAAAATCTTCTGATACAGATCTTGAAAGCATGAGATTGTTCTACGGCTTACAGTCCAGTTTCCTCCCTGTAATGTCCCCTTTTTCATGAGCAATGGATTTTGGAGGAATTAGCCTATTCCTAATCTTCGTAGGCTAATGGAGCTTGATAAGAAGATCGTTTGGCAGATACCCAGTTAATTGGTTGGCTCATTTCGTGATTTATTCTTCATATGGAGGTGTTCTAATGATATGTTTCTATTTTTAGAAACCTCATGTTATAAACTAATGTTATGTTTGCACTTTATGTTATGAATAATTATTTTATTATAAAGTGCAAAATAATAAAATAATATTCCTTCTAGAAGGTGACTTGGGAAAGTTCTAGAAGGAGGCCGACCTATTGAGGAAAAAGAATAAATAGGCATTGAGGGCTCATTTCCTATCATCCATATTTGTTGTTGTTGATGATGATGTTTGATGGTTGTGGAGCCTAGGGTTTCTGCAGTTGTCTTTGGCCATTGAGAATGAAAACTTTCAATTGGTGAGCAATTTTGAGGGTGTGAAATATCACTTGAATTATTGCAAGTGGGAGAGAGTTACTTTAGACTTTCTATTTGTGCTTCATTGTGAAATATATTTGAGTACAATAGCTGATGTATTATTGTACTTTCTAAATAAGGGTTTGGATTCAACACAACAGCTGAGGTATTGTTGGATTGGTCATTTTATTGATCAAATTTTGCATAGTTCGATTGGTGAAGCTTTTGGAGACATTTTGAATATTGAAGACTTCATTCGTTGGAGGTAGATCTGCATTGTGCATACTCAAATTTAGATATCAGTCTATTCTAGATTTTTATGGCAGCTTATTGAGTCATTGTTTTGTATTAATTCGATTTGGTGCTTCATTGGAGATATTTTAGTGTTGAAGACTTTATTTATTTGGCATTTTGGAGGTTGGTTGTATTGAGGAGATTCTGATTTTTACAAATCAGAAAAATTACAGTCAAAAGTCTGCATACTTATATGCCACATTTTTGCATAGGGGAGCTCCATTGGGGTTCGATTTTGACAAGCAATGGTGGCGCATGACTCAAGGACATTAGGTGACTCCATTGGTGATAGTTAGAAAGTGCAAAAGGCTAAACATAAATTTTAATCTACATTCACATCAACAACAGGGGCGATTTCATGAAATATTCGATTTGACTTGTGAAGAGGTCTTTTGGCTTGGAACTTGGACGCTTCATCAACTATCATCCTAGGCACCTTCATTCAATCAGGTTTCTCAATTATTAGCTCAATATATCATTGCATATTAGGAGTTTCATGTTGCAGCTGTAGGTGTGCATCTTTACCAGCATATTTATTTTTTGTAATCAATGTAATTGCCAAGAGTCTTGGCCCATTTCATGAGCTTTGTATTAGATATTTCATTGTAATAAAGGAGATATAAGTTGCTGGTCTCATTTGAGAAATTCAATATCATTGGTATTCAGTTTAGTAGTTTGCATGTACCAACTATTTGTTAAAATACCAGTTGGCTGTAGGTGATCATTTTTCATGCTTAGTTCATATATATGCATTGGATATTGCCAAAATAAGTTGCACATTCATGCTAGGACATTGTTTAGTCAATTTAGAGTCATTTGTAAGCATTCTCATTGATGCTAATTGAAGAAAAGATCCATTAAATCAAATTGAAATGTTATATCAGTCATATGACCATTGTATGCAAAGTGTTTGACAAAATTACCAAGGCCAAAAATTAGAAGTTTTCAATCAGATTTGAGCAGGGTCATTACACTCCCTGAGCAGCCAGTATGTCAGCCCATCCACCCACTACATTTCCTGCTACAGTTGAATGGTGACCGTCTCATTGACTGGCATATGGATCCCCTGCGCCATTCCATGGTAGACATCTGCGGTCGAATTATACACCTACTTCCCTGACACACTTCACATCAATTAATTAATACTTAATTACATATGTAGGGAATACTTACATCTATAAATAGAACAATTAAAGAGTTGGCCTTAAACATTCCCACGTAAATAGCTGACACATTAATCATTGCTAACTTAATGGCTATTCAATTAGCCATAAACAAAACCAGAAACTAACCTGAAATAGTCAAAGATGAGCCCTAAAGGACTCTACCACTCTCCCTTCAAAGGTTCTCCTCTTAGTACAGAAAGCTTCTCAGTTGGTTTAGAAGATTTAATTTTTTATCACTTAAAGATCTCCATTTATCTACCACAAATGTCATAACTATTGTAAGATAGGAACAATTTTTTTTTTTTTGTGCATATTATATAAATTAAATCTATAACTTCTTAATTATGAATTGGGTTATTTTTATCATTTAGTCTTTTTTAAATAATAAGTATTGACTTAAATAATTTAAAATCTCTTTTTTTTCAATTTTAAATATATTATTTTCTATTAGTCAATTATTAGCCTATCAAATTTTGAAAATGTTATTAGAAATTATGAGCATAGGATAAGTTGCAACAAATTATAACCCCTAAAAGATATTTTGGGCCATAGTAATGCATATTTATAAGTAGTCAAACTACTTGGAACCTTGTTATTGATCAAATTCAAACCTTCATATGAGCTTGATTTTAAATAGTGACTAAAATTTGGCCCCATTTAAACTAGAAGCTTGGGAAAAGGCTTGTATTATTTCCCATCCTTCAAAATGGGGGATAACTTACGTTTCATAAGTTTTATTTTTTCTTAGGAGTAGATTGATATTCAAATAATTTAAATCAAATTCATATGATATATCTTCTATAGATCCAATGAAGAAAATAGATAAAAATGGGCATTGAGATTTAAGATACATGAGAGGTTGGGATGTAAAAGGCTTGGAAAACATGATCTACTCTTTTTATTTCCGAAAAAATGGAGAAATATTAGAACTTCATAGTAGTATAATTCTTGAGATGTTTTTAATCATGTGAAATTTGTAGTCTTATGTTTAGAGCATTTTTATTTTATATAATCAATTGTTTAATGTATAATTATTGACATTAAATATATTGTGATCTTTTTCAGTTTTTTTTTTTTAATGATATAAATGATAAATCTTTTGATTGTTGTGACATTTTATGTAAATTTTATGAAGTCTTATATAGTACAATTAGTTTCAACATCTATCAATCCTATTAAAAAGGTTATTTTACTAGTTCTTTAGGGGATCTCATAAATAATGAAAATATCAAATTCAAATCTAAAGTTGTATGTCTTGAAGAAATATGTAACTGGCGATTGACCACTCTCTTGAATACCTCCTACAAAATAATAATCAAGTCTCTTGCATTACACATCTACATTAGAATAGACTAGTTTTATCAAAAGGCATTATGTTCTTAACAACATTATTGTTATCTAAGAAGGCATGGAATGTGCTAGGCAATCAAATTAGCAGACCATCATAGCCAAAATCAATTTCTCTAAAGCTTATGACTGAATGGAATGGCCTTTCATCCTCGCCATTCTCAATGCCCTTGGTATTGGTCCCAACTTTCCCTATTCTATTTAAATGATTTTTGTAGGCGCCTTGGCCTACCTCACTAATAATGGCCACCAATCTTCATCCTTTAGGATTTTTCACTCCATTTTTCAAGGTTGTGCTCTAGTGCCAACCTTTTATGTTATGGTTTATAAAGGATTTGGCTATGTTATTTCCAAAGATCTTTTCTCATAGCAAGTGAAAGGTATATCTCTTCCTAATTCTCATATCTAGTTTGTTAATGTCCATTTCATTAAGGTTTCCTTCCTCACTCTCTTGGAGGAGTGGGATAATATGAGTCATTATTTACAATGTTTAAATAAATAAAATATTTGCTTCTAGCTCTAGCATCCACTGGAGAAAAAGGTAGTGTTGTTGCCAATATTTCCTACCCAAACCCCCTTGTTTCAATTATTATGGTTGGAAATGAATTATACAAATAAGGGGGTTTTTAGGTTTCTTGGTATCTCATTTTCCTTCACTCTTCCTTTGTGACTCTTTAGCAAGTTGTACTCTCATGCATTTAGATGAAATTGCACTATTAAGTTTCTAAACATCTTCCCTTTATTGGGAAGTATCAGATTTTCTCCAAAGTTCTTGTTGCTACTCATGTGTACTACTCTTCCTAATAGGTTCCTACAAAATCCTCTTACCAAAATTTGAACTGATTGCTTAGATATTTTTGTTGGTTCTCTTCAAAAAAAGGAAAAGGATTTTAGAGAGCCATGAGGGGATTCTATTTTTTCCTCATACCTTTGGTGGTCTTGGCTTAATTAACACTTACACACATGGGTTGGTTTTGTGTGCAAAGTGGATTATCAAGGCCCTAGATGGAAATGAAGCCTGGAAAATTCTTCTTAAGCATTGTATTACTTTCGGAATCCCTCATGGACATAAATCTTGGTGTAGCTTCAAATTCCACATAATATTCATCTTGTAGGAATTAATATAAATTCAAGGCACTTTTGTTGCTAAATTTATTTGGCATGCCTTAGAAGTTATCAATTCATGGCTTAAATAGAATATGAATGGTCTTACAACTAGTACTTTATCAACTATCAATCTCTTAGGTGATATCTTGTGATCACATGCACCAAGATATATCCCTTTCCAAAGTTCCTTGGTTTTATACTTTAAGGTTGAAGAAATGTGGGATTTGCATTATTTTAAACTTTTTTCTAGAAGCACTAAGACTTGGATTTATTGGCCTAAATTTAAAGCCAAATATAGGCTTGATAACCAAGATTTGGATTCTTTCAACACTATTTTGGATTCAATTTCTCTTGATATGATTCATATTAAATCTATTGCACCAAGCCATGGTGGAAGGATTAACAATGGTATTGAGATACTCCTTTCAGAAATCACATACCCTTTGAGGGATATTCTTGGTTTTCTCCCCATTTTCCATTGGTTCCTAAAATAAATGTCAAGTGGAATCTCTAGTCCACTACTCCTCAATGGTGTCACATTATTCAAATAATTTGGTCCACTCTGATGGTGCCCAAGCTGGCTCAATTTACTTGGTGTCTTCTATACCAAGATCTAATCATTAGATCTCAACTTTTACTTGATTTTAATAATCCCCTTATCTTTTTATAGACATGGGAAAACTCTCAAATGCTTATTCTAGTTATGTCCACACTCCCAAGTTGCTTGGAGATGGAATCATAATTTTTTTAAGCCTTTCAAGCTAGATCTTTTTCCTAGCATATAATTATTTTAAGAGACTAGACCAAAATACCAAGATACACCCAAATTTGGCATGCTTTCAAAGTCGTATTTTTCTTCTATTTGAAAAGAAAAAAAAAAATCATTTTAGGTATTTTGTGAATAATCATTCATCTATTTATACAAGAACTAATTATATGCTCTAATGTCATGTTACAAATATAGGTCCACATTGATAAAGTGGATTTGGAATTTTTCCACTTGCATACTCTCATTGAGCACTAGGCTAACACCCCATGTATGGTTGCTCATGTGCCACCACCTCCTACTAATAGGGATGCCTCTTTGCCACAAGGACATACGTCTTTTTTATGTGACATCATTGTGACAACCATAGCTCCAAACATGTCTAATAAGGCTCTCCCTATCATTGAGAATATGGATGGTCTCCCCAACCATTTGGCCATTTTTCCATTTCTCAACGTGGACATTCTAGCTAGCTTGGCAATGGGAAGTTTCCCTACCTAGACCTTGCAATTTCTCATGTGTGCAAATCCTACACAAGATGAAAAAAAAGATTGATTGAACCATTATGATCTAGGAGCCCCATCTAGATGGCCAAGATCCAATGGATTGTCGGGGCCCTCCTCACCAAAATCCATCCTCTTGCTCATATAGCCCTAGTGTCTTAGTTGTGTGATTCTTTTTGTTGACTGTGGGGTGTGATTCTATTACACATGCTTTTTATTTGAAGTAAATAACCTATTTGTTTTGCATGATTCCACCACCACCCCTTCTCATTGTATCTATGAGGGATGTGAATCTTAGTAGATAGTGTAATCAAGGCACACTATCATCCTTGTCAATTGTCCTCAACCAATTAAACTAAAACTCTTTAGAAGAAACGATTATTATTTTCAAAATAAAATAAATTATACTAATCTAATAATCTTAATATATAAATAATGCAACATCTAAAATATATCTTTAATTTATTAATAGACATTAGAAAGATTATAGATCTCTACAATTAAATAGTTCTCATCTTTATCTATAATTATGTTATAAATTTGATATTAATCTAAATAATATCAATATACCATATAAAATAATATAAATAAAGCTAATATACTTGAAAAATAGAAGTCGTGAGATTAATTTTTTTTAAATAATCAACAAACATGCTAACTACATAAACTCTTTATATGCTTAAAATTTGTTCTTACAAATTTGAATAAAGATTTATATTTATTACGCCTCATTTCTTCTACATCCATGTTTAATTTTGAGGTTCACATGCTTGATGGACTTATGATACCCAATGGTGATAATTTGGTAATTAATTTTTTCTACATCATTTATAAATGATAATGGTCTTCGATGGCACTTATTGCAATGATTTCTTTCACGATTCTAATGAGCATCTTTCATGATTGCAGCTAAGATGGGCTACACCATATTCCATTGGGATTGTCCAATCATTTCAATAAAACTCATCATTTTTTTAAAGCTGTTTTACAACAGTGAAAAAATATACAACAATGAAGTTACTTTAATTTTTAAATAACACATATAATATTGACCTATCAAAATTGATCTTATAAAACATCATAATTTTTTTAATACTTTATATATAAATTAAATATATTTTTTTCACATTCCCTAAATTTTAAACCTATTATACATTATTCAATATATTTATCTATTTTAACTATGGAATATTTAGGCCGTTTTAATGTACACACCTCCACCGCTGGAGTCGCAAAAGCCTACCAAAGTTTTATTCAAATAGCCATAAGGAAATCATTTCCTGACTGCAAAATTTCATATGAACAGAAAAAATGAAAGAATTATACTGCTATTCTAAGCTTTTCTATCTAAATTTGTTCTTGTCGGCAGAAGTTTTAAGATATTGTAAAACAATTCTACTACGGAATCCAAAGGGCCTGGAATGCAATAATGTAAGCAATCCTTCTCGTTGATATGGCCGTCAGGTCTCTTGCTCAACATCACATCTACATCCATATAGATGTACTCGTATTCCTCTACAATCTTCTTTGCCAACTCATTCTGCCTCTGAAATTCAGACCAGTGGAACTTATCTTGTCCTTTTTCAATCACTTGCCGTTCTGGTATGGGTCTCCTGTAACTGGTACAGTTTTCATGTCCTGATAACAATTACACTGAATCAGTGGAAGTTTCATAAGAAGCGCCTAATCCAAAGGTAAAAGTGATAATTGATAGATAAGTTCTTTTTGATGCTTGTAGATTTGATTGCATCAATGTTTTCTGTCAATGTTTCAGATCACACTCCATAATCGAACTAAGAAGTGAGAGAAAAGAATGCGATCCAAAATATTCACAGAAAAATTTTAAAGAGTCAATTTCATAAACATTAAAAAAAAACACATTGTGGAATTAAAAATCTTAAAAAAATGCACGAATTAGTATGGAATGTGAGAATCTACTGGTGTCAAATAATTACAGTACCAGGTGGAGTGTTGCGGAATAGAACAAGGAGATTAGGATAGAGAGAGTGAAGTAAAGAGAATGTTCTGCGAAGAGACTCAGAGTAGATCTCATCTGTTTCAAAATGTGCTCCCCTGTTCAAGAGTAAGATGTGGATGTCCCATTCTCTGAGGAGATGAATCCATGGCCATTCCAAAAAGTTGTTCAATGTGTCGCTACTGACATTGGAGATGGTAGAAATCCTGTCATTCCTCACAAACCCAACCTTGAATCCCTTCTTCCCTGGCCCTGCCATGTCGCTGCAAACCTCAAAGCTTGGGCAAGTTCTGCAGTTAGAAGAATCAATTACCACATTAGGGTCACTTCTGTTCTTCAAAAGATTGTTTATGAGCGACCACTGTACAAGGTGATTAATGGAATCTCCCACAACCAAAACATTCCCATACGCTCCCACCAACCTTCATGAAAGGTATGCCAACATATTAGTTAGACTCAGGCAGCAACTTTCCTAAGATGAATTTTACACCATTAAAGCAGAAGCTTAACCAAGATCTAGACTGAATAGTACCTGCAAAGATCATCTCTATCTACTGGTACCAAGGGACACTTATCACTAGTCCTCCATACCCACTTTAACTCTTCCCTAACCTGAAACATCATCAAGATTGGTTAATGATAAAACAACTTTCACTGGTAAAATCTTCAGATACAGATCTTGAGAGCATGAGATTGTGGTAAAGCTTACAGTCCAGTTTCCTCCCTGAGAAGCCAGTATGTCAGCCCATCCACCCACCGCATTTCCTGCTACAGTTGAATGGCGGCCGTCGCATTGACTGGCATATGGATCTCCTGCAGCATTCCATGGCAGATATCTCGGAGTCGAATTAGACGCCCACTTACCTGACTCACTTCACATTAATTAAATGCTTAATTACATCTGCAGCACATACTCACATCTATAAATAGAAAAATTAAAAATTAAAAAGTTGGCCTTAAAGAGCCATTCACACTTAAATAGCTGACACATAATCATAACTTAACGGCTGTTCAAGAACCCATAAACAAAACCAGAAACTAACCTGAAACAGTCAAGATGAGCCCTAAAGGACTCTACCGCCTTTCCTTTCAAAGGCACCCCTCTTATTACAGAAAGCTTCTCCTGGCTAGCTGTTTCAGAAGATTCATCCTCAAACCCAGATGAGAGCGGCAAGCTGTTTAGATATTGTGGCATCCAGATTACAGAAGAA
This sequence comes from Sequoia sempervirens, assembly GCA_007258455.2. Lineage (NCBI taxonomy): Eukaryota > Viridiplantae > Streptophyta > Pinopsida > Cupressales > Cupressaceae > Sequoia > Sequoia sempervirens. The sequence continues at coordinate 440,946,967 of VDFB02270651.1, forward strand.
TATCTACTGGTAGGGGTCTCCTGCCAGACTAAAAACAAGCCAACTAGAAAGAAACCCAAAACAGAAGTCCATACAAGAAACGATCTGTAAGCTAATTTTTCGACATTCAGTATACTCTTGCTATGTCGCCGTGATCTGAGATCCATGATTTCAGATGTAAGAATTAAGGGGATGAATGGAAAATAAAAAAGATCATCCCTAAGTGATAAGGCAAGCAACCCTGACCACCAACAGGACCAGATTTTTTTTGCTGTTTCGAGGATGTAGGGAACCAGTACGATAACTAGTTATTTCCCTGCAAAGTATGAGGCACGCGGAGCCAACTCCCTGTAAAGAATCAATGTTGTAATGACACGTTTTATACCGTTCCTTGGAGTGCGGTTCCGGATTTTGGTTTTTAACTGTAATTCACAGTAACAATGATTTTTGTGTCAATTGGGTTGTAAGTTTCGCGCTCATTTTGATAAGAGGCTAAATGCCATGCAATATGAACGGTTAAAGAAAACCGTAGAGTGGATATTATTTAAACAAGACAAAATACGTGTAACGTGAGGAAGAAAGGAGCAAAATGTTGGTTCTGTTTGTTCTAGATGGAAGCTACTTTCAATGGAGACCTCAAAGCAAAGTGTCGTATGTGGGAAGCAATTGGATTCTATACAGCTGCAAACCCCCTTTTCATATTGTCTCACATGGTTTAGAATTTTAAATGGCGAAATTTGCATATACCCATTTGATTTTGGATTTATTTTGAGAAAGTTACTAAAATTATAGGTGGCCAGCAAATTTGTGAAGAAAAACAAAAATCTACTTTCTATTTTCATTTGTAATGATTTTTTTATTGATTTTTATTCTATTTTCATTGTTTAATTACAATATTTTTTGTTTTATCCATCTAATAAGTCATACAATGATTTTTTATTTATTACGTTGAGAGGTGTATTACAATGGCATCAACTAGTATGTGTGCATTTTTATTCTCTCCATTTAAATTGATGTCTACTAACCCGTCACAAAGTAAAGTATTTATCAATAGATTTACGCTTTTAAATCAAATTTTAAAACAGTTTACATACTGCAGAAACTTTATTAATATTTAATATATGTATGTTAGTTTTAAATTTGCTAATCAAAAAATACGTATTTTATATAGATTATCTTGAAGATATATATGCTAGTTATATTTGTAATTGTATTTAAATATTTAATGAATATGTTAATAGGTATATATAACATAATACATTTATTTAGTTTAAAGTAGATTGATTGGTTTTAGCAACAATTATTTTCAAAATGAGTTTTATCATACATATAAATTAATAGTATCAATTAGAATACAATGACAACTTTTTTTTATGTATTGAAGATGTGGAGCATTTAATTGATTTTTTCAATAGATTAGTTAGTCATTGTCAATAAAAATTGTATGCACTATCCTTTATGAGCACAAAACATTGATATGTAAAGGTAGGGCATGGTCCATGGCATTTTAAGGGGTAACTAGTGGCACCCACCTCAAGTTATCAATATTCATAAATAGCAAAGTTCAAATCCCACCTGTGTAACCCTTTAGAATTATTACTTCTTCCTATCTACGTATAGTCATAGAGAGATAGGAACAATATTAGATAGTGAGATAAAAAGACTATGTGGAATACTCCTTTTCTGAATGTGAATTGTTGATGGCTTCATTCACGACTAGTTGATTCATCGCCTCCTTTTTATATTTAAGGAATATGGCTATGGGTGTAGTGGAGAGAATGATGCTTCTCTCTCATGAAGGAACATATTCACTCAATCAAATGAGTAAAGTCATTGATTGAAACTACTTGATTAAACTTGTTCAATTCAAGTTAAGCCTTGCATCACTAGTAGAAACCCAACCTAGTAACAAAAGAGAGGGTCAAATGAGGGAGCAAAGGCCACCTCACAAATGAATAAACAAATAAAGGGAATGCAACAATGCACTTTATGTCCTTTTCAAGTAACTAAATGAAGAGAGGATTTGTGAATGATTGGTTATATATGTTTAGCATCAAATTGAACTATTTAAGTGACATGTTATGGTTGCTAAGGAATGGGTGTTGATTATAGATTTAAAGAAAAATTATCCACCAAATTAGCTTATTGTTATTAGGGAAAATTAATTGGGTCATACATTGGTAATATTTATATGAATATCATATGAAATTAAATCACATGTCAAAAAATTAGTCTTTCTCATGAGATCACACCCTATATTGAGGTCACACATGACATAAAAGAGAAACCACCTAATAGACATGATGAGGAATGGCATTTTTTATTAGATATTCTCACCTAGCCTTCTCACTATTGACCATATTTTATGATTTAGCTTTTTTTTCGCAGCTTTATGTTCACATTTTCAGGTTCCTAGATAGCATGTGGGATGATTTCAAGGCACCTTTAATGGTATACATGTTTCAACATAAGTGACTTTGAACATGTTGTAATTGTCCATTTCTATTCTAGCCTTTTATTTATGTCGTGTATATTGTAACCTCCTTTGTATTTCACTCATTTACCTTGTGCATCTTTTCACTTTGCCCACTTTGATTATGTCATGTTTATTACACCTCCTATTCTCATTTCACCTTCTATATTATGGTTTATGTTTTATTTCCACAATTAGGCCTAGTATATTTCTTACTTTATTCTTATGTTAGCTCTCCATGCTTACCAACATGTCTTGTTTGAATCTTATGTCTTCTTTTGTTCAATCTTTACTACCTTGGAGTATTGTATGTTCCTTATTATATGCCTATGCTACATGATTTTATGATGAGACATATTATTCATGGCGAAATATGAACTACTCATATTTTGAGCAATTTTGTCCACCATATATTTATTAAGGCCCTTATCTTACACTTATGGTGCATTTATGAAACAACACCTATTGATTATTATATTGATTTGGTGGCTCTCATTCATTGATCACAAGATATTTATTGATCATTTGTGTACCAATTTTCACTAAAATTATCTTTACACCATGTGCCCTAATATTTTATTGAAAAATAAATTACACCATGAAAGAATGGAAATCTACAGGATGAATTGCTTCTACATGTGATTTCATGATAACATCATTTTTATGTTCACTTACAAACTCGTCCATCAATAACATTACCTAGTTGTGACCCTCACATGACACCCATTTGACCTTAGGGCCATTGTACCTTATCATTCCAGTGGCTATACATCATTTACAAACTTCCTCAAGTTCTCATTGCATTCTTTAAGCCTTATCTCACTATGTTTCCCATGTGAGAGAAATTACCTTTATGTATGTTCTCATGACCACATCTTATGAAGTTGTGTTCACATGTCTCATCATGTAGTAAGAAACATCTTATCACATTGAAAGCATCAATCCTTCCCTATTTTATTATGTGCTCATCATTAAGTTGAAAAGAGATCCTAGATCTAGAACTAGTAGATTAACTCAAATCAATCTTTTTGTTTCTTAACATTGGAACATGAACCAAGGAGGGTGTTATGATCAGCTAACTACCTCAAAGGAGAGCCAATATTCTTAGGTTTTCTCTTTTGTTGCAAAGGAAGATTTCTAATATGGGATTTAACCTAATTGATATATGTCCTAATTTGAAACTATGAAAAATCACATAGATGAAAATAAAAAATTATTGAAACAACTACATATCTAAAATATGCAAATAGAGTGGCATGTGTCATTGAAAGCAAAGGCTGAATTAGAGCAACATGGGTACCAGACATCCTAGTCTAAGGGTTTTTTTGTGGTCTAAAGTCCTATCAACATGTTGTAGTCTACTCTACCTTCTTGTAGCTTGTCATTGTCAAAAGTTTTGGACTTGGATCTAGACACACACAAAAAAGAGGGGAAAATGGTTGTGTTGTATAGGATTTTAACCTTAGTCAAATCTCGTGTTGGTGTTCCCACCTCCACAACAATAATGATGATGATGGTAAATATCACATGCTCTCAGGGAAGCAAAGGAAAAGTAAATGATAAAGATAGTAATTTAAATGTAATAACATAAGATAGATTTACCTTAGGTATGAAGCCCTTGTTGGAGTGATGTCATGCTACAAGTTGCCACAAGGAATTGATGAAAAAGGGAAAAATTTCCTTGAATACCTACAAGGGTTGGTCCATATAACAAAATAGATAGTTGCAGCAAGCATGTAAAGAAGAATAAAGAAACTTATCGACATCCATACTTCATCTTCAATTCAAAATGCTAAATGCACATTACATTCACATTTAATTTCTTAAAAAATAGCATTTGTTATTTCAATATGTACCCAACTCTAGTTTACCTAAGTTAAATGCACTTATTAGTAACTACCTTTAGATAGATACTATTGCAATTAGAATTATTTATATAGTTATTAATATGTGTACCTAGTAATCAATTGTAAACAATAATTTTTCATATCTAAATTTTATATTTACTTTTTGTAAAGGGTGATCCCACAATAGTGGTTTACAATTTTTGGCCAAACTGGACACTGAAATTACTTTTTTAAACTAAATCTTCACATTCGGGCACCTATAGTGGCTAAACCATGAAGAATTTGAAGATGATGAAAACTAGAGTCTCGTCACATTTTTTCTGTAAATTCTAAAAATATTTTTTTCAAAATTTTTGGAATCAGATTGCACTTCTTTTTCCATCTCCCACGAAAATTGGTTTTTTTCAAAAAACAACATTTTAAAAAAGTGACGCACACCGTATAATGTATAACTTTTTTTCCATGAAGGATAAAATTCTAATTCTTTCGATTTTAGATTTTTAACTCTAATATATAGTGCTTCCACTTGGTTAGACAATTTTTTATTAAATATTTTTTCTTTAATCAAGTTTTGAAGTCAAACCAATTACAATTCAGACATAGCGCGACCGTATAATGCATAACTTTTTTTGTATAAATCGAAATTCAATTTTATTTTTTTTGTTGGATCAAGGACTTCAATATATGGTGCACTCATATTTTTCAAAAAAAAAAATTGATAAACTGCTATTTTTCCACATGTGCAGAACATAGACCTTCCTTTTCGATGAAAAATCTATGTTTAATAAAACTAAAAAAACAAATACATAATAAAACCAAAACATATTAAAATTATATTCGTTGGATAGCTCGTTCTGAGAACTACCTAATTCAAGTTGGGTTTGTGAAGATTCCTCCCTTTTCATCCTCAACCCGAGCTCCGAAGTGCCAAAATTTAGGTTTTTTTATGTCTCATGGAGGGGATGAGGAATAAAGGGGTTTCGAACGAACCCCTAAGGGTTCGCTAGAACCAGGGTTCATTTGAACCCCTCTTCTATGAGGGGTTTTGATGGTTTTTTTGGTGGGAAAGTATTAGGAGGGTTCGCTCGAACCTAGGTTCTAGCAAACCCCTAATGGGTTCGGTCGAAGCAATAGGTTCGTACGAACCCCTAAAATCATTTTTTTTGCCATGCATTCGTTTTCTGTGAGTTTTCCTTCCTCACTTCAATTGTAAACCACTATTGTGGCTTCACCCTAAAGTATATGTGTAAAAATTTTAATCAAAAATATTGAAGTAATTGATTATTTACATTCTCATTGGATGAACAATTTTACCTCTTATTCTCATTAGCTAGATAAATTGACCACTTATTGCAATCTTAACATTGTTCAAGGCATGCAATAATTAGCTTTGTACAATTTTAACTTATATCTCATAAAATGTTGTATTTAAATGACATAATAAATGGCTAGTGACATTTACTATTACTATACTTTACACCAATTTGAAATGCATCTCAATATTGAATACATTGAATAACTATTGTTGTAGGAAGTATACAAATATCAAGTGTATTAGGTTGGCCTGATTTGTTTTAATTATGAATCATTTTTCTTGAAATTTACTAGTCCTTTCAATTCAACAACCATACCTGCATACAATAATAACTATGTGTGATATTTTACAGCCCTTGCCACAATTCACAAATGCCATTAAAATGACATGAATGCATTTCAAAAACATATATACATGAACTAGGAGTTAAAACATTTGAACATTGAATGTTAATCAACAACTATAGAATGGTTGGAACATCACATTAAGATGAATGCTTCATATGTGAGCACACAAGCAGTAATAGCATGTTATAAAAAGACCATCACATACAAGATTAAATACCAAACATAGTAGAATAGAAAGAAGCTCAAAGTTTCATTGACCAAGGATCAAACATGAAACTACATGCCTTATTTATTAACCAACAAGCTTAATTTACCCACAATGCAATACAATAATACATTGTGCAAACAAAACAATCCTCTTGCCACGTTGTCAAAGGAATTCTCGCTGACACCTTGGATGCAATGTGGCATTGTATAATAGGTTGATATTGTATAGAGAAAGCCCTGAGTTGTTCTAATGTTGGAGAACTTGTACTCTTGAAAGAGAGGTCACAAGCTCAAATCATGTAGGGGTAGGGTATGTACACCTCGTATTGTGAAGCACGAGCTAGGTGTCTCTTGCATATTAGGAGTACAGGGTAGTCCCATATACTTTAAGCCAAATGTAAAACCAAAAACAGATCACCCGATATCATGGACTATAAAAGAACCTTTCCTTTCCTAGATCATTAGGCCCCACCAAGATGTATATGTGGCTGCCCAGTTAAAGCCACCCTGGGAAGGCATAATTCTACGCGCTCTCTCCATACACACAAATTCCATTTCTCAATTTATTAAATATGCACATAAAGAAAGCATTCACTGCTAATATGGCCGACATTTACTTCACATTTTCTCAGCGATTGACTTGAAAGCAAGTAAAAGAGACATCACGAAGAAAGTAACGCTGAATCAATGGCGCCGTCTGCGCGAACAAACAGCACTTTAATTCTGCAACAATCAGGGAAGACCAACTCGGAGGTACGACGATATGTTTATGTTGGGCCCCGCTGAATGTCGTATCTGAAGGGACTGCTCTAATATTTCTTTATAGCATTGAAAGCAATCACGGCACTACAGAGAAATCATGTGGCACTCATGATTTCAGGCGAGCCTATCCACGTTTTTTCTTCTTACTTTTCACGAGTTTGATTCGATAGAATTTCAGATTTCTTGTATTTTTCAAGAAAATTATGCTCTCGCCCAAAGCTTAGGTGCTCAAGAAGAGGTTGAAGATGTGACTTTGCCTAAGTGAAGTTGATTGGTTTAATGCATTGTAAAGCTCGAAGAAGTAAATGTATTCAGGGGGTGGATCTGGTAGTTGAGCACTCTAATTTTGTTCTTCTCAAAATCTTACGCAAAAATTATAAATCACTCTCAATTTTGTACAGTAGCTTACTTGGTAAGCCTTCGGCTTATAACTAAGGTTTCAAGGTCACATCATCAAATATGATGCCACATCAGCATGCTTTTTATGGAGGTGTCCAAAAAGGCCCAAAAAAAAGTGAGACTCATACTTGTGCACTAAATCATGTTTTATTGGTACACTGATGTGGCATCACATGATTTGTAGCTTTTGAGATCTAAGGAATGAATTTCATTTAATTACATGGGTAGTCATCATCAACATTAACAACTTTAAAGTCACAACTATTATTTAAAATATTGGGCATTAAACCAGCAAATGCTATAACAACTATTGAAACATGTTTAGTCCTCTCCCCTAGTTAAATTAATTAAATTATGATGATAAACAAATATTGTTTAGTGTAGATGAGTTTGGATTGATAATTAAAATAGATGTTATAATTAATGTTTATATAAATGTAAAAAATATTATTTTAAAATAGGAAAAATGGTATGTTATCGAAGGAAAGAGTAGAAATGTAAATTCAATAATAAAAATTTGGAAGAGATTTTGGTGCAAAGAGGATTGTGGCAAATTGGAATAGAGATCGAGAGACTAGAACCTAGAACCAAAAATTGAAGGCAAGAGGAACACATAGAGGAGCTCACCAAAACACTTCAAAAATCAAAATTCGAAGAAGCAAAGCTAACCTAGGGTTAACTACAATCATTAGAAAATTCATTAGCCTTTGGACTGCACATGCATGAACCCACAATTGGGTTAAGGAGAATTGGGAGGGATGGCAATTCCTAAAATTCTTTTGAAAGTTTCATTCATTGTTGGTTTTGCTTAGGAAGCCAATTGAGACTTTATCCTCAATCATGGCACTTGGAAGGTGGAGAATGCCTACTTCTATATGCAAAAGTTGTGTCTAAACTTCAACCCACTATCATGTGACATCTCTACTTCTCCTAACAAGGTTAGATTGTATAATTTGCTAGAGGAATGTCAATGTTTGGATAGGCTCTCACAAATTGGAAATAGTATTGGTCATCTTTTATATGTTGATGAAGAGGTGCCTAATAAAGAATTAGGATCTATGCCTAAATCTAACTCTATCAAATGGGTCCCTAAGAACATAATTTTGGAATCCAAAGATGGTCCATGGAACCAATCAGTGGAGATCAAAGAATTAAAAAGTATTGATTTCTATACAAAATCCATTCCCACACCAAAATGGAGTGCTAAGAAAAAAATAAAGATGGGTGTGAAAGTAGATTGAAAGGAAAATATATCAAATCCTCCACTAATGCGCACCCCACTTCCATTCTCTCCAACTTTGAATGTTGTGGTGATTGAGGCATTAGTTAATTCATATTCTTGAATCCTCATTTAAGGATTGACTAGATCTTATTGCAGCTGTAGACATCCACAAATTGTTAAGATGTGTTATTTACCATATAAATTTATGTACATTTTGTGTGTATCAAACACTTTTGGAAAGTGTCCTTGGATACCTAAGATGTAATTGGAAAATAATTTATAATTAATATTCTCAAAGAATCTTGGTATCAATTGGACTCATATGCATTCATGAAGGAGGTGGATCACAATAGTGGTGGTTATAGTTGATTTTGGGATCACTAAATGCACTTTCCTAATTCTAGGTGCTAGGATTGAGGAATGAAGAATATTTGTATGACAGATGGGACCTATTGGGATTCAAACTTGTAATGCCAAATTTTCTTGATTCCCATCTCTTTTGTGTATTTTGGACCTATTTACCCAAAATTGATAAATGATATGAGATATCTCATGATGGGTCCCCCTTGGTCAAGGTTTGCCTAAGGGTTGTTTGTCATTATCCCTCATGTGTCTATTATGTGTTGGAAATTTTTAAGGTCTCAAAAGTTCTAAGTGTGGAGGTTTTATGTTAATTTCTGTGAGTGTGTGCAAGTTGTCAAAGTTTCAAAGTTATCCAAGTTCCTAGTATCCCTTTCATCCCTTCCCCACATTTTCCCTTGCCTTTATCAATGTTTTAGACTTCCTCTTACTTGCATGCTTTCCCTTCAAACCTGAACTCTTGACCCTTTACACTAATTTACCTTTTAGAGTCACATACTTCCTCCTTGGTATCTCTAATCCTTGAATTTTGACATTTATATGAGTTTGTGCAAGATCATGGAGGTCCAACAAGTGGCGATATGACAAAAAAGGCATTTTTCATTTGCCTAAAAATGTGAAATTCCACTTTAACTTTTTACTAAGGTCAGGTAAAAAGTACATGTTGCCATGGTAAGAACCAAAGTGATATGGATATTCATTTCAAATAGATATCCTTTCAAAATGGATATCTATTTGAAACGGATATTCGTTTGTAACAGATATCCATGTGTAATGGATATCGATTTCTAATGAAATCATATAAAAGAATCCTAATACTCCTAAGTATGTGTAGAAGAATCATGTTTAGAAGATCAAATCATTGAAGATAAGAGAAAAGGTGTACTTAAAAGAAGAAAAGCTACTATGACAACTCAAAACAAGTAAATTTGTGTTTACTTTCTTAGGTAGAACCAAAAACGGTAACTAAGGCATGCAAATATGAAAATTGGGTTAAAGAAATGAAGGAAGCGTTAGAAAAAATTGAGAAGAATCTAACTTGGGAATTGGTCCCAAGAACGACAAATAAGAATGCAATTGGTACTAAGTGGGTATTCTGGAACAAGCTGAATGAAGATGGAAAATTTTTCAGGAACAAGGCTAGACTTGTGTGTAAGAGTTACTCATAGGTTGAAGGTATAGACTTTGAAGAAACTTTTGCTCTAGATGCAAGAATGGAATCTATTAGGATGTTCTTAGCTTTTGCAACACATAAAGATCTCAAAGTATATTAGATGGATGTGAAGTTTGCATTCTTGAATGGTGAAATAGAAGAAGAGGTATACATTGAACAACCAGAAGGTTTTTAGTTATTAGAAGATGATAATATGGTCTACAAATTGAAGAAAGTATTGTATGGATCGAAACAAGCCCCCTAAGCTTAGTATGCAAGGTTAGATAAGTATTTGTTGTAGCAAGGATTCAGAAAAGGTACTACAAATAGCAATCTATATTTCAAAGTTGAAGGAGAACAAATTTTGATTGTGGTGGTATATATTGATGACATAATCTTTGGATGAAATAATGATATATATGTGCTAGAAGTTTGTAAAAGAAGTGCAAAAGAATCTGAGATGTCAATGTGTGGGGAGATGAATGTATTCCTTGGTTTGCATATTATTTAATCAGAGAAAGGTAAATTCATATCACAGTCTAAGTATGTTAAGGAATTGTTGAATAAGTTTTGAATGGATGACTCCAAACCAATATGTACTCCCATGGTCACTAGTTGTAAGTTAAGCAAGAATGATGAATCTCCTAAGACAGATCAAAGAAAGTATAGATCAATGATTGGTGGAATATTGTATCTTACTACTACTAGACCATATATTATGCATTTGGTTTGTATTGGGTGATCCCACAATACTGGTTTACAATTTTTGGCCAAATTGGACACTGAACTAATTTTTTCTAACTAAATCTTCACTTTCGAGCACCTATAGCCGCTAAACCGTGAGGAATTTGAAGATGATGCAAACTAGTGATTTGTGACATTTTGTCTATAGATTCTAAATATATTTTTTTCAAATTTTTTGGAATCATATTGCACTTCTTTTTCCATCTCCTTCGAAAACTAGTTTTTATCAATAAACACCATTTTTAAGGAGTCATGCTTACCATATACAACATAATTTTTTTTCTATGAAGGATAAAATTTTATTTTTTTTCGAATTTAGATTTGTAACTACGATATCTAACTAGTTCATTTGGTTTCATAGTGTTTTATTGAATATTTTTTTCTTAATCAAGTTTTGAAGTCAAACCAATTATAATTCAGACATAGGTGGACTGTATACAACATAACTTATTTTGTATGTATCGAAATTCAATTTTTTTTACTGGATCAAGGACATCAATACCTAGCCTGAATATATTTTTCAGAATTTTATTTTGATAATCTATTATTTTCCACATGTGCATAATAGAGAGCTTGATTTTTGGTGAAAAACTTATGTTTAATCAAACTAAAAGAACAAATACATAATAAAACCAATACATATTAAAATTATATTTGATGGATAGTTCATTCCAAGGACTACCATAATCCAATTGGGTCTATGAAGTCTCCTCCATTTTCATCCTCAACTCAAGCTTCGAAGGGAAAGATTCTGCATAAATTTGGTGCCAGAGGGGGAGAAGTGGGAAAAGGAGGGGTTCTAGCAAACCAAGGTTCGCTAGAACTAAGGGGTTCACTACACCCCCCCTTCTAGTGAACCCCCCTTTAATGTAATTAAAAAATAAAACCCATTAAAGGGGGGTTCACTAGAAGGGGGGGTTCGCTAGAACCCCCCCATTCTAGCGAACCCCTTAAAGTGTTTTCCATCCGAAAATGCATTTTTCCTTCCTCAATGGAATTGTAAAATAGTTTTATGGGTTTACCCTCTTGTGGCTAGATTTCAAGAAGATCCCAAAGAATCTCATGTTGCAGTGGTGAAAAGGATATCTATATATTTGAAGGGCGCTCTGGATTATGGTTTGTTGTATCCTAAGGATACTAACTTCTCTTTAAGTTCATATATAGATGCAGATTGGGTTGGATGTGCATATGCCATGAAAAGTGCAAGTGGTGACACTTTCTTTCTTGGAAGTATGTTGCTTTCATGGCTAAGGAAGAAGCAAGATTCGGTTTCATTAGCTACTACAGAAGCAAAATATATTGCAGCAACATCATGTTGCACACAGGTGTTATGGATGAAGCAAACATTGAAGGACATCAACTTGTTTCATATGATGAACCTATTCCTATCTTGTGTGACAATACAAGTGTGATCAATATTTTAAAGAATCTGGTAATGCATTCAAGAATAAAACATATCTCAATATATTATCACTTTTTGAGAGAGAAAGTTGCAGAGAATGAGTTGAAGTTGGAGTATGTGCCTACTAAGGATCAAGTTGTTGATATTTTCAAAAAGGATCTTCCAAAAGATACTTTTTAGTATCTCTAGGAGAAGTTAGGGGTTATTGCCCCTCCTTTCAACTAGATGCATAAGTGAGTGCATCTATGTGGGGAAGCATTTCAAGATATATCTCTTGGTCCTAGACTAATGTTGAAGGCTACCTCTCAGAGGGAGTAGGTAGTAGTGATTGTTGGTTGATGCAGTTTGATGGAGAATACTATGTTCCCCTAAGGGGGAGTTTGCAGTCCAAGAGAGTACAAAAGAATGAGTGGTGTATGTAGGTGTTGCTCTCTGTATCTTGTCAAAGGGGGAGAAAAAGTTGTAGTTGACAAACCATAGTATAGAAGTCGATATGATTTGAAGACCATAGGGGGGGAGAGTATGAAAATGTGTGTCTAAGTAAAAGAGAAGAAGTTGTGTGTTGTCCTTTTCCATTGATGTCAAAGGGGGGAAATTTATCTCAAAAACCATATGAAGAGTAGGAGAGAAAAAATTAAATGCTTGAGTAAGTGGGAGCAATGTGCACTAATGTGCAGTATGCGTTGTTGATCAAAGTTGTTGGTTGCTATTGATGGTTTTTTCATATGACAAAGGGGGAGATTGTTGGAAGTTTGGAGATAGTTGGAAACTTTTGTTTTCATTGATGTAAACAAAGTATTGTTGCATTGATGTCAACCTTTGAGGAAGCGTGTTCAAATGTGTTGGTTGTGCATTATGTTGTCATTAGTATAGTCATTGGTGTCAACCTCTAATGTAGTATTGACAAGTAAGGATTGTGGATATCAACCTCTTATGTGGTTGAGATGTTGAGAAGGTGTTGAAGATGTAGAGATGGTGTTTGTGGTGCTTGGTTTCCAAGTACTTTTGAGAAAATTTGAATAAAAGAAAGTTAAGGGTGACAAAGTGGTGTTCAATGTTTTGCTCCACATTTCTCCATGGTTGAAGATGTGCCCATGCAGTTTGGACATGATGATCAAAGGTATTCAGAGGTGTTATATCCAAAGTTTTATATTTTTGGATCATGTGGTAGAAGAAGTTGTGTTCACCAGTGTGTGAACTATGAAGCAATGTTGTCTGGGAGAAATGAGTGCTTCACATTTCTCCGCAGTGAAGTTCTTCGTGTTGCAAATTTGGGAACATGCTTATCATGTTTGTATCTACCTTCCCTTGAATTTTCAGGTGTTGAGTTATTTTGCAAGGTTGTCTGATGTGTTGGATGTTTGTGCCAATATGTTTGGTTGCACATAATGAAGGTGTTCTTGAGTTTTAGGTGGTTGCAGTGGTTGTGTAGGATATTCTAATGGTGCTAGAGTATTCTAAGATGTTGTATGAATAGTGTGGAGTTTTGTGTGGTTCGCAAGGTATTTCTGGACCTTGAGAGGTGTGTTTGGTGTTGCTTGTTAGTGTTAGTGCAGGTTTGGCCAACCTAGCATGAGCTAGTGCTAATTGCAAAAGATAATTGTTGATTAAGGAAGTGTTGAGAAACATGTTTGTGTAGATTTAGGTCTAGGTTAAGTAGTGGCATGGTTTGGATTCACTTCTTTATATTTTGGAAGTGTTTCGTGCTGACCTATTTGGTGTTACATGATAGAGGTGTATACATTTCATTAAGGTTGACCTAGTTGAGATTGTGTTAGGTCACAAAGGGTATAAATGAAAATTCAATTGTTGTGTGGATCAAATGTGAAGTGTGTGTTATGTGAAAGTGATCAAGTGTGTTGATCTAAGTGGGAGCCTTAATGCTTATGACTTCCTAATGCTGTGAGCAGAAGGTATCTACATTTCAGTCTATTTGATGTGTTGTTTATGCTTTATTGGAATTGTACCTTCGACATATGAGAGATGCATTATTAGTAGTTCAAATTGGTAGTGAGTCGCCCCTTTCTTCTTTCTTCTGGATAGTGAGTCCTTTGGCAGTGATCCTTTCTTTATCTTTCTAGGCAACTTGAGCCCTTGGTGGTGAGCCTTATTGCATTCAATGTGGTAATTCATATATTAATGAGCTAATACTCAATGTGGTTTTTCCCTTCTTTGGTTTTCCACATAAATTTGGTGTTCTTATGTATTTAATGTGCTTTCATTACTGCTTTACATGTTTACATTTTTTTAATGCATGTTAAGGGTTTAATGGTGGATAAGGGTCTAAGAATTAATGCATATTTGAATGTTAATGAGGTTTTCTGATGTTTTAAAAGTATACAACTGATTCAGCCCCCTCCCCCCCTCTAAGTTGTCTTGTACATTCTAACAATATTAATTTGTATACATGAAATTTTTTTACCCTTATAGTAAACTAATATGTTAAAATTGGTTTTGTCGGACATATTGTTTGTATGTAGATCACATTTTTTTATTTTATGGGCACAATGTTAATAATGACATACTTACACATTTAAACAAGTTTTAGGATAGAATTCTCCAATGCAATACACTTGAGATATTTAAATATTTTCAACATATTTAACCATGTACTCATTTTCAATAATTAATTTTCTTGAAGGAATGTACCTATAACCACCTATTTAAGCATATATTAGATATTGAATCACTTTTAAAAATAACAAAAGAGAGATACATAATTTGAAACTTAATACTACAAAGAGATTTTTCATTGTTTTCTTGAACATTTTAAGATAAGAATGTAAAATAAATGACCACCTTTGATTTGGATGATTATTTTATAATTCAAAAGAACAAGGGAATTATTATTTATTTTGAACAAGAATTAAAATGCAATGACTATCCTATTGTTTTTGTAGGCATTGTAGAGTAGGGAAGAATTTTTCTTACGAGAGACTACTTTTTCCCTTATCTTCAATGATAGTTATTTACAAAAGAACTAAAAAGCATACACATCATAGATTTATTCATCCTACTAGTATTAATATAGAATTTCTACAAAAATATTCATCGAAGATAATATTTCATGCACCTTGACTATAAAATGTATATCATTGGAGTAATGTTTTACCAAGAACCTTTTCTTAGATAGCTTCACATAATTTATTCCCATACAAACCACAATGGTAAGGTGGAATATGTCCTTGCATGGGCAAGAACAGATCAAACAAAACCTTCAATCCACAAGAAGTATAACAACAAAATCTTGTACATGACCAAATGGAAGGTTCACTTCTCAACCTTAAGCTTGCTTACAAGCCACCCTTGAGCTAGAAGGCCTCTAAAGAAACCTGAAATCGACATACATATTGACATTATTTTCAAATTCTAGAGTTTTAGGGTTTATTTTATGTGTGCTTAATATATCTTAAACCCTAAACCCCTCTCGTGGCATATTTATTTATGTTCTATTTTCTTGGTGACTTGCTTAGCCCATCATAATATCATTATCTTGTCTTATGTGCACCAATGCTCTTCCATGGTAATGATGTGTCATCTTTCAATTGGTAGCAAAGTGTTTTTTAAAGCGTAGTTTGTTAAATTTTGATTCCTTGTAAAGTTGCAGTATCACGCTCACCTACCACGTCTTCTCCAAGCACTACATTGCTCGTCTACATAAATAGTTAAATCAAATACAAATGGTGTGATATCATTAGAGTGCATTTCCATAGCATGGTGCAATTTCATTAAATTTGTGCTCATGCGATATAGGGACACGTGGTGCATGGTCAAGGTGGGCTCCACTATGAGAATAAAATGAAGGTGAATAAGGACAAAAGGTGATTGGGCAATACATGGTTGATTCTCATTACAACATATATTTCTCGTGTTGCACAAGTTCTAAAAGCAAAGAGAAATACAAAGTTGCTCTTTTGCATCATGAAGACATTCCAAATCAATGATAGCTCTCACCAAAATCAATGACATTCAAACATGAAAATAATTAAAGTGATAGTTTTCTACCACATGGATGATATGTATGAATAGATTTATGAATTATTCATTCATATGAGCTAAAGGTTGTTTGTGAGAATAAATTGAGTTGTTTGAAAACAAATTAGGGTTTTTACAAATTAAAAATGGATAAGTCAAAATTTTCATGTTGGTGCTTTGTAAATAAGGTTTTCTACATTATGAGAGTACTGTTAGGGTTTTAAAGAAATTAAGATTATTATTTTTGATAAATTAAATCTTAATTGTGATTTAATCATAAACCCTAATTCTATCATAAAACCCTAAAATGATTTGAACACCATCCAAAACTGATAAAATTAAAAGGGGTTGGGAAGAGGATATAATTCGATAGCTCTTAGGTTCATCAAAAATTCAAATCATGCACAAGGGATTTAAATTATTTCAAACATGTTGATTTATAGATTTGAGGGCATTAGAGATGCGACTATTCCAATCCAGGGCTAGGAATTATTAAAATATGGTTTTAGTTGGTGCAATGTTAAGAGGCTTATCTCAAATATCTAGAATTTGGATGTTGGTTGGCTAATAGTGTCCAATGTGTTTGCCATTTTAGACTTGGTAAGGGTCATAACCAATAATTATGATGATGATTCCAAGGTAATTTTGAATAGCAAAGGTAGTGTTCTCACTAAACTAGATAAGAATTTCATTTGTAAGGTGTTCAGCTTGAATTCAATGAAAAATATTCCAATAGATCTTTTAATTCATTGTGTAGAGAATATTTTAGGAATAAGAATAGTTATAGAGTAATGTGGTTGCCTCATCACATGATTAAGGATCATGAAAGGATAATTGTGAGGCATACCAATGATGAGGTTGAACCTTTCAATTATGATATCTTTAAGGGTTATTTTGTAAACACCTATCTTTCCCTATGTCAAGTTTTGGGTGTGGATTGGAAAGTATAAAAGCCTATGCATTTGATGATGAGGGCTACTGAAATTAAAAAATAGAATATGAATAGAAGTTTTGATTTAAAATCAATTATTGCAGAAGGAATTTATAAAATTTTAATGGCAATCAAGACAAACAACAAACTTAATATACTTTAAATGGTATTCCTTGCTTTGCCACATCATGTTGTATAGTGGAAAACCCATCTAGAGTGCAACCATGTAATTAATATTTCAAGATAAATCTAGGGATTACCACTAGCAGTCAAATGATGGACACATATTTGGGACATGTATTTTTTAGTAGCAAATTATATTATATTTGAAAATTATTTTGCATAATTGGTAATGGACAATAATGGATTCAAGAGTAACACCAAGCTATTAGAAAAGGTAATGAATTTTTTGAGACCCAAGGAAAGAACTCTTGATATTGGTATTAACCATAATTGGGGAGACTAGTTTCTACACTCAAGCATAAAAATCATTAGGAAGTATGGAGCTTAGGTGTAGTCTCACATCCTTCCTAAGGTTGTGCCTGATATAATTTAATTTTTGGAAATAATTTGGCATCTAAATGAAAGTGATAAATTTCACTCAAGAGAAAATAAGAAAGGCTCAATGTTAACTTCCACAATGGTGTTTTGCAATTTTATGACCACAGCTAAGGAAGGATTATAATTGATTTATCATTTGTTTTAACCTTATAGGATGAAGGTTAAGAAAAAGAGATATTGTGATCTAGATAACTTCATCAAAAATTTAGGGAAAGAGATAGAAGCGCACAATTATCTCATGAGTTTGACAAGTTTAAGGATATAATTAGAAGTGAAATTTCAGATTTAGAAGTGCAAAATAGGAAAATTGCTTGGGTGCAAATTCTAAAAGCGGAAGAACAAAGGAAAAATTCCAACCCTAATTATCTAGGAGTTACAGATAAATCAAGGATCCCATTTTCAGAATAAAAATCATGATTGACAATGTGGCTAATCTTGATCCTAGGACCCCTACAAGACCTCAAGGACCAATCAAAGAAGAAGAAATTTCAAAGGAAGAGGAGGTTGAGAAACCAATGCCTCAAATTGATATACCATAATCATGAAGTGCTCCAAGGGTGGTTCCCCACCAAGACAAAGAGTTTTTCAGCCCTTGGTGGATTATTGAGTGGATTATATAAAAGTATAGGAAACCAAGGAGAACTTGCTAGATCTTGATGAGGTAACTCAAATCCTTGTATCACCACCTAGGATTCCCAGTGAAAATCCTCCTCAAGATATAATATTAATAAACATAAATTCAAGAGGGAATAAAATAAATGATGTGTCAGCCTTGGCTTACATTGAATTCCTTTTAGATGATAGGTTTGTAAAATCTAAGGAATTCAAGGATTTTTTAATCAAGAACAAGGTGGAATCCTTCCTCAAGAAATTTAGTAAGAAAAGGTAAGAATAAATTGATGAAGAGATGACAAAGATAATTGAAGAGGTCCTAAGGGAGGTTGAATTTCATGTGAACAACATTACTCTTGAAGAAGAAAGAAGAATTATGCAAGAAAATGGGTGCTTATTTCTTCTAGGATGGGACATAACCTCTTTCATTGAATTAGATACCATTAGAAGGCAGGAAACAAGTGAAGAGGTATTGACATCTAAAAAACAAGCAAAGGAATCATATTTTGGGTATATATTTAATACAATGTTTGAAACTTTAGAAAAATGGTATATTTCTCCAAAGACTCAAAAGCCTTAAGTTGCACATAATGTCAAAGAGATAGTTGGTAAAATTATTGAAATAATATTAGCATATACTACTACACCTCAAGCTACATCATTAGTGGTAAATGCAACAATGTTAAGTGAAGTTGGAGCTAATAAGTTGCAAGTTGATTTTGAAAAGCTTCATAAAGATCACATGAATCTATTCTAGGAATATAGCAAGGTAAAATCACAACCTCCTCCTCCACCAAGTGTTATTTTAGAACCTAGTGCTCCGCAATCAAGCTCAATAGATACACCCACTCAAGATATAGAAGAATTATCAAGGAAATTAAAATGGTTGAAGGAACAAATGTTTCAAAGAAAAGAGGCAAAAAAGCTAACTAAAGAAGAAGGAAACAAAATGGTAATTAAATTGATTAATGATTTTGTAGTCACAAAAAAAGTATCCCTGCTACTTTTCTTGGCTTGTTTGGGCCCTCCTTGTGAATTAGGCTTAATGTTGCCTTGATTTAGTGTTGTAATGTGGTTGACACATTCACATTAGGTCTTGGGCCCTTGTGAACTAATGAATTTAAATGGTACCTTACTAAAGTGTTGTGAAGTGTTGTAACACACTTTCACACTTTTATATGTTTTCCATTAATAATTGGGCTTTCTTATGCTTTAATTGGCCCTATTTTGCATCCACAAGCCTCATTTATTGCATCTTTTTGAGGATAATCCTGACACCAATCATTGGCCAATCATAATTCTAGTGTTTCATGTTTGAGTGACCAGATTTAGTGATCTAGGACTCATTCATTGTTGATATTTGTCATTAATGTCATTGATCGGTCTGGTATTTCTATCTCTGGCTTATCTCTCATTCTAGTAGTGGTGTTGCCAATATAGGTTTTTGGTTCAACATTTTGTGTAACGTGCTCACCCAACTAAGTGGATATGGAGACTTGATATATATGTGAAGTGGTATAATCACAAAAATTAGAATGAATGAATATATGTGATGTATTACAGCGAACTGTTGATGTACATACAATATAGTTGGATAGAGTGGTGATTGTACATAATTTTTGTGCCTCAGCAAGAACTGTATTCATGCATATGCAATTGCAATTATAACAATTCAATTTTGTAATTTTCTCTCTGGCTATAAGCCATCTCTCAACTATAATATTATTTTTGTATTTAGGGCAGTGAGCCCACCGACAATGAGCCACCCCGACAGTGAGCCACCTTTGTATTTTGTATCTGGTTACTTAATACTTGAGATTTAACCCTCTCCGTGGTTTTTCCCTTCTTGGGTTTCCACATAAAAATCTTGATGAACATGTGTTGTTGTGTTGCATTGATTCTATTCGATTTTTTTAATTATGTTATGTGGTCAGCTATTCAAAAAAATTAATATTTTTAAAGGAATATTGATTCACCCCTCCCCTCTCAATATTCAAGATGTTCAACATTCTCTACCTTGGGAAAATGGGTCCCACCTAGATCTTTTGGTCCTAAACCTGATTTCACACATTTCTAGGCATTTTTAAAAATGGTCCCAAAAATTAAGCCTGGTGGGACTCATTCGCCACCTTGGGTGAATGAGTCTCGTGTAGCCCAATATCAAAATTAATTCAAATTTTTGGTGGGATTTTATCCTCCTAGATCTAATGTCGGCTTGTAGTGTTGTAATTCTAGGAATTCTTGCATAATTTAGTATAAATACAAGGTTCTTTCAATCATATTTTCACCTAGGAATCTAAAAATTAATCAAGTGTTCAAAAACATTCGCAAGAGAATTCAAGGGAAAATTATCAAGCATTTTAGAGAAACATTCAAGCATCAATCATCATGTCAAAGATTTCATGCATCATGTTTATTATTGTGCTAACAATTATGATGTAGGGTTTATGATTCAAGCAAGCATTACATCCAAGATCTATCATCTTTAAGCAAGAGTCAAGGTCTACATCCATTGGAGTCATCTCATACATGTTTGCAACCTCTTATTGCTAGGGTTTGGTGAGTTGCAACTGTTATCACCTGAAATTGCACCCTTGTTGAACTTGATGTTCAACACCTCAGTGTAACATGGGAAGACCTCCAAAGCTGTGGGTCACTTATAGACAGAGGTCAACCTTCGGAGAAGGCTGACTTCCTTTGGTATCACCTAAACTACTGATTCTGTAAAGGGAAAGGGAGAAGGAGTGCATAAAAATAAAACTAAATACTATGGTGATACACCGAACTGACAGGAACAATGAGATACTTTGATTACACTTGAATACTGATGATGAACATAAGATTACACATCAAATCTGTATAAGCTATGCATTAATATGTCACAACAAGTTTGATTCACACACTTTTTCCAGAGAGGAAAATAATTTTCATAGACTAGAATCCATATGTGATTGTGTCAACACAGTTTGTGATTTGTATAATGATGCTTTTGCAAAGGAAGGCATGAAAAAACAAGATAAATTTATAAAGGAATGAAAGAAATTCACAAAATAACTTGATTATGAACCTGAAATGCACAACACTTTGCAAGAACAAGATGGAAATCCGAACATCAATAGTCACCAAGGAAAACTTTATATATCATGCTCCAAAATGAGTTACAAAATTTTGCTAATCTGAGAGAGGACTGTAGAAGTCACAGACTTTCGAAAAGCATCAGGAGAACTCCCCTACAAAGAGGCAAAAATGCCTTATATACAAGAGTGTGTCGGCCCCTGCCCCTAGGGCTTACAAAAATATCAAAATTTAGAAAAGATCTACCCCTAGATCTTTTATGAAGTTAATTTCGCATTCAATGTGTAACCTCACTGTCCATGTTGGTGTGAAAGATCGCCCTCAGGAGAACCCTTCTGATCTTTCGCAGCATTAACTTCTGGTCCTCGTGGCCATCTTCAAATCTTCCCAGCCGAGCTGCTTTGAATGCTCTTGAGCTCAGAACAGATCCATGTTGTTTTCACTCTGTTGACCTTCTTCATAGGGGGGAGTCAAACAGTCAAGTTGTCGAGGGTTCATCTTTGCTCCTTCAGATTGGTCAAGTATACTCCACGTAAGATTCTTGAGCAGTCAAAGGTCGCTTCATCAGAATTGCATCTCGGTGAGACACTAGCAAGTGTCTCGCCAATGCGATTACGCCCCTCTGCAACTATTAGCATAACTCATGACGATCGGCAAGGCCATATAGCGAGTTCAAAAGTCATATTGACATCCATGAAACCATCGACAAGACTCTTCGCTTTTGGGAAGACCCTATGGCGATCCTTCAGGAGCCATACTGATATCCATATTCATGAGCAAGTTGATCATTATCGGCAAGACCCCATGCTTTCGCCAAGACATCATGGAAAATCAACTTTCTTTTGCGCCGAGCTCACTTTCATTTCTGGGAAACCCTTCTGTATCAGCTAGACCTTGTAGCGAACACAGACCACTTTCCCTGAGTGTAAGATTTCTTTCGGTGAGACACCCGTGTATCGGTGATACCTCTTACCGGAGTCAAGACCACAGCCAGGAGTCTTACCGACTCCAAATGTTCATTTGGCAAGACCATCAGTGGTCGGCAAGACCCTACACCGAGTGCCAAACATTACATTGAGCCCCTTTTGTTTCGGTGAGACCTCACTCCATCGCCGAGACATCTCCCCAAGCTCAAATTTTATACCGAAGGCACCCTCTTATCGGCAAGACTTCGCCCATTTGGCCAGACGTTACACCAATGTCATCCATGTTGGCAAGACCCTTCATTTATCAGTGAGACCTCATGCCGAGCTCATTTCCTTCGCCGACGCCGCTTTACTTTGGCGAGACCTCACCCCGACGGTGAAACCTTACAGTGAAGCCCCCATACTAGCGTCGAGACCTTAGCCTATCGACCAGACCTTTCGCCAGGATCCTTTTTCTTTTGGAAAGCTCGAAACATTTCGAGGAGACCTCCCTCATTCGCCAAGACCTTACACCAAGGGCATTCTGCTTCGGCGAGACATCATTCGATCACCGAGATATCACAGTGAGCTCCACCTCCTTGTTTGGTAAGACATTGGCAAGTCAGGAAGACCTCTCAGCGAATTCCCTCCATTATTATACCATTATGCCCTCGGTCGGCGAGACCACCCATATGTCGGTGAGACCTCCTGCTGAAGGAAAAACACTATATCGAGGCCCTTCATTCTTTGACAGGAGCTTCTGCTTTTTCTGAGACTTCATGGTGACTTCATTTTCTGCCCCGAGCTCCTACTTCACTGAGACCTTGGCCTGTCGGTTAGACCCTTTGCCGAAGATCATTGCATCTCATCGAAACTTGTGCTTGGTGGCTGAGGCATCACTACGAACACAAACATCTCCCCGACACCAACCTTGTGAGCTACCTTCGGTGAGACATCCCATGTGGAGAGACACATAAAGAGTCATGGCGACCTGAATGCCCCTGGTGACTAGCGCACTCAGCCAAATGGAATACATTGCTAGTCGAAAAGACAACGAGAGGGTCTTGCCAACTTTCTCTCTGAGGAGTTTTTTGCCAAAACCGATTGAGGCATGCTTTTCAACTGAGCTCCTTGTGACTTAGCATCAGATGTATGATTTAATCTTGCACAACAATGTCCCCATTTGGCCTTTATGAACACTTGAAGCATAGATTTCCCAACTGATTAAGCCCGTAGGTGAAAATTGGGTAACAACATCTCATTTTGTTCATTCATCATTTTCCATTCTATTTCATTCTATTTCAAGGTTTAATTACTAACAAGTGGTTTGACTAAGGCAAACCCCTATCCACTAACCCACCAAAAATTTTCCTTCTCCTTTGTGTGTGATTTGTAGGTCTAGGTTGTAGATTTCCTAACCTGGAGAAAGATTGGAGAATTTTTTTCAAGAGTTCAAAGTTGTCAAAGATGTCATTAAGTCTTGGAGAACATTGGATAAGACCTATAGATTGCAAATCGGGGTTTCGGATCCGGAAATCAATCAGGAAGAATAGAATAGACAGAGAAGAGAAGGATCAGCCTTTGAAGCTTTAGAAAAGCCTACCTAGATTGATTTGCCACTTCCGGCGAATGAGTCTTAGTTCTAGTCAATCTTCCAATTTTTGTAGATTCAAACACCCTTTTGGCAGATTTTTGTTCTCACACAGAAGCCTAGTTTTTGGACCGATTTTCCCAACTTGGCGAATGAGTCCTAGTCAGCATTAAATGAAATTTTTCTAGTGTTCCAGACCTCCATCTAGCTATTTCCAAATTTTTAGGTGCACACCTTCCTTTTTGTAGATTTTTGTTTCATTTCATTCACTTTTCTAGGTCATTTAGTGTTACTTTGCATTCAATTAGGGTTTTGCATTTCATATTCATTTCATTGTCTTTTCCAAGTCTAAACTTGGTGGTAAACCCCTTATTATTCTAATTTCAGCCCCTAGGATAGCCCTTATTGCAAGATCTCTTTCTCTTTTACATTGAGATCTCTAGGCTTATCCTTGAATGGAATAGCTTGGAAGTGGGTGTGATAACACTTAATAATAATTATCATTCCATTCACCCCCATTTTCCAAGGTTCCATATTTATTAGGTCACAAATTATCATGCATCCTCCATAAGTTGAAAGATACTTGGGTTGGATACAACAACTTGAAAAAGGCTCATACTAGTTAAATGCAAAATAAGGAGAGGATGGATGAGGTATTGAGTACTTGGATTCCTAGGGTAGCCTCTATGGAATTAGTTTAAAAATAATTCAAATTCAGCCTTGATGTGCCTGATGAAATAGCAATTAAGCTTGAACTTCTTGGGTCGCTAAATGAGATATCCATATTTTAGATAAAATTGTCAATACAAATCAAAAGAAAATTATATTCCTTTGAGGAATTGGAAGGGGCATTTATACCTAAATTTTTTGATATAGAAGGATAAATCAAGGCATTTGATAAGTGGAAAGCTTATTTTTATAATATTTTTACTTCTTTATATACTTATATTTTTACCATTGATGATCTAGACTCTATTGTACTAAATAACATCATTGATAAACTATTAAAATTGGAATCAAGTTTGGATATTTTTGTCAATGAAACAAGAGCTATTTTGGATACAAAATTCATAGGGAATGTGAATAAGGTGGTTAAAATATTAAACTTAAATTTTCATCAAAAGAGGTTTATGCTTCATGGGTGGATAAGTACCAAGAGTAATGTGACAACTCAACATCATCAAAGTTTTTATCTTCTTCAAGTTCTTTGAGGTTATAGGTAGCTACCATGGTGTCAACATATTTTTATCTTCATTGGAATCTTCAAGGAATTTAAATATTTTCCTTCAACAACTTAGTGATATTATTTTGTTCTTTGGAGCATGGAAAAGAAATATACTATGTTACTAAGTTGTTGCAATTGTCTTGTTGCAACATAATTTTGAATGTCATATGTAAAATTTAGACAAGTGTCATTTTTTCTCCTTGAGCCTGTGTGCTTATTCTTCCTATTTATGAAGGATCTTGTATCATTGTAAAGGGTCTAAGAATTAAGTTTTGGAGTCCACTTTTTTAGTTTTCAAAGTGTTGATAGGGTTTGTTGTCAAGTTGTATACAGGTTTCTCTAAAATAACAATGTATCTATGATCAAAGAATAAATAAATACACACTTTTAATATGATTTATCTCTAATATTGTACTCAATATTTTCATGAATAAAATAATCAAACTTCATTGAACTCTACTCTACAATTTTCTTGCACTATATATTTTATTGATTTCTTCTATTCAAGGAATGGATTAATTTTATTGATCATTAAAATATAGAAAAATATGTTAGAATAGATTTATATTACATCATAATATTTTTTATTATTAATAATACATAACTAATTATATAGTTATGTTGATCGGGTATGGCCGATCAGGTTGGTTATCTACCAACCTTTTTTATGTATTTACTAATGCTTATGAGATTAATTCAATTACTCGATTGGTCTCTCTCATTCTTCATGGTATCAGAGCATTATTCATTCTTAGCCTATGCATTTAAAATAAGTTTCCTAGAGGTGATCATGGCACTCCTGCCTGTGAGAAGTGATCGCACAGAAAAAAAAACTTCATTCTTTCTAGAAGAACGAATACCATCAAAAGGTGTCGAGGCGTTATGAAAGAAGCATTGAAGATTTATTTGAAGGAGATCACACGGAATAACACCTTCTCGTTCTGACTTTTTTTAAGTTTGACCGTTGAATCGAGGTGATTTAAAAAAAGGAGACAAATTATTTTAGAAGAGCCTGTAGATATTCGCGTTGGAGAATCCTTCATGTGTGGTGTTTCTGAAGATGTATTTGTTAAAGGTGAATAGAAATTGAGGCTTTCTATTGTCAAGAGCTTTGATAGATTGTCAGGAGTCCAAAACATACATTGTTAGGTATATGCTATTAGAGATGTCAAGGCTTTCCTTCGAGAAGTATATTGTTGAATCATTCTGAAAGTGACATGCGTCATTTGTAATAGTGACGAGGAAGTTTGGATGCGTGAAAAGCAAAGAAATTTGGGTCTTCGAGCGTATGCAGTTAAGAAAGGAGTTATGTTCTGAAAGAGGCACATGTTGAATTGTTGAAGCATTGTTGACAATGAATTCATACAGTGATTTCAAAGGTGCATTTTTTTCAGAGAAAAAAAAGTAGAATTTTTTGCTGTACTCAGAGTTTGAAACTTGGAAGCATTTATTGCTTATATTTTTTGAGAGACAACAAATTTTGTTTTGAGTTACTATTTCTGTATTTAGAATTCAAAAATTGAGAAAATTTATTTTCTAAAAAACAAAGATATAGTTTTGAAATTGATAGGGGTTATAAGGGTAAATCAGATTCAAACCAGAATGGCATCTAGTGCACCTAAATTTCTCCTGCCTGATTCCCAACTCTTGAAGGGTGAAAACTATGTTGCTTGGAAAACTAAAGTCCAAATGCAATTAGAGTTTTAAGACCTTTGGGAAATTGTCTTGAGAAATAAAACTAGACCAACAACAACCGGTGATGAGCAAGATAAGTTTGATAAGGCCAACCAAAAAGTCAAATTAATCATTCTTTTTAGTGTGTTAGATGAAGTTCAGCCTCACATTCACACTGTAACCTCTGCAAAAGATGCCTGGGACCACCTCAAGACTATCTATGAGGCTAAAAACAAAAACAAAATCCTTCATCTGCAATGTCAGTTACATTGTCTCTAAATGCAAAATGGTGATAAGGTAGAATCTTTCTTTAGAAGATTTGTTGAACTGAGAACTACACTTCAAGCATTAGGGGAAGAAGTCATAAATGACTCTATTGTACCAATAGTCTTGAGAGCACTGCCCCTTCATTTAGAGTGTTTGTAACATGTTTAAATGTGGCACATAAAACACCCTCATTTGAAGAACTGGTCAACTTGCTTCAATAGGAAGAAGCAATTTTTGGTGAGACCGATACTCAAGACAATCAGGCCCATCCAGCAAAACAAAAGGGAAAACAACCTAATCGTCGAAGTGGTCCATCAAGACAATCAAATCTAAATCAAGACAACTCTTCCAAAAAGAAAAAGAAATGCCTCATTTGTGGTAAAAAGGGTCATGAACTCAAAGAATATTGGTATAATTCCTATGCCAATAGTGAATCCAATAGCAAAAAACCACGTAAATATTTCCAAGGGGATAAGAAAAAAAATCCACAATGGCAGAAAAATCCCAAAAAATAACAAGAGAATGTTGCATCCACCTGTCATTCTGATGAAGAAGATTTTTTGTATACTGTGGAAACAAAGGTTGCCACTTCTAACAATTTAGTCTGGTATGTTGATTCTAGTGCATCTAGGCATATGACAGGGGAAAAAATGGTTTTGTGCCTTAACTCCATCCACCTCCTATGGGCATATTTCATTGGGTGATGATACCTCATATAAAGTTTAGGGAATTGGTGATATTTCACTTCCATTGAGAACTCATACATGTCAACTTACAAAGCTTTTGTATGTACCAAGGCTCACTAAAAACCTACTTTTAGTAAGTCAATTTCTTGAGCACAATTTGCAGGTTGAATTGGATCAACTACATGGTGAGAAACTTTGTCTTATCAAAGACAAGACTCACAATGGGGCAATTATGGCTCGTGCTTCAGGGGAAAGTAAGATGTTTTAGTTGGTTGATGTTTCAAATAAAGATCAAGCTCTTGTAGTCAAAACTAATTCATCCATAGCTCTTTGGCATAGAATATTTGGCCACCTCAGCATTTATCTTCTTGCATTGAGTAAGAGAAATATGGTAAGAGGACTTCCTCCCATTAAAAAATTAGAAGTTATCTTCTCACATTATCTTTCCAGGAAACAACATAGTGCTCCTTTTCCTACTAGAGAATACCGAGCCTATAGTCTCTTAGAATTGGTTCACACCAATCTCTACGGACCTATATCTTGCATTCATCAGAATGCTCAGTATTTTCTTCTCTTTGTGAATGATTATACAAGAAAAATGTGGGTCTATTGTTTGGATCACAAGCATGAATCTTTGGAGAAATTCAAGGAGTTTAGAGCTCTTGCAAAATGGTCACCTAGTTAGTCTCTTAGAGCCCTTTGCTCAGATTGAGGGGGGGAGTTCACAAGTAAATATTTTGGAGTTTACTTGCAGAAACATGGCATACAAAGATAGTTGACCACTGCACATACACTACAATAGAATGGTGTTGCTAAGAGGCATAATCATATTATTATTGAAATGGTGTGATGCATGTTGAAGGATGCAGATCTTGCTCCTACATTTTGGGCTGAAGTAGTTCACACAACAATGTATTTGTTGAATCGAGCACCCACCAAAGTGCTTGATAATATCACACCAAAAGAAGCTTAGACTAGGAAAAATCCCTCTATTTCATATTTCAAAGTGTTTGGATGTACTGTCTTCATGCATGTCCCCAAGGTTTAGAGAGAAAAATTGGATGATAAGTCTATCAAGTGCATCTTTCTTGTATACAGTTCAGAATCAAATGGATATCGGCTTATGGATACAGTAAAAAAGAAGGTGTACATTGGAAAGGATGTATTTCATTAGGAATTTGGTAGTAGCTCCTCTTCCTCTCCATCACTTGTATGTTCCCAAGCACCGCAGTTAGTTGAACCTACTGACGAGGACATTATCAACGAGTAGGAGCTTGATGCAAAGAAGGAAGTTGATGAAGGCACTCCTGATGACATTTTGTTTCCCTTGGATGAGTTTCCTCCTCTCACTCCCCCATCCTCATCTTTTGTACACAAGAAGATTCCTAAGTGGTATTATACCACCATCAAGGATGCAAAAGATGATGTTGTTGTTGATACATCTTTTTGTGGGCCTAAGACTCGCAACAAGCCTTGTGAAGAAGTGAATATGGCCCTTATTTGTATAGTTCTATAGAGCTCTGAACCTAAAATAGTGCAGCAAGCTCTTGAGTCACCACCTTGGAAAGATGCTATGGATGTTGAATATCAGGCACTTATGAGGAATAATACATGGGAACTTGTTGATCTTCCACTAGGGAAGAAGGCTATTGGCTGCAAATGGGTTTTTCGAATCAAATATAAGGCAAACGGTAGCATTGAAAAGTATAAATCTTGAATTGTGGCTAAGGGCTATGCACAAAAGGAAGGCATTGATTATGATGATACTTTCACCCCTACAACAAAAATCAAGACCATCTATATGGTATTGGCTATGGTAGTGTTTGGGTGGAAGGTTAACCAGATGGATGTCAAGTGCACCTTCCTTAATGGAGATCTCATGGAGGAATTCTATATGACTCAACCAAAGGGATACATTGCACTTGCGCAGCAACAAAAAGTTTGCAGAAACATCAAATTCCTCTATGGTCTTAAACAGGCTCCTTGGGTCTAGTATATCAAGATCGATGAGCATCTCCTTAACCATGGATTTGTCAAGAATCCATATGATCCCAATCTGTACCTCAAAGAGAAAGGGGGAGATTATCATTTTGGTTGTTTATGTCAACGATCTGGTCATCACAGGGAGTTCTCCATAGATGATTGATGCAATAAAGAATCATCTCAAAAGATCATTTAACGTGACAGATCTTGGCCTCCTACATTATTTTTTTGGACTTGAAGTGTGGTAAAAGAAGTATCAGATATATGTTTCTTAGATGAAGTATGCCAATACACTTCTTGAGATATTCCAAATGGAATATTGCAAACCTATGTCGACTCCCATGGAGACAAGTTGCAACTTTCCCGCCACAATCCATCTGCTCAAGCGAATGCTACTCTTTATCGCCAGTTGATTGAGAGTCTCATCTACCTGACCTATGCCAGGTTGGATATCAGTTTTGTTGTCAGTTATCTTTCTAGGTTTATGTAGGAACCTAAGGTTGTTCATTGGAAGGCAACAAAGAGGGTTTTGAGATACATCCATGGTACAATGGCATATGGCTTGGAATATAAGTGGAATGCATATTTTTCATTGTATTGATACATGGATGCAGACTATGCAAGTTTAGTGGATGATAGGAAGTCTACTTCAAGATTCATTTTTATTTTTAGGATATGGTATGATTTCTTTGGGGAGCAAGAAGCAAACCATTATTGCTCGCTCTTCCACAAAGGCAAAATATCGCATCGCAGGGGGGGCTGTCTATGAAGCTATATGGTTACATCACATTTTGAGAGGTATGGGTGTTCCTGTTACAAGTCCTACCACTTTGTTCAGTGACAATCAAAGTGTGTTGAAGCTTGTTTGCAATCTAGTTTTTCATGAGTGTACCAAGCATATTGAGGTTCAGTGCCATTACATTCATGAGCATGTTCAACAACAAAATATACAACTCCATTTTTTTCTAACTCAAGAGCAGCGTGCAAACATGTTTACCAAATCACTTGTAGTTGTAAAGTTTGAGGCTTTCTGAACTTTCATGCTTTGTTCTCTTGGGTATATGATGTAATAAGGGGGCTGTTAGAATAGATTTATATTACATTATAATATTTTTATTATTAATAATACATAACTAATTATATAGTTATTTTGATCAAGTATGCCCGATCAGGTTGGTTATCTACCAACCTTTTTAATGTATTTATTGATGATTCTGAGATTAATTCAATCACTCAATTTCTCTCTCTCTCATTATTTAAAATATTGATACTACAATTGGATTATTAAGAAGTGTACAAGAGCGAATTTGCACCCCATGTGCAAATCCCATTTTTGCCTTTATCCACATTAGAAAACCAAGTTTGAAGGCTTAAATCCACCTAATCCCACTGCTTGCATCACACTTGGAACCTATTTTGAGAATTGATGGAGGCATTTCTTTCGGGGACGCCTGTGCAACACGCTTACATCCCTGACAAATTCCCACATCTAGAGCCTGCAGAGGCATTACACTTCCCATTGGGAGTCAAATTGTAATGCCCCCTTCACCCGATCGACCTGAATATGGCCGTTTATCTTCATCTCTTCTTCAAATTCACTCCTTCCATAGGAATTTGGGATCTTCTACCATCTTCTTCCATCTTCTACACATCTCTTCACCACTTTTAGACTTCATCCACAAGCTTTACAATCTCTCCACAAGCTCTAAGTAGCTTCTTCACCATCTCTTCAATCTCCAAACACTTTACACTTCACAACAACAACATCAACACTCCACCACTTCAGTAAAGCAAGTGTGGAACAAAACACCATTGTAGCAGAGGCTTGAGTTCCTCTCATTTTCTCCCCCATTAGCCTTGAGCACTCTTGGTTGAGGTGGTAAGCTTTCACTCCTCTCTTCTATTACTTGGTTGAGTAGCATAACACTAATTTGTAGTGCTTTAAGTGCTCTTTACTTTATTTCTACTTTTCTCTCTATCTATCTAGCTGTCCATGGAGATGGGAACACCAAAACGGGGTCTGACTAAGGTAGGCCCCTATACAACCACCCAACAATTTCTCTCTCCCTCTTGTGTTTAGGTATCGAAGACATTCGCAAGCTAGAAGCTTCATCTAGCTCTCCTTCCCTCTCTACTTCTCTCTCACTCTCTCCTTCCCCCTCTACTTCTCTTTATCTTTCCATTCTATCTATATCTCTCCCTTTGTACCCTCCAATTCTATTTATCACATCTATCTATCACCTCTATCTCTCTCACTTCTCCATCCATTCCTCTCTATCTCTACTCTATCTATCTCACCTCTCTAGAGGGTGAGAGAGGTAAAGAGGGATAGTTGAGATATATTGTAGGGAGGGAGAGATAGAGAGAGAGAGGGCTGAGATAGAGAGTAGAGAGAGGTAGAGGAGAGAGAGGGAGAGGAGAGAGATGTGAGATAGAGAGGAGGGAGGGTGGGATAGGTAGGGAGAGATAGGTGATAGAGAGAAGTAGAGAGGGAAGAAGGTAGAGAGACTAAGAGAGAGAAGGGAGGGATGGAGAGAGAAAGAGGTATATAGGGGTAAGTTAGATAGAGAGAAGTAGAGAGAGGAGGTTGGTGGAAGAGAGAGAGGAGGGAGGGATAAGTAAAGATGGATAGTTGAGATAAATAGGAGAGAAACAAGTGGGTAGAGAGATGGTGAGAAGAGATAAAAATGGAGAGAGGGAGAGAGAGGATAGATAGAAAGAGGGGATAGGGAGGGAGAGATAGAGAGAGCAAGGGAAAGGTAGGGAGAGTTGAGATAGAGAGTAGGGAGGGAAGGATAGATAGGGAAAGGTAGGGAGAAAGAGAGTTGAGATAGAGAGAATAGAGAGGGAAGGAGAGAGAGAGAGAGAGATAGAGAGGGGTGATAAGGAGAGGTGATAGAGAGGGAATGAGGGAGAGAGAGGGAGAAAGAATGATGTATAGAGGTATAGGTAGGTAGAGAGAGCATTGAGATAGAGAGAGAGAGAGTAGAGAGAGGGAGAGGAGAGACAAGGGGTAGGTAGAGAGTGAGAGGAGAGAGAGGGAGATGATAGATAGAAAGAGGGGGGAGGGGGAGAGAGGGAGTAATAGAGATCTAGGGAGAGAGAGCTGAAGGAGAGAGATTAGAGAGGGAAGGAGAGAGGGACATAAGCAGGTAGAGAGAGGGAGGTGTGATAGAGACAAGTAGACAGTGGGGAAGGAGAGGTAGAGATAGTTGAGATAGAGAGTAGAGAGAGGGAGAGGAGAGAGAAGGGTAGGTAGATAGGGAGAGGGAGAGATAGGGAGACGCAGAGATAGAAAGACAGAGGAGGACAGATGTAGGCAGAGAGAATTGAGATAGAGGTATACAGTAGAGAGGAGGAGAAATAGAGAGAGAAGGAGAAAGGTGAGAAATGAGAGAGGGAGAAGGGAGAGGGAGAGAGAGAATGAGGCATGAGGACAGGTAGTGGAGAGAAGGAGAGAGGAAGGAGAGATGGAGGGAGAGGTAGGGATGGAGAGAGAGAGAGAGAGAGAGAGAGAGAGAAAGAGAGAGAGAGAGAGAGAGAGAGAGAGAGAGAGAGAGAGAGAGAGAGAGAGAGAGAGAGAGAGAGAGAGAGAGGTAGAGATGGAGGGGAGATGTAGAGGAAGTAGAGAGGGAAGGAGAGATGGATGGAGAGGTAGGGATAGAGGGAGAGATAAGGATTTAGAGAGAGGTGAGAGAGAGAAATAGAGAGAGGTAGGTAAGGAGAGGGAGGGGGAGATAGAGAGAAGTAGAGAGGGGAGGAGAGAGGGAAGAAGAGGTAGGGAGGGAGGGAGAGAGAGGTGAGATAGAGAAAGAAAGTAGAGAGAGAAGGGGGAGATAGAGAGGTGATAGAGAGAAGTAGAGACGTAAGGAGGAAGGTAGAGAGATTGAGAGAGGGAAAGAGAGAGGGAGAGAGATAGAGGTATATACGGGTCAGTTAGAAAGAGAGATGTATAGAGTGAAGTTTGGTGGAAGGAAGAGAGAGAGGAGGGAGGGATAGGTAAAGATGGATAATTGAGATAGATAGAAGGAGAGAGAGGGAAATGAGAGATAAAAAGAGGGAGAGGGAGAGAGGAGAGATAGAAAGAGGGGGAGGAAGGGAGAGATAGAGTGAGGTGATAGAGAGAGAAGTAGAGGGAGAAGTTGGAGATATTGAGAGAGAGGAGGCAAGGAGGGAGAGAGAAATAGGTATAGAGGGACAACTAGGTAGAAGAAGTAGATATGAAAGGAGAGATAGAGAGAGACGGGAGAGAGGTGAGAGAGAGGTGTAGGTAGATAGAGGGAGGAGGAGATAAAGAGAAGTATAGAGGGAAGGGGAGAGGGAGGAAGAGGTAGTGAGGGAGAGAGAGAGGGAAGAGAGATAAGAGAGAGGAGGAGGATAGGTAGGGAGAGGGAGGGATAAAAGGAAAGAGGAAAAGAGAGAGAAAGTGGACCAGAGAGAAGTGAGATAGATAGACAAAGATTTGAGAGAGAAGTAGAGAGGTAAGGAGGAAGGTGGAGATATTGAGAGTAAAGGAGGGGGAGAGAAAGAGGTATATAGGATAGGTTAGACAGCGAGAGAACAAAAAAGTAAGTGGAAAGAGAGAGAGGGGAGAAAGAGAGTGTGAGATAAGAGAAGTAGAAAGGCAAGGAGAGGAGGGGAGATAGGAGAAACAGAGGGAGGAAGGAGGGAGAGGAGATAGAGAGAACTAGAGAGGGAAGGAGAGAGAGAATGGAAAGATAGAGAGTAGAGAGGGAAGGAGAGAGAGAGGGAAGCATAGAGTGAGAGAGAAAGAGGGGAGAGAGAGGGAGGGAGGGATAGGTATGGATAGAGAGAGGTGATATAGACTAGAGAGAGATATATAGAGAGATAAAAGGAGAGGGAGGACAGATAGAGAAATGTAGAGAGGGAAGGAGGGAAGGACAGAGATAGATATTAGAGAGGGAAGGAGAGAGAGAGATGGACATGTAGAGATGCAGTTCTTGAGCTCAAGGGAGAGTTTTAGATAAAGGGATGGAGAGAGTGAGAGAGAGAGAGGTCTAGAGAATAAGAGATGAAAATGAGTGAGATAGAGAGTGAGATAGAGAGAGAAAGATGAAATTTGACCTCTTGATTATTGAAATTTGACCTCCTAATTTTAATAAAATTTGACATGTTAATTACTGAAATTTGACTAAGTCTTTTTTTTTTAAATCTTCCAAAAACTAGAATTTGCATTATAACTCCTAGAGATCTGAAACCACTCTCAAACATCTGAAACTATATACATGAAATTATATAACTTAAAGTATGAGAAATTAAATGTCCACATACTTATACTTAAATATTTATTTCATGTATATTGTTTCTCTAGAAGAGAAAGAGAAAATGAAAGAGTTTAGAAAAATGCATTCCAAAAATCATGAATGGCATTTGGCGAGCACCAAATTTTGCGCTCACCAAATGGGTTGCATTGGGAAATACCAATCCAATGGGTTGGATTTTGCATTGGGCATCTAACCAAAAGGTTTTGACAACCATTTCATGCAAAAGACATGATTTTTTGAAAGGGTAACAAAATTCCTCATATTTTTGTTTGTACTCACCGTCATGTTTACACGTCTTGCAATGCAAGTTTATAAAAAATCATGATGATGTTAACCTCTCTCTTAACTATCTAAATATATAATTTTTATTTCACTCTGATTCAGTTAAGGTTGTGATTCATAACTTCTCTTGTAAATGCCTCTATTTTTGGTCAAAAACCAACATGTGCTAGTTTTAGGATAGATGTTTACTCGTTCATCAAAACGTGAAACAAATTATATTTTTTAAAACTATACTCCATTCTACACATGATGAAAAAAATCAATTTTTGATTAGTTTTCAAAAAAAATAGGGGGGGAGCATGCTCAAATTTTGGCTTTTCAGGATGTGTCCACTTTGAAAATTCATAAAAAAATATTTGAAAGAACGAGGATAAACTACATGGTGTTAGCTAATTTATCACCATTCGAATTTTTGAAATTCTAAAAAAAAGTTATTCAAAAAGGGGGGGCCTCAGACGCTATGTTATTTTTTTTGATAAAAATAGGACCTATTTTCCCCCCCTTTTTGAGACCCTTAATCTTCATTAATTTCAGAAAGAATTAGTAGCTTAGAAGCTAGACTCAGAGCACTTCAACTCATGCTCTTGTTGTATCTTAAAATTTTGAGCGTAACTATCTTCATTTTCTCTTGAAAATAAGATTTTGCTTATTTCAGAAAGAAAAAAAAAGTGGCATCTTAAGAGCCAAAATTGTGTCACAAATCCATGCACTTACCCTTGTTTTTATTTTATATTTTATTTTTTAGTTTTACTGAACATAGGTTTTTCACCGAACATCAAGTTTGATAAAAAATCATTTATGAAAAATAGTATATTTGAGGAAAAAAATTTGAAAAATATATACGCACTAGATATTGATGTCCTCGTTCTAACAAAA
Source organism: Sequoia sempervirens (assembly GCA_007258455.2). Classification (NCBI taxonomy): domain Eukaryota; kingdom Viridiplantae; phylum Streptophyta; class Pinopsida; order Cupressales; family Cupressaceae; genus Sequoia; species Sequoia sempervirens. The sequence goes on from VDFB02270651.1 coordinate 440,983,105, forward strand.
AAATAAAAATTGAATTTCAATATATACCAAAAGAGTTATGCAAGTCGAAGTGCACCTATGTCTAAATTGTAATTGGTTTGAATTCAAAACTTAATTAAAAGAAAAATATTCAACAAAACATTATGAAACAAAATGAAAGCACTAGATACTAGTATTACCAACCTAAATTCAAAAAAAATAGAATTTTATCCTTTGTAGAAAAAAAGTTATGTGAGCTGAAGTACACACCACCTTTTAAAAATGTTGTTTACTACTAAAAACTAGTTATTAAAGGAGACGCAAAAAAAGTTACAATTTAATTTTAATTTTTTTTTTAAATATATATTTAAAATCTGTAGAAAAAATCCCACAAATCACTAGTTTACATCATTTTCAAATTCCTAATAGTTTACCTACTATAGGTGTCATAAAGTGAAGTTTTTTCTAAAAATGTTGATTTCAATGTTAAGTTTGGCCAAAAATTGTAACCCATTATTGTGGGATGACCCTAACATAGATGATGACTAAGTGGGATAGTTTAACTCATGAATGTTTGCACAATTTGTCATGATAGAAGTTGATGTAACTTCATGGAAGTTATCATAGAGGAGATGAATGTCCTCTTGATAGTGTCTTCTAAATATACAAGGTGAGATTCTACAAACAAATATGTGATAGCTAGTATATATACATCCCAATGTGGTGGATCTGGAATGATAATTGCAATGCCTTGATACAAAGAATCACTAGAACTCATAAACGAGTCAACATTGGATTCAAATATAGCAACAAGTAATTTAGGCTTTACAATCTTGAAAAGGAGTTGGATGAGAGAATGTGAGGTATGAGGGAGAAACTCATCCACATGTGTTGATTACTATCATAATATGTGCATTTCATTTTTTAATTTCTAGAGATGGTCTAATTATAAGAAATACGAATGTGAAATGCAATTATATCCCAACAGAATGATTAGTGCTAAAACATAGCCCCCCTCAGAATAATATGCAAGAGAATTACAATTTGTGTGAAGATTTGATGTCAAATTGACCATTTATAATGCAAGGTGATTTTTATAAAATGAGCTATCCAAATCTGAAAAATACAAGCAAATTCGAATTCCTTGAAAAATTTTGATGTGTCAAAAAAAATGCAAAATTTTGATAATCAAGGTGAAAGTTATGCCCCATCAAAAATTTCTTACAATTATAAAATTGGAGAGCAAAAAAATTTAATAAATAGCACAATATCCAAATCGTCTTAATACTAAAATCTTCAAAACAAAAAGAACTTTTTGTCAATGATTCACACTTCAAATTGTAATTATTCGTTTACAAGTTATGCAAAAACAAAAAAAAAAACCTTACAAGCATGAAAATGAACTAGACAATTAACTCGAACCACTAATAGTTAAGAATAAACACTCATGGTTACAATAAGCTAATGGTTAGTAGAGTTTTAAAAAGGACAATTAATGCTAAAAGAAATATCACTGCTAGACTCAATATGCCACGTGGGTAAGGAAGTCCAGTTCGTGAGATGTCGTTGGGAGCTCAGTCAATGGGTTGTTGTGTATAGAGAATATGGTATGGTAGAGTCTTGTTGGACTTGGTCGATGTGCTAAAGATGTGCAAACATTGTCGCCAACGAGGGATGCCTGCACGCTTCCTTTACTCCTAAGAAAATGGCGATATGCCCATGTCTTTCACATGCTTATGTCCAACACTATTATGCTGACCATGCACTAGAAACTATGCATATGAACCTCTGTAATAGAATGAATAAGCTTGGCGATGGAGATTTACAAGCAAAGAGCCATGCACTAGAAACTATGCTGACCATGCACTAGAAACTATGCATATGAGCCTCTGTGATAAAGGGTTGTGCAGATAAAAGAAAGTGTGACTTGAGGATCTCAACTCATGGATGTGAGAGGTCGTCACTATGTTTCTTCCCAAGAGCTATGAAGAGACTTCTCTTAAAAGAATTGTGTTACAACTGGTGTAAAAATTTGAGAGAGAATGAAGGCACTCAATTTGATAATGGCGTTGACATATGATGGTGCACGATATGGAAGTATCACCCTCCTCTCTTCGAGTATCCTGTGGGAGTGAATAACACTTGTATGGAGATTGATGCAGAAGAGGGGTTTTTATTGGGGTGTGGGTCAATCGAATTCACGCCGCATGTAGGAGACGTTCACCACAGTAAATCCAAAAAACCTTGGCATTATCCTCAGACAGAAAGAAAGTATTGCAACAATGCTTCTCAGTAATGGATGAAGCGTGCAATAATGTTGGAGGATGGGAGAAATGTTCATCTAGCACAATGATAGCAACTACAAAGATGGTGTCTTAGGATTATCGACCACTATTTAAGTCAATCACCAACCGAAGGATGCAATGAGCCAATTCGATATGACTATTGGAACTCCTATGGTAATAGTGTAGCCTAAAAAAACTTAATTGAATCCCTGCAACAAAGTACAATAGAAACTCTCCAAATGGGTTTGAGATGGTTTTTTTTTTTTTGCTCTAAAGAGTTCTATTGATAAGGCTATGTGTGGGAGTCATCTCGATGCAGAAAGGAACATGGTCTCATGGCTGATATCATGTTGGAGAATACCAAGATCAAAGAGCTCAAATTAATAACCTTCCACAAGTGAAACAATAAACATAATAGGATATTTATTTATCACATCTCGTTTCCTTGCATAACTTGAATATTAAATCGAGAAAATTAAATTATCAGGAAAATTAGAAAAAAGTGTCTTTTGATTACTTTATTTTATTTCAGGAAATATGTTGAATGGTTGAAAAATTTAAAAAAATAAAATTAAAAAGCTTATTTTTAATATAAATATTTAAATTTGTTATTTAATAGTTTTTAAATTGATTTAATTTAAAGAAATTAAATAAATAAAAGAATAATAAATTAAATAACTAAATAAAATGAATTAGTTCTAAATTAAAAAGAAAATTGGTTAAAATTTTATTTAAAGAAAAAAAAAATTATACTACAGGGTGTCCCTACGACCTAGTCCAACGGCCCAGCCCATATCTTGGGTACTTGGAGCGAGTTGGGGTGAGATCCCCTATTTGCAAGAAGTCCCACCTCTTAAACCCGAGAGCGGAGTCGAATCTAAAACCAATGGGGAGCAAACCCACGACCCAGACCAACTCTCCTACTCGTGCGGGCTTAGATTTAAAGAAAATTTTATTTAAAAAAACATGCAACATTCATTTCAAAATGCATGTTGAGAAAGAGAGAGAGGGAGAGTCTTTAAGAGTATAACGGTTGCATGAACAAAATGGGCCATGAAGGCCACAATTGGAGAAGGAAGCAAAGAGTGATTTAATGGTTGATTAATGAATTACATGCAGGCAGTAGGAGGTACCTAACAGTTAAGGTTACAAAAGATGATTTTTAGCACACCTTTGTCGGGGGGAGAGTGACAGGAAAGGAGCGATGGTATTTTATGGAAAATCGAAGGCATATCGACTGAGAGGATGGTGCATCATACTTGTGTGGCTTCTCCAAAACTTGTGTGACCAAAGGATTTCCAAGCTTAGATTAATTTATAGATTACTCTATTGTTTGGTGCTTTGTTGATGGCTTTTCTTGGTTTACGAATGACAAGCACTTGAAAGATAATACCTTGAGAGACTGCCTGGGTCGAATGGAGGGAGGCACGATTTGTGCAAGATCTTGAGATAAGTAACTTTCCACAATTTCTCTTGAAGTCTGGTGTTTAGGATTGTTCTGTATATTTAGCATAGTTTGAAAAGGTTGCACGGTTTGAATTTCTAGTAAATGTGTAAAAAAACAAATGGATATCCATCACCATTTTATACCTGCACTCTCGGTTATTTTGGGGACCCTTTGCATGACTTCGTAAGCATCTTACTCTATATGTTCAATAGTTTTCATGCATGCTTAGTGTGGTGGCTTCACAACCCTGTATATTTGCATGAAATTTTCTAAAGCCTTTTTAACAAATTCATTTTTGTGCATGAGGGTCATTTCTCTCATGTATTCCACCATTTAATAGATCACATGACTTGTCTATGTTTCCTCGAATATCTGCATGTCTCCTTGAGCATATACCATTTCAACTGCTGATAAAATTCCCCAATCTTACTTGTTGCGCACAATCCCCATATTGCAAATTTTTCTTGACTTATGAGAGCCTTTTGGGTCGACAACAAACCTACCTCACGCCTACATTACCAACTATATCTCAATACGAGCTTCTACCATGGCATGGAAAGGATGAACTTGAGAGATCAAGTTTAATATTATTATGCCTGATTCTCCTCAACTTCTTCACTGCCAATCTTGTCAAAACAAGAACCTAAGAATGAGGTTAGAGCTATGTTTGCATATTGGTGATAATTTATCTGTTATTCTGATTTCACTAGCTGACATTATCAAGACTATTGTATTTATGCTCAAGCCTAAAGTATGTTGTCCTATGTGTATTAATTATCTTAGTTGTATTTGTTGCCTTATGGTGATATATATGTACTTATAGAATTGTTAATATTCACCCATATATATATATACAATTCAATGTAAATTAGAGTTATATTGTATATAATTTACATATAGTTTTAACATAAAAAATAAAAAATTATAATATTAAATGTAAGAAAAAAAGATTAAATAAATATTATGATATCGTGTTTATAATTTTTTATCAATTAGTTTGTTCACAATAAGGAAGGTATTGGTAATACATGACTATGATTTTAAATCCATGGCTAGTGTAATATAACGGGTGATCCCATAATAGTGGGTTACACTTTTTGGCCAAACTTGACATTGAACTAAACTTTTTTAACTAAATCTTCACTTTCAGACAGCTATAGCTGCTAAACCATGAGGAATTTGAAGATGATGCAAACTAATGATTTGTGACATTTTATTTATAAATTATATATATATATAAAATTTGAATCAAATTGCATTTCTTTTTCCATCTCTTTCGAAAACTAGTTTTTAATAGTAAACACCATTTTTAAAGAGTGATGTTCACCATATAACACAATTTTTTTCTATGAAAGATATATATATATATTTTTAATTTAGATTTGTAACTATGATATATAGCACCTTCATTTGGTTTCATAGTGTTTTATTGAATATTTTTTCCTTAATTAAGTTTTGAAGTCAAACCAATTACAATTTAGACATAAGTGGATCGTATAACACAAAAAAAATTGTATATCAATTTTTTTTTATTGGATCAAGGACATTGATACCAAGTACCTAGATATTTTTAGATTTTTTTTGTTGATAATCTACTTTTTTCCACATATGCAGAACAAAGAGCTTGATTTTCGGTGAAAAAACTATGTTTAATTAAACTATTAAAAAAATACATAATAAAACCAAAATATATTAAAATTATACTTGATGGAGAGCTCATTTCGAGAACTATAATACTCCAACTAGATTTTCCATGTTGATTCTATTTTCATCATCAACCCGAGCTTCGAAACCCAAGATTCTACATAAAATTGCATATAGAGGGGGGCAAGGGAAAAAAGGGGGGTTCACTAAAATGGGAGTTCGCTAGAACCCCAAAAATAACATTAAAAAAAATAGAAAAGCCATTTTTATTCAAAAATATGGCGTGGGTTCGACCAAACCCCCTTCTTGTGAACCCTTTAAGAGGTTCTAGTGAACCCCCCACCTAATTTTTTTTGAGTGCCCAAGAAATTTGTATTTGTTAATGCAATTATAACCCACTTATGTGGGATCACCCATATGATATAATTTTATTGACATTACCCTAGATATAAATTGATAAGTTTTCATGATAACATCACTTTAAATTAGGTAACCAAGACTACTAGTTTTATAGAAAATCCTTTGATAATATAAGAACAAAGATTCTCTAAACAACATATCTGTTAGAATTGGCTATGGAGATGATGCACTTGAGATCTTGAGGCGGAGTGAAAGCACAAAGAGGGAAATATGAATATGACAAGAATAAATTTATTCCTATCAATTATGCAAATATGATTCAATGTTATGTATGAGAGACCCCCTTAGTTATATAGCAAAGGTGAGATATAAGGTAACATAAGATTCTGACAAGTGTCTTAATCTTATGATATGAGACAACTTATCACATCGACCTAGGTCACATGTGTTACAAGTCAAAGATAAGATAACTTCATGAAATAGCTAACATTTGAAAGATTCTTAGGACTAAAATGAGCTGGCATGTAGTAGTAGGTTTGAATTGTATGTGATTCTTTAGTCAGACTTTTATTTACACCAACACCCATAAGTGCAACAGGGGTAGCATTATTATACAAATGGCACAAGATAAAACAATGGGTCACCGGCTATGGGGGCTATGTTAGGTACCATGCATGCATTACAAGTGATCTCTCAAAACGAAAAGGAAAGCTGTTTGGACAGGCTCTCCCAAAAATTTGAAAGATACAAAACTAGAAATTCTCTCAATGATGATGCGCCCAGAGGGCTGGCTTGAGGAAAGACTGTGAGACGAGAGGCCCTCCAATGTTGGAGTCACCTATAATTATGGTGAGAAACTTGACATTGAATGTTGAAAGAATGATCAATCTCGTCAAACAACGTTTCTATACACGGAAGAAAGCCAAGCCATGAATGTATGTAGGATTTCAGGAAGATGGATGGTGTATGATGTCTCTGAAGCATGTTCAAGTGTCTCCATGGTGATGTTGAAAGCTGACACACTCCAAACAGGAATTCTAGGCCACATTGTTGAAGAGGATAATCCAAAATCTAGTAGAGATGAATGTAGAACATAATCCAAAGACAATGATATCCCCTCTAAAGAAAAAGAAGCCTCCTCCAAATTTTGTCCAAAAGTATCCAAACTCACATCAAACTACGAAGAATGATCATGTAGAGATTGAACAAGAGGTTCAAGGTGTTCCCTCGCAAAAACTAAAGGACCTTCTCCATCAAAGAGAAGATGAATGTCATCAATGATGTCTCCCAAATCTGTAAGATGAGGCTCCACAAACAATTCTAAAATACCTATCAAGAAGTCATCCAAAGTAGCCAAATTTGAAAGACTATGAATACTCTATTGCACTGAATCACAAGAAGCCATATATGTAGTAATACAAGCATCATCAACTGCAACAGTAGATGGAGGAGTGTGCCGACAAATAGCTGGATCGATATGAGGGAACTCCCGTTGCAGAAGCCCAAATGTCTCCTCACAGGATCATGGACATACAGAGTGCTGAATTCAGTCCCGAAGGAACTTGGCCTTACAAAATAAAACAAAATCTGAAGGAATTATACAAGTGTAGACAGTCTTCATCCGGTGGCAGTAGTGCCATACTGCTCTCAGGTGTGAATAGTATTCTCATCCAGGGAGTAGACTCCACAGTCTCCCATCTCCACCATGTGTGTCGATATGGAAAGAAGATTGTTTGTTAAATGAGACATAAGAAGCATCCTCGAGGTTGTCCCCAAAAATAATAGATCCCTTCCCAATTGCACTCATGTATGTATTGTTTCCCATCAAAATAGAAGACATAGTACAAGGCTCAAAAGAAGAGAATATAGACTATGAAGATGCCATATGATGAGATGCTCCTGAATTTAGAAGTCATCTCCCTGATCCATGACCTAGAAAAGCACAAAGAGCATGTCAGCACATTTTCTTGATGTAGAGAGCTTGACCATTGTATACTTATAAATTTGTTTTTGGAAGGGAGGAGGAGGTAATTAGGACATTCCTAGAAGGGAGAAATCAAGTAGTAGTTCCTTTTTGAGAGATGTTTGACTCATCAATATCCTTCTTATGACAATAATGTTCTTCATGTCCATCCTTCTTGCAATATGCACAAGTAGGCCTCTCCTTCTTAGATATTTCTCCCTTAGATAATTTTGATTCATTATGTGGCTTGTTCTTTTTCTTCTTTTTCTTCTTATCAATATTCACTAATTCTTTTTGTACCTTTGACTCACTAGCCAACAATGCTTGTGACTTGGAAGACTTGGTTAGACCCATGTTCATTAACTTAGCTTCCTCCTGGATTAGGAGATTTGCAAAGTCATCAAAACTTTGGATCAATATATGATGCTCCCATAGAAATTCGATGGGTATGAAAGCCAGAAACAAATACCGAATACTCATGATCAAGCTTGGATAACACATTCAGAATCAATTGTAAATCCTCTTTATCAATGTTACATTCTTTCAACTATGTTCTTGGATGTGGTCAAAACTTTTAGGATCAAGATTCATCAAATCATTATCAATCTAATATCCCCTAATCTTATTTATTTTACCATACAATTTTTTAAAAGCCTCCTAAGCATCTTTAGGCATTTTGCATGATTCAACATGAAATTTTAAACCAAATGAGACTAATGAACATATGCATCCAAGTGTTTTCTCACGATTAATCTCCCATGTTGTCAATTCTTTAGCATCAGTAGGTTGAGAAATGGTTTCTTTTAGATAGTCTATTAGACCTTTTCCCATGAGATAGTTTCATACTAATTTTCTCCATGTAGCATAATTATATGGAGTTAGGAGTTCAATTTGAGATTTCCCAATTGCAAGAACACAAACCAAGCAAAAGAATGCAACCAACCACTACAAGATTACCCCCCAAATTGCTCATTCATGAAACCCCCCCAATCAAATATGATTTGTGGCACTTTATACTTAGTGCAATTACAGGTGCCACTTGCCAAAAATAGCGAAGTGGACTTGATCTTGGTACATGTAAATGCCAAAAATGGCCATAGAATAAAGTACAATTTTTGGTACAAAATGAGATCAATCTAATTATACCATTGAAAAGTATACAAAAATTATGCACTTTCAAAAAAAATTGCATGCAAAAATGTTACCGTAGGAGCAAGATATGGGCCCTTGAAGTTCCCAAAATGAGGACGAAGCAAATAACACATGTGAGAATATGAAAATTATAGAAAAACAAGACACCAAAACAAAAATCTAATTGTACCACTGTGAAGAGCATGAAAAATTAGCCCAAATTAAAAAAAAAATGCTCTACAAAAGGAGTCAAAATGAGCAAGATATGAGAGTTTTAAAATCAACTCCCAAATTGAAAATGAAAATGGTGAGTGGGGGAGAAATTCCTTTAGGCTGTTGATGTCACTTATGACATAGTGTTTATGTTAGCAATTGATGGCCAGAGGGTCGTCACAGTCGAATATTCCCCTTCGTTGGTATATGCCTGCAAAATATTCTTTTTGACAAATATGCTCCTGGAATCTTTGATGTCACTGATATATAGAAAGTTTGACATTGTCGGTATTATTTGAAATTGTTGGTTGGAGGTGAGTAAATGGGGCAATGCCTACTAATATAATGGCTTAAAGCCACGTGTCTTCTTGTGGCAGCATACTCTGCAAGTACAAAAGTACCTACAACTTTGCGATACTACGGAATAATCTGCAGACTTTTTATTTATGTTTTTTTTTTTACAAAATTTGCAGAACAAAATTTATTTGACCCAATATAAATATTTTGCAAATAAAAAAAATGTTGACGAATACAAATATATGTAGGATTTTTAAACAAAATATTTGTTTGACCTGGGGGGTCGTACAACTCCCTGGGCAAAAAAAAAAATCCTCGGCAGGTAACTTCTCTAATTTGGATGAATTAGCAGTCGGTCTTAGGGTTTTTTTCCCTTTTGGATGTGATGGAAAGGTCGGATTTGACCCAAAATGCTCCAAAATTGCAACTACCTTCTGGATCTAGCAACCACTATTCAGCTTCAAACCCTCATAGATTTGGCCTCATATGTCTGAGTTGGACGAAAAAGAGGAAAAATTGATTATCTCAAACCCTCTGAACTTAATGGTGAGCTCAAATTTACACCAAGAAGATTTTATTTGAACCTACCACAAAGAGGAACCCCCAAATCTGGTATTTCTATCAAGTTTTTTTTATTCTCCAAATCATCATACAATGCAAGAGAAGAGCATACTCAACTTTTCAAGATATACCAAGATCTCTCAAAAAATGGCTAACCAAAGGCACCCAACCCACTCTGATACCATGTTAGAATTGGCTATGGAGATAGTCTGACAAGATCTTGAGGCAAGATGGAAAGCACAAAAGAGAGAATATGAATATAACAAGAATAAACTATATTTCTATCAATTATGATTCAATGTCATGTGTACAATATAGTAGAGACCCCTTGGTTATATATCCAAGGTGAGATACAAGATGTCATAAGATTATGACAAGTTTCTTAATCATATGAAATGAGACAACTTATCACAACTACCTAGGTCACATGTGTTACAAGTCAAAAGATAAAATAAAAACTAATGACAACTAACAGGTCTTCTAGAAAGATTCCTAGGACCTAAGTAAACTTAACATGTAAATAAGTCCCCTAAGCCTCGTAGTAATGAATTAACTAGGTACAAGACTTTATTTACACCAACAAATATAAGAACAAAGACCCTCTATACAACATATCGATAAAAATCCTTTTGTTGAGCCTATTGCCAAACCATATCATTATTGACTATGTTATTATCAATAAGACGGAATAGATTATTGTCTTGGTTATCATTTACAAATGTTGTTAACATATATTTCAAACATCATTATCATATTGTGTTATCACTTTGTATGATCCTTGTATGACACCTTATATGTTTTCACTAAGAAATAGATGGTGTTATTGTATTATTTTGCACCTCTCAAAACAAACAATAAGTTGTAACATTGATCTCCTATCATTATGCTCAATGAATCAATATTGCCATCAATATGCATGTTTCACATTAAACTTAACAATAAGTATAGTAATGCTTGTACTTTAATATTTCAAACTAGTTTCACATTGTATTCTATTAGTTAAATATTGCATGAAAGTGAAAGCGTATTACATTTACTTTAGTTGTGTATTAATTGTGCATGAAGTTAGGGAATGTCAATAAAGATCAATTTGCATGTTTATAACTAGTCATTTGTAAAAATCAATGAATTACATGTCAATAGTGTATATATTTTACCGTTTGAAATCAAAAAGGATTTGAAATGATGAAAGATGTTAAATTAATTATTTACAATCAAAGATTAAAGTGTTTTTCTCTTGTAACTATTGTGAATGTTACTATATTCATGAGTGTTTTCTTGTTGTGATTATTATTGTAGACACTTAAAAAATGTCCTGAATGATATCATGTACTCAAATCAGATATACTAATACCATTCCATCCTAAAACTTGTTCTCTTTGCGCTTAATTGATTAAATTTTCATCGTTATTTAATTAATTATGTCAATTTCATATATTAACCTAAGTGACCTAATTAGGTTAATTCACCACTTTCATGTTAACCCTTCGTCGTGTTAAATTGGATAAATCAACTTGTCTAATTTAAATGCCTAAGTCCTCTTATTTAATTAAATAACCCTAAGTTATTTAATTAAATATCATGTCACATCCCCGTTTTCATTAAATAAATTAATTATTTAATGAATATCCTAATTCCCCTAATTTGCATAATTGAAACTTTATTTAATTATCAAATTACTAATTAAATCTAATCCTCTCACCTACAAGTGAATATTCCACCCTTGCACATTCCCCCAAAAAAAGAATATTCTCATAGAATATTCCTTCCCCTTTGCAATTAAATTTGGTTTTAATTAACTAAATATCTAATTTTCCTCACGCATGAGAATATTCTTTGAGAATATTCTCTTTCTTCACTCATTTGAAAAAGGGAATATTCCTTTTTTGCAACAAAGTTTCTTGTGCAAGTTTTGAAAGTGTGTTTGTTTGGATAAATGTAAGCCCTTGATTAAATATTTGTTGGATGTTGATATGTGGTTGTCATTGATGTCAACACTATTAGCATTAATGTATTTAAGGTTGTATATGTTGAGGATATTGAGAAAATTGTAATAAAGTAAGTTGCAGGTTATCAGTGGTGAAGTGAAGTTTAGTTTGTTGGCTAGCTCATTATGTTGGTGATCAGAGGTTGTGGATTAAAGGGTTTCTTGCTGAGTATATCTATTTTATCCATGTTGAGTTTCAAAGGTTCGTATGAAGATCTGATAGAGTTATGAGTTGTGTTCTGAATTTTTTTTTTTGTTCTAGTTGGTGTTCCTAAATGAAGATTATATGATTCTAGTAATCTGAGTTGTTGTGGATCCTTCTATAGTATTTCATGATGCTCGTGGATGTTTCTGGATTGTGCTCTATCTTTTTTGTACGTCCGCATTGGTTGGTGTGTTCGCGATTGGAGATTTTCTCTTGCGTGTTTATGTTTTTCATGTTCTTGGATGACTTGGTGATTGTAGTGTGTTGTGGATCTTCGAGGAAGAATTATTGAAGGTGTTTCATGTTTGAGGAAGTTGTTTTGGGTCATCACTATGTTGTGGCTGACTTTGGTTGATTCACATTGCAAATTGTTTATTGATTTGGGCCAACAGTTTGTATTCATTTTATATTTTATTTGGAGCCGACATGTAAATGATGTTACTTCTTGTTGCAAATATATAAGAGTGATTGTTTTGTCATTTAAAAGCATGAGTGGATGAGAGAGCGAATTGTGTGAGTCCTATGTGCAAATAAATTTTAGATCATTCGAAGGCAAAAGTGAAGTGTGAAGTGTGAATTGTGAAGTGTGAAGAAGTTTTATGTGCTTAACTGGAATTGTAATCAGGCATGAGCAGATGCTATTTTCTTAGTTCAATCTTGTGGATCTAATCCAAATATTTATGTAAGATAGTGTGTCTTCCCTGGGTAGTAAGCCTTGTTGTAATTGAGCAGTGACCTCTAGGAAGTGCACCTGAATGCATGTGCATTCCCCATTTATCTTTCTTATACTTTTAATAGGGTATAATCTTGTGGACTGACTTCCACCGTGGTTTTTCCCCTAACAGGGTTTCCATGTAAAAATCTTGGTGTTATGTGTGCTTCTCATGTTGTGTTGATTCATGCTTTCATGTTTATTTATCAGATCTAAGAATAAGGTTAATAAGTTTAATAATAAGTTTAAATTTATGTGACAACTGATTCACCCCCCCTCTCAGTTGTTTGCCCTTGTGTTGCCAACAATTGGTATCAGAGTAGGTTCCTTGGAAGAAGTTTAATAGTTTGAGGTGATCTGGGATGGCAACATATAAGAAGGATAGTCTAAGATTTGATGGAAAAAATTATTCATTGTGGAAGACTCCAATGGAGTGTCATCTAAGATGCATTGGTGAGCCTTTTTGGAGCATTACAAAGAACAGATATATCATTCCTCAGAATGGACCTTCTACTGTAAATGAGATCAAAGATGTTGAGTATAATATCAGGGTTAAGGAAGCATTGTTGAGTGCTCTGACTGACTCTGAGATGACTAATGTGATGTATTTGAAGACTTCTTATGAGATCTCTTGAATAAGTTAGAAACTTTGTATGAAGGTGATGCGTAGGTGAAGATTGCTAAGCTACAAAGTCTAAAAGGGAAATATGAAAATTTGAAAATGGGTGAAGATGAGAACATTACTACCTTTATGCAAAGAGTGAATTAAATTTTGTGTAGTATTAGATGTGTTGGTGGAACATTGGATGAATCAGAGATTGTTGCTAAAGTGCTCAGATCCTTGCCTACTGCATACAAACACAAAGTTATTGCTATTAAGGAGATCTGAGCTGTGACAAATGTAACAAGAGACATGTTGATTGGTAAGCTTACTGATTTTGAGTTAAGTGAGTTTGGTAATGCTCTTCCTAAGATAGAATCTGCATTCAAAGCTACCACCTCTAGAAGAGATAAGCAGAGATATGATCCGGGAGAAAGTTCTTCTAGAAACTTGTCTAAGTATGAGCAGGAAATGAGAGAGATTGAAGAAGAAGAAAGAAAGCTAGATGAGCTTGAAGCACTTCTTTTCAAGAGAGTACCCAGAGGAGAAGGTAAGTACACAGGAAAATTGCCTCTTAAATGTTTTTCATGCAATAAGATAGGTCATTTTTCCTCAAGGTGTCCTGAAAGAGTTCCTAAGCCAAGACCTAACAAGCCTAGATTTCAAAGAAAATGTTATTATGTTGCTGATGAAGGTGTGATAGATGATGAATCTGATAAAGGGAATGAAAGTGAAGATGAGTGGGTATTTATTGCTATCAAGGAAAATGATCCAGTACCAACTAAGTCTGCTATGAATGTGGAGAAAGCTCTTGCTGCTAAAATTGAAGAAAAAGATGAATGGGTGATTGACAGTGGATGCTTGCATCACATGACAGGTCATAAAATTAAATTTGTGAGCTTGGAAATATATGATGGTGGTGTTGTAAGATTCGGTGATGACAAAGTTGGTGTGATCCATGGCAGAGGATCCATTTCTCTTGATGCTAAGAATAATACTAATGATGTCCCTATATGTTGAAGGTTTGAAGCATAATCTTTTAAGTGTTGGACAGATGGTTGATAAGGGATATAATCTTCAATTCAAGGATGGAAAGTGTATGATATTGGGGAATTTTGGAAATGTTATTGCATCAAGTACAAAAAAAAAGGTAATGTCTTTCATCTGAATGTTGCTAGTAAAAGTTGTTTGATTGCTCAAGTTGATGAAAGTTGGTTGTGGCATAGGAGATTGTGTCATGTAAAATTTGACAATATTATCAAGATAAGTTCTACTCACGCTATGAGAGATCTTCCTAAGTTGGTGAAGCCTACTAATACCATATGCAAGGAATGTTAGTTAGGGAAGCAAACTAGAGTTTCTTTTCGGAGCAAACAACATTGTTCAAATGAAGTATTGGAGCTTGTGCATACTAATCTGTGTGATCCTTAAAGAGTCAGAAATTTTACAAGGAGACAGGTATTTCATGTTACTCATTGATGATTATTCTAAAATGATGTGGGTTGATTTCTTAAGGGAAAAATCTAAAGCTCTTGAGAAGTTCAAGATCTTTAAAGCTAAGGTTGAGACAGAGACAGGTCTGAAGATTAAGTTTCTGAGATTAGATAGAGGCGGTGAATTCATTTCTTGGTGAGTTTAATTCTTTTTGTGAAGAACATGGGATAAAGAGTCTACAGTTATCTACACCGTGGACCCCTCAGCAAAATGGAGTTGTGGAAAGAAAGAACAAGACGGTTCTAGATGTTGCTAGGACTATGATGTTGGAAGGAAATGTCCCTCATATCTACTGGAGAGAATTTGTAAGTACTACTATGTACACTCTCAACCAAGTGAATATCAAAGGTGATATCGGCAAGACCCCTTATGAGTTATGGTTTGGTCATAAGCCTACTGTTAGATACTTCAAAATATTTGGGAGTAAATGTTATATCAAAAGAGATGAAGATATAGGAAATTTTGATGCTAGGAGTGATGAAGGTATCTTTCTTGGTTATTCTACTAAAAGAAAAACCTACCGGTGCTTCAATAAGAGATTGAGGAAAATGGTTGAAAGTGAAAATGTGAATGTTGATGAAGACACTGCTATACAATCCAGAACCTGTGGATATGATTTAGATGATGGGAATGTCAGTACAGTTCAAACGCATAATCAAGTGCAAATCATTATGGTGAATCAGCAAAGTCAAGAAGGAGGAACTAGTGAAAGTGCAGAAGTGAAACCACAAGAGCCTAAAGTTCAAGAACATCCTAAGACTCCAAGATATGTTAGATTGAATCATTTAGAAGATCAGATTATAGGTGATAAGAACAAAGGTGTTCAAACTAGGAGAAGAATTGAAAAGGAGTACTGTTTGATTTCTAAGACTGGGCCTAATAATGTCATGAAGCATGTAAAGATGAACATTGGATGGAAGCAATGAAAGAAGAGCTACAGAAAATTGAGAAGAATGATACATGGATTCCTATTCCCAGACCTAAGGATAAAAATGTAATTGGAACTAAATGGGTCTTTCGAAATAAATTGAATGAGCAAGGTGAAGTTGTTAGAAACAAAGCAAGATTGGTGTGTAAAGGATATTCACAGATGGAAGGAATTGACTTTGAAGAAAAAATTTCCCATGTTGCTAGGATTGAAGCTGTGAGATTATTTCTTGCTTATGTTGCTTACAAAAACTTCAAGGTTTACCAGATGGATGTCAAGTCAACATTTCTAAATGGTGAGCTAGAAGAAGTGTATATTGAACAAATTGATGGATTTCAATTGACTGATTAGGAAGATATGGTTTGTTGGTTGAAGAAAGCATTGTATGGACTCAAGAAATCCCCTAGAGCATGGTACGCCATTCTGGATAAATATTTGTTGAAGCTTGGATTTAACAAAGGTACTGAGCTGATAGTAACTTGTATTTCAAGATTGATCATGATAGAGATTTTATTGTTGAATTCTTTGTTGATGATATCATTTTTGGAGGAGATGATAGTTTGTACATGAAGTTTGCTAATGAGATGCAAAGTGGGTTTGAGATTTCCATGATTGGAGAGATGAAATTCTTTTTGGGATTGAAAATTACTCAGTTAGATAAAAGGATCTTCATATCTCAGTCCAAATATGTGAAAGAATTGCTAAAGAAGTTTGGTATGGAAGATTCAAAGCTAGTTGGTACACCTATGGTGACTAGATGTAAGTTGACTCAAAATGATGATTCTCCTAAAGTAAATCAGACTAGATATAGATCGATGATCGATGGATTGCTTTATTTGACTCAAACTAGACCTAATATCATGAATGTTGTATGCATTGTTGCAAGATTTCAAGCTGATCATAAGGAATCTCATGTGACTGCTGTGAAGAGGATTTTCAGATACTTGAAGGGAACAGTTGATTTTGGCCTATGGTATCCTAAAGAAGATAATTTTACTTTGAGTTCCTTTACTAATGATGATTGGGCAGGAGATGTGGATGATAGAAAAAGTACTAGTGGTGGTGCATTTTTCTTGGGAAAGAAGTTGATTTCATGGTTAAGTAAGAAGCAGAATGTCATTTCTTTATCTACTACAAAGGCAAAATACATTGTTGTTGCTAACAATTGTACTCAAGTACTGTGGATGAAGCAAATGTTGAAAGATATCAGAGTTATGTATGATGAACCTATTGCTATATTCTATGACAATTCAAGTGCAATTAACATTTCTAAGAATCATGTGTTGCATTCAAAGACCAAGCATATATCTATCAAGTTTCACTTTTTGAGAGAGAAGGTGAGTGAAAAGGAAGTTAGACTGGAGTATGTGCCTACGAAAGAATAGATTGCAGATATCTTTACTAAGCCTTTTCCTAAGGATACTTTTGAGTATCTCAGAGGGAAGCTAGGGGTGATTACCCCTCCTAATCATAACTAAGGTGCATTGATTTGCATCAGTCTGTGCATTTCATAGTCATATCTTGATCTGGATTGATGTTTTGGTGGCTGCTACTCAGGGGGAGTAGTCAGAAGATATGTGTTTTAGAGTTTGTAATGTATATCTTTTCCATTGATGTCAAAGGGGGAGAAAATTCATGTGAAAAATCTTTGTGGGGAGAAGAGTTGAGGAGAAGAATCAAAACCTAAGGAGGAGAAAAGTGCTAAGAGAGAAAGTTGGGTTGATGGTGTTTCTCACATCATGTGTTTCCATCAATGCCAAAGGGGGAGAATGTTGGATGTTGTTGATATGTGGTTGTCATTGATGTCAACACTATTAGCATTAATGTATTTAAGGTTGTATATGTCGAGGATATTGAGAAAATTGTAATAAAGTAAGTTGCAAGTTGTCGGTGGTGAAGTGAAGTTTAGTTTGTTGGATAGCTCATTACGTTGGTGATTAGGCATTGTGGATTAAAGGGTTTCTTGCTGAGTATATCTAGTTTATCAACATTGAGTTTCAGAGGTTTGCATGAATATTTGATCGAGTTATGAGTTTTGGTGTTCTAACTGTTTTTATGTTGTTCTAGTTGGTGTTCCTAGATGAAGATTATATGATTCTAGTAATCTAAGCTATTGCAGATCCTTTTGTAGTATTTCATGATGCTCATGGACATTTTTGGATCATTCTCTATCTTTTTTGTATGCCTACATTGGTCGGTGTAATCGCGATTGGATATTTTCTCTTGCATGTTCATGTTTTTCATGTTCTTGGCCGACTTGGTGATTGTAGCGTGTTGTGGATCTTCAAGGAAGGATTATTGGTGTTTCATGTTTGAGGAAGTTGTTTTGGGTCATCACTATGTTGTGGCTGACTTTGGTTGATTCACATTGCAAATTGTTTATTGATTTGGGCCGACAGTTTGTATTCATTTTATATTTTATTTGGAGTCAACATGTAAGTGATGTTACTTCTTGTTGCGGATATATAAGATCGATTGTTTTGTCATTTAAAAGCATGAGTGGATAAGAGAGCGAAGTGTGTGAGTCCTTTGTGTGAATAAATTTCATATCATTCAAAGGAAGAAGTGAAGTGTGAAGTGTGAAGAAGTTTTATGTGCTTAATTAGAACTGTAATCAGGCATGAGAAAATGTTAATTTCTCAGTTCAATCTTGTGGATCTAATCCAAATCTTTTTGTAAGACAGTGTGTCTTCCCTGGGTAGTAAGCCTTGTTGTAATTGAGTAGTGACCTCTAGGCAGTGCACCCGAATGCATGTACATTCCCCATTTATCTTTCTTATACTTTTAACAGGGTATAATCTTGTGGACTGACCTCCACCGTGGTTTTTCCCCTAACAAGGTTTCCACGTAAAAATCTTGGTGTTATTTGTGCTTCTGTTGTTGTGTTGATTCATGCTTTCATGGTTATTTATTAGATCTGAGAATAAGGTTAATAAGTTTGATAATAAGTTTAAATTTATGTGACAACTAATTCACCCCCCCTCTCAGTTGTTTTCCCTTTTGTTGCCAACAATATCATCTTGCATCCTCAACCCTTGATGGGAATCCATGATCCATGCCTCCATCTTCCTTCCATTCTAACTATTGATTGATCCTTTTGATCTTGGCCATCAATTTTATTTTACCTATTCTATAAATAGAGCTTCAATCTATTGAATAGGGATCTATCTTTTAAGAGAAAACTTATGTTGTTAAAATCACTCTCATCTTGCACTCATATTTCCTATTTTAGAAGAAATTTTAGGTTAATTTCTTGCATCATATTAGCTTAGCTTCCATTAATGGCTTCCATGGTAACTTAGGTGCATCCATTTAGCATATTTTGTAATTAGGGTTTTGATATTTTGATCTTAAACTCCATTTAGAATAGCTTTGCATACACCTATATCAATCATCTTAGCACATATCATGTTAAAATAGCTTTTAAATCATGTTTTCATACACATCTCTCATTGGTTTCATCAATTCTCTTCAATAGAATTGATCAAGACAAGCTCATTATCCATGAGATTGGGAAAGGGTCACCATTCCATATCAATGCGACACCACTCCCCCAATAGGATAAGTTTCAATGGATTAGAATAGGTGTTTTATGAAGCTTTCATATTTTAATATGTTAGTCTTGATGGATTCTTAGTTTAGTTTTTCATTGAATGATCTTATTGGGCTGATGTTTAGTGGCTTAATTACACTTTGAATCCTCATGGATCAAGTGTATTCAACCTATACTAAGTCGTCGGTCACATTTTGGAACTAGAAGGAGGGCTTGAACTAACCAATCTGACGAATTGCTTGTTAAATCTTTGTTTTGCTTGTGTTTTCAGGTTCAACGATGCTATTGATTATTCACCGACGCATTTGATAATGTGTTGCTATACAACGACGCATTTGGGTTTTCATTTTAGCAACGCATAATTAATTTAGCAATGCATATTAAATTTCGTCACTATACCTTTAAATAGCGATGCTAAGCTATTTTTTTAACACAGCATGAATTTTTGTATAGTGACACATTTGATATGGCAACGCATTTGATGTCACTATTTATTGCAGAGTGGTGCTTTTGATTTTTCAATATAGTGATGCAACCTCGATATAGTGATGCTTGATGAAATTCAATGACGCAATTGATTTCAGTGTTGCAATTTACTGGTAACCTAGACATGTGTTTTAATTTTTTGACTTTATCTTATTGCTAACGCTCACTGACTTCTCATTTTGGTTTTTAAGGCTAACTAGTTTTGTAGGTTTGGACAATAACATTCAAAGTGAAGGAGCATATATCATTGATTAATTTTATAATTATAACAAGTGTTTTGACACTTATGGGGCAATTATAACCCATTTATGATTCTTTATTTCATGTTTTAGGACCAAATTAGATTTATTTTTGGGCTTTAAAATGAATGTTCAAATTGGTTAAAAATGAACCCTCAAATCATTATGCTTGTTGGTTTAAAATTGAACAATACAATCCCAACACTTTAAATTGGTGCTTAAAACAAACTCATTTTGCTATGATAGATTAAAATGAACATGTGTCTGAATTGCTTAAGCATGCTTGTTGTGCGTATCCAATCCCCTTGTGCTTCATGCAATCTTGGGTGAAGAGAAACATGAAAGTATACATTTTCTTCTTGGAAGCGCTTATCCTCTCCCCTGTGCCTATTGGAAATCTTGGGTGACAAAAAGCATTTTACGCTTCAAACATGTGCTACCTTTAGAAGGGCCTCCCTCCCAACTTGTGAGAGGGAATGACCCAAGCAATGCTTTCACATCAGTCTGCTATATAAATACTTGGTGTGACGAAAGTCATTAACCGGCTAGTGTAGTTACACTATACCAACAATCGTCTCCTCTAGTATTTGTGTGATACGTCAAAACCCTTAGATGTTTCTAAGGGCTGAGAGGCCTCTTAATTGAGAAAATTTTCCACATGTATAGCACTAGCTTATCCTAAAAATTTGAATTACGAACCTTGTTATTAGTGGCTCGCCATTTCCTCCAAAGTGTATTTTGAGTTAGTGCATTGGAATATCACCATTCCAAGAAGTTACTTACCATGTCTGGTTTTTTATTCAGGCAATAAAGCAAATGGGGAAGGGACTCCTTTGCTTGGCGTGTCAAGACCTTACATTTCCTTGACATGTCCTATTTTTCCATTTCATCTTCATGGATTAATCATCTTTTAGGGGATGATGGTAAGCCTACTAAGAAATACACACCTACCTAGGATTTTTCATGCTTGTGAGTTAGTTTAACACTTGTTTGGTTCCAAAACAATTACAAACAAACATCAACAAGTCTTTTCAAAATCGCAAACCCTTTGGTCTAAGTATGGATCCCCTTTGAAAAACCTTGATATTGATGCTTTTCCTAAGGATTTATTCTTAGAGACTTCTAAATATTTTGGTTTACATCTCAATAGATCCTTCCCAAAGTTAACCTAGGTAACTATGCCCCTAACTTCATCCTTTTTCACAAAATGGACTTTGTGAAATTGATGATGTTTTTGACATAGACATTTAGTTTGAAATTTAAGCAATACAAAGTGTTTATGGTAAAAATAAACTCATTTAAGCAAGATAAATTGATAAATTAAACCCCACATGAGCATTTGGCATCTGATCGCTCCGGTTGAACAACCAAACCTTACGCCTGCTATCATTTAACCAAAATTTGAACTAAATGAAGGAGAACAAATAGATATAATTAGTAGTTTGAGGAGCTTCACTTTTGAAACAAAGGAAACACCCATCCAGTGGAGAAACACAATAAACATCTTAGACAAACAAGTCGATATTGTGGTTGGAAGGCCCATATTACCACCTCCCACGTGGCAATAAATATCCTCTTTTCCAAAATCTTGTGCTTCTCTAAATGATCTCTTGGAAAATAAAAATCCCCAAGAGAAGGTCTATATTATGGCACTTAAAACTTAGGCATCATAGTCCAAAATCCATCAAGAAGCACCTTGTGAATCTCTGCCGCAACAAAAACATTTTGGCAAGGAATTTTATAGACACGCTTCGATGAATAATTCAGACTTGTATGTCCAATATGAACCCCTCATTTAAATTCAAACATTGGTCTTAGGCTTGTCTTAAATGATCTCTTGCAAAATAAAAATCCCCAAGAGAAGGTGTACATGCTTCTATTTCAAACTTAGACATCATAGTTCAAAGTATATTAGAAAATGTATCTTAAGGAATTACTACAACCAAGATAAATCACTAAGGAGATCTTTTCTACATTATTTCATGAACGAACCAGATCTAAACATTTCACAAGAACTTCTCCTTGATCATTAATTCTTTAGGGTTTTAACACTTTAGAGGTCAACATGTTTCTCACCACCTTGGTCTTGGAAAACAAAGGTTCACTCTAGGTCAACATTGGGTCAAACATTTCATCCACCCCTTATCAAAATCCAAACTTCACCTCTCCAAACTTCACCTCACCAAACTTTGCAAAAAATTTGAGCACACCAACACTTTGGACTTAGACATCTATCAACCCATCAAACCCTAACTTAGCTACTTTATGTAGAAACTTAAAAATGTCTCAATGGATCACATTGGCTAACTAACATCATTTCATCTTAAAACCCATCCTCTTTTCGCTTAATTGATTAAATTAGCCTTGCTATTTAATTAATTACCTCATTTTCATCTATTAATCTAATTGACCTAATTAGGTTAATTCATCCCCTTTCATGCTGACATTTCATTCTATTAAATTGAATAAATCAAATTATTTAATTTAATCCTTAAACTCCTCTTATTTAATTAAATAATCCTAAGTTATTTAATTAAATATCATATCACTTCCACTTTCCATTAAATAAATTAATTATTTAATGAATATCCTAATCCCCCTAATTTACATAATTAAAACCTTATTTAATTATCAAATTACCTAATTAAATCTAATTCCCCCCACTTGCAAGGGAATATTCTTCTTTTGCACATTCCTCCAAAAGAAATATTCCCATGGAATATTCCTTCCCCTTTTGCACATTAAAAATTTGTTTTAATTTGCTAAACATCTATTTTCCCTTACCCATGAGAATATTCCAAAGAATATTCTCTCTCCTCACTCATTTGAAAAAGGCGAATATTCCTTTTTCTATAACAAACTTACTTGACTTCTTGTGCAAGTTAACTTATGAATTATTGTGCAAGTTAAAAGTGTGTTTGTTTGGAAAACGGTGAACCCTTGATTAAATCTAATCATTGATTCTCTTTCGTTGATGAGAATCCATGATCCATGCCTCCAACTTCTTCCATCCTTGACCGTTGATTAGCTTTTTCAATCTTAGCCCTTCATTTTTCATTTGATTTCCTACAAATAGGTCACTATTTGGAGACAAATGGATCCATCTTTTTCAAAGCAAACTCATGTTGTTGAAATCACTCACACTCACACTCATATTTAGCATTTATTTAGTATCATTTTAGCTTAATTACTTGCATTAATTAGCTTAGCTTCCATTAATGGCTTCCATGGTTACATAGATGCATTCATGTAGCTTGTTTATTAATTATGGTTTGAATCTTTTAGCTTAAAATTCATTTAGATTAGCTTTTCATTCACACATCTTGATCATCTTAGCATAAAATCATGTTAAAATAGCTTGCATCAAGATCATTTAGCTTTAAATCATGTTTCAACACACATCTCACAATGGTTTCATTAGTTTTCTTCAATAAAACTTATTGAAGCAAGCTTACTATCCTAGGGATTGGGAAAGGGTCGTCGTTCTACATCAACACGACACCACTCCCCTAATAGGATAAGTTTCAATGGATTAGAATAGGTGTTTTGAAGATTTCATAGTTTAACATGTTAGTTTTAATAAATTCCTAGTTTAGTGTTTGTTTGAATGATCTCTATTATATTGGAATTTAGTGGTGTGAATATACTTTGTATCCTCATGGATCAAGTGTAGTCAGCCCATACTAATCCGTCGATCACATTTTGGCGGTATAAGAAGGGAAAAACCAAACACATTTAATGAATTTTTCTCTCGAAGTTTGTTTTCTAATTTTTTTGTAGATATAGTGACACTCCAGGGGATTTTAGCAACGCTATTTCCATCTGATATAGTGACACCTAATTAATACACTGGTGTTGATTAAAATAAAAGGCAACACTAATACTTTTTAGAAGTATCAAAGATTTACAAACGGCGACACTACCAAACAATGACGCTATCATCATCACTGCCTTTCTACATAGCAATGCTATTTTTCACCAGAGCAACGCTATCATCATCACTTCCTTTTTATAGAGCGATGCTATTTTTCACCAAAGTGACACTCATTTGATTTGTGGCGACACTATCATGAATAGTGATACTTTTTGTCTAGTAAGCAAAAACAATGTGATTTTTAGCATGTGTCTTAACTTTTTTTTACTTTATTTGATCACTAACATGTTTCTGACTTTCTATTTTGGTTTTTAGGCTAACTAGGTTTTGCAGGTTGGACGATAAAATTTGAAGAGAAGAAGCATTCTTATCTTTAAATCTTATAATTGTAGTTCAACTGTTTTGACACTTTTGGGGCAATTATAACCCCTTTATCATGCTTTTCATTTTATGCTTTAGGACCAAAGTAGCTTTCAATTGGGTTTTAAAATGAACGCTTGAACAGGATTAAAATGAACCCTCACTCCATTATGCTACTTTGGGTTTAAAATTGAACAATACAACTTAACACTTTGTTTGGTGCTTAAAATAAACTTATCTTTGCTTTGAGGGTTAAAATTAATGAGTGTTTGTTATGTCTTGTGATTCACATTTTCATCATTGAATGCTTATGCTCTTCTCTCGTGCCACTCGATGATCTTGGGAATCAAAAGCATTTCTTTGACATTTTGTATAATCACCCACATGTTTCAATTTGGATTTGAAATGAACCCCATCCTAGTGTAAGGAAAAGGCATTGTGAATGCCCTCTCCTTGCTTCATGTGATCTAGGAAATCGAACAACAAACATACTTCCTTTCTTTTGTATACCTTTAGACAGCCTGCCACCCCACTTCAAAAGGTGGGAATGACCCAAGTGGAAACAAGCTAAATCCAAGCTCTTTCAAACCACTATATAAAAATGTGTTTGCGACGAAAGTCATAAGCAATAGGTGTGGATGTGTCATACTGACAAGTGCCACCCTTAGTGTCTGTGTGACACATCAAAATCCTTTCTTAGGAAGGGACTAGAAGGCCTTTTGATTGAAATAATATTGAGCTAATCCTGCCACATGTATGGCCACCTTGTATGAAAGTCCTTACTAAGAACCAATTGTTTAGAAGCCAAAAACCTTTATTCTTGCTGGTGCAAGAACAGTCGTTCCAAAGCCGCCCCACATTTTACTATTCATTGTTGAAACGGGAAAATCATTAGGATCTTCGGATCTTCAGGATTTGAGATTTGGTGGTCCCGAGAAGTGTGTGTCATGTAAGGGGGAGCCAGTGTCGCCAAATCTCTAGCTATTCACATTGTCTTAGTGTTTGGAGAAATCCAAGTGAGTTTTCAACAAGTAGTATCTTATGAACCTAAGGTGGTAAATGCTTGTGAGTGAGTTTAATACTTTGCTTGGTTCCAACACATTGTGAACAAACATTCACAATTTTCCTAAAAATTTCAAACCCTTTGGTCTAAGTATGGATACCCTTTGACAAAACCTTGATATTAATGCTTGTCCTAAGAATTTATTCGTAGAGACTTCTAAGTGTTTTTTTTTATATCTCAATCCATACTTCCCAAAGCTAACATAGGCAACTATGGCTTGAAGTTCATCCTTTTCACAAAATGGACCTTATGAAATTTATGATGTTTTTGGCATAGACATTTAGTTTGAACTTAATCAAGACAAGTGTTTGTGTTAAAATAAACTCACTTAAGCAAGATAGATTGAAAAATTGAAACCCACATGACCATCTAGAGACTGATCACTCCCGTTGAACAACCCAACCTTACACCTACTATCATTCAACCAAATTTTGAACTTATTGAAGGAGAACAAATTGATATAATTAGAAATTTGAGAAGCTTCACTTTTGAAACAAAAGAAACACCAACCCAGTGGAGAAATGCAACATATGTCATAGACAAAGAAGAGGAACAAGCTGATATTGTGGTTGGAAGACCCATATTCCCACCACCCACGTGGCAATAAATATCCTCCTTTTCATAATCATAACTTCTCTAAATGATCTCAAGCAAAATCAAAATCCCCAAGAAAAGGTCTATAAATCATCACTTTAAACTTAGGTATCTTAGTCCAAACTCCATCAAAAAACACCTTTTAGCACTTCACCAAAATAGAAACAAGTTGGTATACAACTTCTATAAACGTGCTTCAAGGAACAACCCAAACTTGTATGCATTCTTTTGGAGTCAAAACCCTGGTCTTTTTCATGATCTTGAACTTATCTAAATCATTGGGTCTTTAGGATGAAAACTTTAGAGATCTAGCATGTTTCTCACTACCTGGGTCTTATCAAACAAAGTTTCACTCTAGGTCAACATTGGGTCAAACATTTCATCCACGCCTTCATCAAATTTCATCCTTTGCTTCACCAAACTTTGCAAAACTTTCGAATACACCAACACTTTTTGACTTAAACATCTATCAAATCAACCCCTAACTTAGCTACTTTGTATGTGAAATGAATAATTTCCCATGCATTTGTCTAAGTTAGTTATCATCTTTGAACTAGTTTATCTTGAAGGTCACGATTCTACCTGTAATGCCCATAATTTTAACTAGAAAAAAATTAGTGTTCCATGGGGATGCGTCCCCCCCCAAATATCAGTTGCCCCCCCCAACCCGAATGTTTCAGAGACTTGGGGATGGCTGAGAAACGTCCCCCCACCACCACCGGGACTTGGGAAACTTTGAGGAAATGGTGGGGACTCTTGGACGTCCCTAAGATGTCTCGGGGACTTCTAGTCGTCCCTTGAGCATCTCGGAGACACCCAGGCATCCCTTGAGGTGGGACATCCAAAAAAGCAATTTAAAAAAAAAATCTTTTAATTTTCTTGGAATGTGAGCCTTGGGATGAACCCTAAAGGCTCTTGGGACCCTTCTAAAAGTCATAAGCTAAACAAAACACTCTCATTCTTCTTTTTTTGCTCACATATGCCATTTGATGTTTTGCAACAGCTAGGTGAAGAAGAGGAAAACCAGTGAGAAGAGTGAGTGAAAGAGTAAGTTTGGGGATGATTAGAGGCCTCCCTTCACTACAATTTTGCATTTTGTACTTATTTTGATATCAATGTAGCATGCTACTCATTGTAATCATCTTTATGATATGATATTATGATGTGACATGTCATATTTTCGATATTCATATAATAGAAATCTCAAATTCGACAATTTCATATGTCAAATTTAATATTTTATTTACTTTTAGTCGTTTAATAATAGTATTCAAGTATTTAAAATGTTAGTATTTGCAATTTTACTAATTTACCAAAGTTTAATTTGAAATTATGTTATTCTTAAACATCTTTTTATAACTAGTTATTCAAGTACCATATGTATATCAACACCGCCCCCTACTGCCCCCTGCCACCGTCCCCCCGTCGTCCCCAAACTTAGACCCCTTATCCCCCCGTCCCCGAGACGTGTCCCCGACAGGGGACGCGTCCCCCCCATTAGGAAACTTCGTGGAACACTAAAAAAATCCAACTATTTTTTTTTAATTTAGTTTTACTAAGTTGATCTTACTTAATATTGTAATTATAATGCATGCTTACTTTGTTCCCCAGAATTTCACATATCATCTATTTGGTTTATAATCCCTCTTCATAAAAAAGAAAACTAAATAACATTCTAGTAGTCTCAAAGGTTATTTATATTACATTGTTAAATTTCATTTAATTAAAGGTCACATTTCCCATTTGATTCATCAAGGATTAAATATTTGAGTTTTCCCTTGCCCTTATCTAGTTTATTTAACAAGAACAATTAAGGCTTAATTTTTTTTTAGATTTAGGGGAGGAATGGCATGCCCATTATCCATGACCCCCTTTAGTCCAGCTGCAAAATGCTTTAGTATATAATTTCTCATTTGATTAATAAAGTTTGATTCACCCTATAAATACACTAAGGTCATTATCAATGAAATAATAATTTAATTAATGGATATTGCAAAGTTTTAACAAGGGTTTGTTTATAGGACACCTTCTTGCTTGAACCTTATTAATCAATTTTCTAAATAAAATTATTCTTAATTCACAAGGATGATTCATGCAATTATTAATCTTGAGGTTCATTAACTCAAATACGTTTTGATAATTATGTGTTTGAGTCAAATGTTTATAATATGTCAATCCTCTATCTACCTTTTGTTTTAGACTAAAGTTAAATCTTTTCATTATTTTACTTAAATTTAAATTTAGGTTCAAAAGTTACTTTGTTAGATATTCAAAAGGTGATTTTAAGTCACAACTTAAAGTGAGGGTCCCTAGAGGCACTGCCCCCACCATGGACTTAACTAGAAGTTTAAAAGAAAAATTTTAAAAAAATAAATAAATAATTAGATTTAATTAGATTCACATGAAATCTTAACCACTAGATTGTTTTAATCTTGACCATGAGATCTCAAGGCAACTAGAGTGTGCCCTAATCCTTAAGGATTTCTCTTAAATACTTACTCTTTCAACCATTTTATTCTTTATTTGGTTTTTACAGATGCATTTATATTTAGCTTGATGGAGAAGCTAAGTTGCTAATCTATTTCCCCATTTCTCCTATTTTCCTTTTCTCCCCTTTCTACCCACAGATTTGTATTATAATTTTGCTTTCCCACTACTTGTAAATCAACTCTCATAGAAGATGCATATGGAATACGTTTGCACATAAATGTTTGTTTGGTATTATGATTTGTCTTTTTAATCTGTTGTGTAGGGCACAGAGATTTTATGCTGCAACAAATGTATAAAATCTACAGTTATATTTCATCAAATCCATTGTAAAATGTTGCTACTCAGCATTTGTATTTTATTAAAAAAAAACAGACCTTATTTTCGTTTGAAGTGTATGAGATTTCAAATTTAATATGAATAAGTTTAAATTTTTATTGGTTTTGCATTGAGGAGTAGCTCCCAGGTAGATGCGCCCGCTTGGGGGATTCTGTGGAGGTTGCGCCTCCTCAGGGAGGGATTTCCCCACAGGCCGGCCCCTAACCCATTTTTCCTTTCTATTTTTTATTTTAGCTTATATATGTAATAGATTTCTATTTATGTTTTAAAAGAAATTCATCTATTTAATATTACAAAATATATACACATTCTATATCAAGTTTATGTATATATATTTAGTACATATATTGTGAGAAAAATAAAGGATAATAGAATTGTATTTTTTTATTTTTTATTTTTGTCAAATATGCATATACTTTTTTTTTGTTCATGTATATTTTTAACCTTTCTTTTTCTATTTTTTTTTTTTAATTTAATTTCTTTTGTTTGAATAAATACATAAATATATATTTTTTTAGGTATTATATTGTGTAAAATATAATAAGCCAGAATATAGAATCATACTTTTGATGAATATCTATATTTATATTATACTCTTTATATTTATATAAAATATTTATTTGTTATATTTATTTTCATCTAAAATGATTTATCTAATAATCTCTCTAGATTTAAGGAATAATTTTTGGAATGTTTTTAAGAAAGACACAGTCATGATTCTCTAATATGAGTTGCCTTTTTATTTTTCCTTATAAGATTATTAGTTTATTAATATATATTTAGAAATTTATATTATATTTCTCCAAAGATATAGAGTTGTTTAAAATTTAAAGAGTAATATTTTACAATTTTAGAAAGTAAATCTTTTTACAACCTCAACAATTTATTTTCTATTTATCTAAAATAAACATATTATACCAATATATTGGTTGTCTTAAATAGTTCTATTCTAAAACATTATTTTATTCATCAGCTAAGAGGTCATATCTCTTACTCTTAAAAATAAATATAATTATATATATACTAAACTTGCTTCAAATATGTTCTACTATAACTCTCAAATATTTGTAGTTTAAAAAACTATTGAGTTACAAATATTATTATCTTTATTCATATTCAATGATTTATACAATTAAATGGTTCCTAATAATTTAGAAATTAATGGAGAAGACTAAATCTCACATGAAAACCTTTATTGTTAATAATAGTTGAAGGGTATTGTTAACCATATTCAACACACATTAACTTCACAATAATACAACTTTCCTTGTAAGTTTAAATAAAAATCATCTCACTTTCTTTGTAAGGTTAAATAAAAATTGTCCCTTTATTGAATACAAAAGGAGACACAATATTCACTTAAATCTAATTTTCCATAACAAAAGTAATATCATTGTCTATTTTTTTATGCCACAACCTAGAAATATTTCTACTACAAGCATAACCATGAGAAGAGATACAAGGTTAGAGTCTCAACATCTTTTCACAATCTATGTTATATAATATGAGGACTTTTTAAAAAATATCTTTAACTCCATTATCCCTTCCATTTACAAAACAATATTTGGAAACATATATCACATCATTGAATAAGAAATTGTTTCATTCCTTCTTTCTTTTTTTGATTGAGAATATAAATAGGAGACTTTAAAGAGGTATACCAATGGACACAATTTTCTCTTTTCATTCTCTCATTTTACAACATAATACTAACTATTTCATATTGTAACCAACATTTGAGAATACGAGAATGACACACAATTAACTAGGGCTTGCTCTCCGCCCTACCATAATGGCATCATGAAGCCTCTTGAGCTCTAGCCATACCCTCGAGCAAGAAACAAAAGACTACCAATGATTTTGGTATGAAGATTAAAAGAATAACTTATCTACAATTTTCTATTTACCCATTCACTAAACAAACTCTAAATTCACATACGCAAAAAATTGGGTTATTCTCCACTTCTTTTGAAAGCCATAACAAAATAACTCAACAATTTTTTCTACTCAACAAATTGATAGAAATGAGAAAATAACTTATCTTCATAATTTTTCCCTTTGAACACCTCTTTCACTTGAGAGAGCTCTTTGCTTCTCTTCCAATTTTTCTTCTCTTCTTTCCTAAACTTCAAATTCAAAGAAAAGTTCTCCAAAAGGAAAAATGGGTAACATCCATTTCCTTTTTTCCATCCAAGTATATAGGAATTCAACTTGAATTCACTTGAATGAGAGAGGGAGACACTTGTCACTCTATCATTCAATCTTTCAACACATATCCCTACAAGTTCTCACATATGTGTGAGACTTTTGGGGAGATGGGGAATGTACAATGACACTCTACCCAACATTCTTTACAAGGTGGTTTTACACATGTGAAAACTTTGATGCTCTTCCCAAGTTCATTAATGAACTTTGGGGAGTATGGTGGGAGAGTGACAAGTCACTTTCCCAACTCCCAAGGACTCAAATTCATCACACTCTTTCAAGTAGACTTTTGAAGAGTCATATCATGCCCCAATGACAAAGTCACATGTCCAAAGGGTCCCTCTTCCATAGGTATAAGCCCTAGGGGTCTATTTTTGCACTAATATCAATAAAGTTGACCAAACAACACCTTAAAAAGACTACTTAAAAGACCAATCCGAAATTCAAGACCTAATTAAGGATTTGAAAACCCTAATTGTACTTACACCCTTAATCACTTGACTTAATTCAATAAATCTCCACAAAACATGCTTACACTAAACACCAATCATTAAAACATTAATCACAATTAAAGCTTACACAAAAACCTAACTACCGCCTAGGTCATAAGGTCAAAATTTAAAATTTCAAAAGATAAATATTTAACTTGGGTCTAGATATTTCTCCCTTTTTACCCTTGACATTACTCTCACATGTATTTTTCCAAATACATGTTAGGTTAGAAATATAATATTTAATACCTGTTCAAAATATCAATAAGATCAAATTCAATAGTTAGTAAGTCATAATACACATATATTCATTTCCTTTCCCTATGAAAGATGGAAACTTTGAGCATGCATGAAATAATAATGAAAACCTAACCTTAGCTAAATAATTTATTTACACTACTAAATTTACTCTTGGACACTCCTTCCTTTAATAAAATTCATCATGCAACTTGATATCTAATTTATATAATTTTTCCTCCAGGTATCTTACCTTAGGTATACTCTTCATTGATTAGAATCATCTTTTAAATTTACCCCGATGGTGCTTAGCTAGTGATCCTTCTGGAAACTTCTTCCTGGTCTTCCCAAAGTCCCGCTTAATTCCTAACTATTATCATTTCCAAGTAACATGAAACTTATTAGCTCATATTGATCGAAGTGTATTCTTCATATGATACTTGTTCAAAAATATAAATATTATCTGCTCACATTCATTCTTAATAGTTTCCCATTTTCATTTACTAAAGAGAATTTATCACAATAATCATTTAAACTAGTTCATAAGAAAATTAAAATATTAAACCCAGAATTGGATTAAATCATCAATTTATTCACCAAACAAGAATAATTGAACTCATCAAGGTGTCACACAATTTATAGATGGGATTGAGCCTCACACTACCCTAAATATTTCCAACTTCATCAACATCCTTTATCCAACCATCAAAACATCAAAACTTAAGTCAAAAGTATTGTCCCAAAATGTTTGCAAAGATCACTCCCCATATCATTCATCTTTTCATCTCCCATTATCATCATTGCTCCAAAAATACTTAAAGTGTCCCTTTTACCTAGATTTGAGTTAACTACAGAGTTCAAACATTACAAATCTCAACACAACTCTCCCAGAGGTGACCCAAAATTTATGGTAAAAACAAGATCACAACACAAGAGAATCATGGAGAAAACCAAAGTCACATTTACCTCAAGTGATCCAAGTCCTCTGGAATTTAATCCAAGAAGTCATGTTATCCCATCACAAAAACCTTCATCTCCATCAGGGCCATATGAGATAGAATAAATCACGAAAAAATCCATTTGGACTTACTAGGGAAGAAATCATGGAGCACCAAGCCTTAGAAAACATAGTTCCCAATTCCTCATATTTTGTTGCACAATCGTTAACACAAGGCTTAACTTCATCCACTATTCAAATGACTCCATCACTAGAGCTCAATCAAACACCAACACCTAGTATTGTAGTTATTCTTGCTAAGGACTTTGGCCATACTCTTCCATTTGAAAGCAGCACACTTGTAGGTACCCTTGATACTAATCCTCCATCCCAAACAACCACTTGGATACCAAAATTTGGTGCTCCTCCCATTCCTGAGGATCCCCAACATCCATATAAACCACTTACACTTCATTACTCCACAACAACTTCAACATATCAAGGACACCCTCTTCATCCATACCCATGAGTACCACAAGTGTGCCCAAAATCTTGCAAATTAGTGTGGACCAAGTATCACAAGTGGACCCAAAAGGGAAATGGAATACCCTCACGCAAAATCATCCTTTTACTCAATAGGGAACATCTTCATCCAATCCTCCTGTCAGATACATCAAACCTAGTGGTTTCCCAAAACACCTCTATTCCATCCATCATCAATCCACATCAAAACAATCCCTTGATCACAAACCCCATCAACCAAGGTAATACCTTGACCACATCCCAAACATAAGGGAATCCCCAAAACATCGGTCAAGGGAATCCTTTCAATTAGTGGACCCAAGGTCCTAATATTCCCTTAACATCACAATATTTAATGATACCATCCTCATCTTTACCGTTTGTCCCCCAAGTCATGAAAAATCAAATGGGGCCTCAAACTTACATTCCTCTAGCACAATCCACTATCTTGCAAGGAATGTTAAACCAAGGGAATATGTAACCTCTCATCAACAATGTGCAATCCTCACAAAATATCAACACCCAAAACCCATCACAGATGTCTCAACCATTGATTGATCCTACATTGCAAGCACATGCCCTAGCTTCACAACAAGCCCAACAGACTTATCAACAAGCAGTCCAACAACAATAACAGCAAGCAATCCTAGCAACACAATAATAGTAGCAAGCATAGCAAGAATCCCTAGTAGCACAACAATAGCAAGCACAACAAGTAGCCAATAGCACAACAACAACAACAACAAGCAATCTTAGTCTCACAACAACAACAACAACAGCAATAGCAAGCAACCTTAATAGCCCAGCAACAACAACAACAACATCAAGCAGCCTTAGCAGCATAGCAAGCAGACCTAGCAGCTCAACAATATTCCCAACAACAACAATTGCTCATGCAACAACAACAACAAGGTTTATACTACAACCCTCAACAAAAAATCATCAACTCGAACACGTTAGGAACATATACGCCTACATCATCATTGCCTAATCCTACACCACCATACACACCATATAAAACATCATCATATAAAAATACCACATACACTTCATCCACCATCCCAAAATATGCAACATATGTTCCTCCACCTAGTCCACTAGATGATATGGCATCGCAACTCAAGGCGCTAACACAAGAAATGCAGGATATCTAGATGGGAAAAATGAAGAGACCTCATACACAGAACCTATGTTTGTATCCATTTGATCGAAACATCGCAATGGTACCGTTCCCTCCCAGTTTTGAAATCCCCAAATTCAATAAATACAAAGGGAGAGGAATTCTTATGGACCATATCAAATATTTTAATGTCATGTGTATGGAGGTTGCCTATAATGAATCATATTTGATGCACCTCTTCCCACAAAGTTTAATAGGTCCTGCCATGGACTGGTTTTCTCAATTACCTCCGGGTATCAAAACTTTCCAAGAAATAATTAACAAATTCATAGATCACTTCTCCTTCAATATTGACATAGACACCAGCTTAGAAGAGTTATACACTCTCAAACAAAACAAAGGAGAATATTTCACCAATTTCTTGCAAAGATGGAGACAAAGAGCAAGTAAAAGCAAGTGGCCAATTCTCGGTGAACAACAAGTGGGAATTATCATAGAAACTCTAGATCTAGATCTATCCTTCCACTTAAAAATGCAGTGCATCACATCTTATGATGAGCTTTTCCCTAGGGCTCTTAACATCAAGAGAGCTCTAATCTCATAGGGAAATACTCAGGCTTACAAAGACAACCGGCCATCAACTAGTTCAAACAACAAGCCTCATGTCTGGGCTAAGAAAAAAAAAAGTAACAAATGATGGAGTGGTAGATGCTAAGGTGGTACTAAGTTCTCCTAATCCAAACAACAATCAAATAGCCAATATTCAACCAACTGTGCAACAAACAACACCACTACAAAAAAAATGGGTCAACAACACCAAAACACAACAAAGATGAACACTTAACAAGAACAACTATCCAAAACGCAAGTATGCACAGCTGTCAGAACCCATTGAGACTATCATGAAGAAATTGGTAGAGTCCAACTTGATAACACTTCCCAATTTCGAAAATGACCAAGAACCGCAAGATAAACCACCCTGGTACAATGAAAAACATCTTTGTGACTTTCATAAAATCAAAGGACATAAGACATCAAACTGCATGTGACTCAAAAACATTATCCAAGATCTTACAGAAAGCGACACTATATCTATTAAGGTACCAGCCAATAATTAGGATCTTAAGATATACAAGACCCCCATGTTGGATCATAACAAAGGAAACAACAACGAGAAAGAAAAAGATTAAACAAATGTGCAACATACCTATTCCAATGTGGTTGCTTCCTGTGATAGCATCATTATTGTCATCACCATCAAAGGACCTAGTGTGGAATGTGGAGTCACCACATGATGTGGCAAAGTCACCATCCAAGGAATCCCATCTCAATCTAGTGCACACCCTACTCAGCCAACAACAAGCACTAGAAAGTACAATCTCTTAGATCAACTTAAGAAGACCCCCGCATAGATTTATATCTTAGAACTATTGAGGCTATCCCCCGTGCATACGGAAATCTTAGAGGAAGCTTTGTCTATTTCATTCATCCCCAAGGATATAGATACTAAGTAGTTTCAAGCTATGGTAGGGCATATCACTAATCATCTCCTCACCTTCTCGGAACAAGACCTACCATCACAACCATCTCATAATCGTGCTTTACACCTTGAGGTCATCATTCATAGGAACAAGGTTAAAAGAGTCTTAGTAGATGGAGGTGTTGGTCTAAAAATTTGTACCCTTCAGTTGATCAAAAAATTGGGCCATTTAGAGGATACTATTGAGAAAACAAAGAGCACCACCATCAAGGCATACAACAGCCAAGAACGGGTATCACAAGGCATCATCGCACTACCCATCCAAGTGGACCCCATCATTGCAGAAACTACATTCCAAGTGTTAGACCTTGATCTTCCCTATAACATCCTACTTGGTCAACCCTAGATCCATGCCCTAAAATTTGTAGCTTCAACCTTCCATCAGTGTGTAAAGTTTCCTTTCAAGGGAAAAGAAGTTACCATCCATGGAGATCTTGAGCCTTTTTACTACTGCAAGAATCTTGAGGCAAAGTTCTATGAGATCTCCAAAATACCCATGAATGATGAAGGGCCTACACCTTCTACCTCATTTTTTGACCCATCATCCCTTGCATCTACCTCAAAAACAAAAGCACCCATTGTGCAAAACATACCCAAATCAAAGTAGTGATCCAAGATGATGGTTGTGGAAACTATAAGCTAACAAAGGATACTTTTGTGTTGGGAGAGCTACATCTTTCTTCCAAATCTCATGGGAAACCCACACCTAGCAATAAAATCCCTGAAACTATCAAGATGGTAGCTACTACCTTCACCAAATGGGCGGACCTGAAAAAAGAAGATGTCAATGAGGAGGATATCTCTAAATTGCTCTATCAAGATGAACGACCTATCCCTGTTCTTCCCATGGAAGATGACAACAAAGGCTTGCAGCTAATGAAGGGAATGGAGTATACCAAGAATGAAAAACTAGGAAAAAATGACAATGGTTTTCTAGAACCTATCGTTCTTGAGAAACATCCAAAGAATATTGGCATAGGTTGTACAACTAGCAAGGTTACCCTTATTGGAAAAGGTACTTTTGCTAAATGGGTTGAGGCTTCCTCTTGGTTACCAACATCGTGTGATACTACCCTAGATGACTTCCCCCTCAATGTTGCTGACCTATTTGAGAATAACTCCCTCTTCATGATATCTACATCGACTTCCACCCCAAGCAACCGAACAAATGAAATATGCCTAGTATACCTGCAACTCATTGACTTGGACCAACAAGGACCACTGATTCTATATTTCTTCAAAAATGATGAAGCGATCTCAAAATTCATGGGACTTCATGAAAACTTACCATGGGTAGATCACAAGGTTGGTTTTGACATAGAGCTCGACACAAGGGCATACTATGGGGAGACGATTGAATTCTTCAATCACAAAATTGATGACATGCAACTAACTTGCAAATCTTTGAATGAAAACCACACTATGGCACTCTCTAATCCTAAAATAGTAAAAAGAAAGGATGCATCTAAGGGTGAAAACCTCTCTGAGGTGCCCAAGTATGAGGGATTCAATCTCCCCCTTAATGCAATGCATCCAGAGAAGTCAACAATTTTAGCAGAAAAGGCCACTCCAGTCAATGTGGGAATAGAAGAAGCACCCAAGATCACTTTCTATGTTGAATCCTTGTTCGATGAAGAAAAAAAGAACCTAGCAGAAATCCTGATAGAGTGAAGAGCTAACTTTGCATGGTCAAATACGGATTTTCCAGGGCTTGATCCAGAAGTGGTTGTGCATCATCTAGCAGTCTATCCTTAAAGCCAAACCAGTGAAGCAAAAGTTAAGGAAAATGCACCCTTAGATAGCACTCTTGGTGAAACTATAGTTACAAAAGCTTCTTAACATTGGATTCATCTGACCCATAAATTATCCTTAGTGGGTTTCAAACCTGGTACCAGTATCCAAACCCATTGGGGGCATCAGAATTTGCACTGATTTCAGAGACTTGAACAAGGCATGCCCGAAGGATGATTTCCCTCTTCCAAAAATTGACATCATAGTAGACTTAACAGCTAAGCATGAAATTCTATCACTCATGGATGGTTTTTCAGGCTACAATCAAATCATGATCACCAAGTAGGATCAACACAAAACTGCATTCACTTGTCCATGGGGGACATATTGCTGAACATGATTACATTTGGGCTAAAGAATGCAAGAGCAACCTATCAGAGAGTAATGACCCTCATCTTTCATGACATGATCTACAAAATAGTCGAAGACTATGTGGATGATATTTTGGAAAAATCAAAGAAAAGGAGTGAGCACATAGAAGTCTTGGGACCCATCTTTGATAGGTTCGAAGAGTATAAGGTACAGTTGAATCCAAAGAAATTTTTCTTTGGGGTGACATTAGGAAAGATCCTTGGATATAACGTCTCACAAAGAGGGATAGAATTTGATCCAACAAAAGTAAAACCCATCCTAGACATGGAACCATAAAAAACAATGAAGAAAATGAGAGGATTACAAGGAAGGTTGCATTCCATTAGAAGGTTCATAGTGCAACTATCAGATAAAATCCACCCTTTTTCACATCTTCTCCATAAAGGAATAACTTACAAGTGGGATGAGAAGTGTGACAAAGCTTTCCAACAGATCAAGGACTATCTATTGACACCTCCAATGCTTATGCCACTGATACCAAACAAACCATTGATCATGTATATATTAGCACCATTAGCAGCACTAGGTTCTCTTCTGGCACAACATGATGAAGATGGAAAAGAAAGAGCTATCTACTACATCAACATGACCTTAGTGGGCTATGAAATGAACTATTCATCCATTGAGAAAGCATGCTTAGCATTGGTTTTTGCTTCATAAAAGTTCAGACACTACATGTTGTCACATCAAATCAAACTCATTGCAAAGATTGACCCAGTGAAATACCTGTTATCCAAAGCAATTATCACTGGGTGAATGGCCAAATGGGTAATGATCTTGACTGAATTTGACATAAAGTATGTAGAGCGCAAGGAAATCAAAGGGAAAGTGATCGCAAACCAACTCGAAGAGGCACCCATCTATGCGGAGGATCCATTGATATCTGAATTCTCGAATGAATTAGTATTCCTAATCAATGAAGCAAATTAGTGGAAGATGTACTTTGATGGATCATTCACCCAACATGGATCAGGGGTGGGTGTTCTTTTCATCATCCCTCAAGGCGATTGCATCCCAAAGTCATACAAGCTATCAATTTTGTGTACTAACAATATTGCTGAGTACGAAGCCCTAATCACAAGTCTA
The DNA here is from genome assembly GCA_007258455.2 of Sequoia sempervirens. Taxonomy (NCBI): domain Eukaryota; kingdom Viridiplantae; phylum Streptophyta; class Pinopsida; order Cupressales; family Cupressaceae; genus Sequoia; species Sequoia sempervirens. The sequence continues at coordinate 441,022,187 of VDFB02270651.1, forward strand.
AGGATAGCAGTTCAATGGCAGAAGAAGAAATGAAAGTCTACGGAGATTCACAGCTGGTTATCAACCAAGTCAATGGTTACTACCAAACTAAGGACGATAAGCTTACTCCTTATAAGAAGATGGTAGAAAATCTCAAGGACCTTTTTATTGATATAAATTTTGAGCAGATTCCTCGCATGAACAATCGAGCAGTAGATGCTATGGCAACAATCGGATCATTGTTAGACATGTCGAACAACATCCTTCAATGTGAATTCTTGGTAGAACAACTTCTCATACCAAATTTCAAAATCCTAGAATCTGAATTTGTGTGTGTCATTGTTGGTACTAGATCCCCATGGCATCATGACATATTCACCTACCTAAGCAAAGGAATCCTCCCATCTGATATCACCTCTAACCTTAAAAGTACCTTTGTTAAGAAGGCATCTCGATTCATGATCCTAGGTGATACCTTATATTGTCAAGCATTGAGGGGACATTACTACAATGTATTAACCAAGAGGAAGCCTTGACCGCTTCAACAAAAGTACACGATGGCATATGTGGTTCCCATTCTAGCGGTATGACTTTAGCTAAGAAACTATTGAGGATGGGGTACTACTATCCAACCATGGAAAGAGAAGCCCATCAATATGTGTAGAAGTGTGTCCAATGTCAACAGCATGAAGATCTGATTCATGCTTAACTCAGGAGTTGCAACCAATGGTCACACCATAGTCTTTCTCACAGTGGGGGCTTGACCTCATAGGAAATATTATCCCAACTTCATCTAATGGCCACAAGTTTATCATAACAGCCACTGAGTACTTTACCAAGTGGGTCGAAGCCATTCCTATGAGGAAGCAAATTGCTAAGTTTATCATGAATTATCTAATATGTCATTATGGCATTCCATAAACCCTTATCTCAGACAACGGAACACCCTTCAAGAATCAAGATGTGAAAGATCTATGTCAAAAATTCAACATCCAACACTAATTCTCTACCCTATATTACCCCTAGGGCAATGGTCAAGTTAAGGCTACAAACAAGACCATTCTAAAAATCCTGAAGAAAACAGTCAATGAAGCTGGTTGTGGCAGACATTTATAGGTAAATCCTACTCTCTGGGCCCATTGAACCAGTATCTGTACGCCTACAGGTGCAACCTGTTTCTCCTTGGTCTACAGATCAGAAGTCATCTTGCCTATTGAGGTTGAGCTTCCATCACTACGAGTGTCACTACAGTGTTGCAAGATGGTGTGTCCCTTGGTCTTCCTTGTCCAGCACAACACTTGGATTTGTGACATGGCCAAACTGCCTCCTGTGCATCTTAACTGACACTTGTATCAGGCATTGATAGGTCAACCTTTTGGTGCAACGACAAGGCCAACAATTGGTACCAGAGCTGGTCATAGGTTCAAACCCCTCACTTGTGCTAGGGGGATTTTTGCAAGATGGTGTGTCCCTTATTCTTCCTTGTCCAACATAGCACTTGGGTTTGTGACATAGTCTAACCGCCTCCTATGGATCTTAATTGATGCTTGTATCGAGCATTGACAATTAGACCTTTTGGTGCAATGACAAGGCCAATATACAGAACTTAATAATTGATGAAGAGTATAAAGTATCTTGGCTAAATGAGCTAGAATTCTTGGATGAGCCTCATCTTGATGCCCTTAATCACTTTAAAGTATATCAAAACTGACTAAAGTGAAGCTATAACAAGAAGGTCAAATGTTAGCCTTTCCAAGTAAGGGATCTTGTCCTAAAGTAGAATCAGAAAAATCTCCCAGATCAGGACAACAAAGGAAAGTTTGAGCCTAACTAGTTGGTCCCTTTGTCATGACAAGTTTTGGATTAGGATCATATCAATTGTCAACACCTAAAGGTGAAATTTTGCAAGAACCAACCAACAGCTTGCATCTTAAAAAAAATTATGCCTAGTGTTGAAGGGTATAAATCTGAAAATGCAAAAAAAAAAAGATCAAAATCCAAAAAAATATAAGAAAAAGGATTGAAAAAAGAAAAAAAATCATCCTCTAGTGAAAACCACTTTGGTGGCGCTTTGGGAAAGTACCTTAGTGAAAACCTGGCAAATATGTGCCTTGCATAAATAAAGCACCTCCATCTACCTAGGCTCTTTGTCATATCATTATTGGCATCACCATTCATCCATCACATCATTCATCCTATTTCTTCCATTATCCATCTGTGTCTGCATCATAGCTTGATATTGTGAAGTATTGTATCCCCTTAGTACTACTTGGCATATTCCTAAGGTCAGTTTCTCCTACCTATATCGAAGTAGTTTATCATATCATACTGGGGGAAATTCATTATGGATCAGATCAGGTTCTTGTATATCTTAAGGATATCGAAAATCCCAAAAAAACTCGTAAAAATGTTCATCAAAAAATCCAAAAACATCAAAATCTTGTATAGCCAAAAATCCAAAAATATTTGCAAAATCCTATACAGCTAAAATGAAAAAACATTTAGAAAATTGTAAAGTCAAAATCTAAAACACATCAAAATCTCTAAAAAGGTCAAACATCGAAAATCCAAAAATAGTACCATGTCGAACTACGAGTCTCTGACCTTGAACGTAGACAAGGCCATCATTGATGTGCCGCCGAGACACCCTATGTCAGTCATTTAGAAGTCTATCATAATAAACTGACATTCCATCAACTGTTAATATCTCATCATCAATAAGTCAAGTTAGTCAAACTACGGGTCTCTACGCTTGAACGTAGGCAAGGCCATCATTGATGTACCCCTGAGATACCCTAGGTTAGTCCTTTAGGAGTCTGTCATAATAAATTGGAAATCCATCAATTGTTAATATCTCATCATCAATAAGTCGAGTCAATCAAACTACGTGGTCTCTGCATGTATAACATAGGAAAGGTTCATCTTTGATCAATCCCTGAGGCCCCTAGGATAGGTCTTTTAGGTTAGGTTCTTGGTTGAAATCTTAAAAAATCCCTAAACATTCAAAATCTCAAAAAATCCAAAAACATTCAAATAACAGAAAACACAAAAACATTAGAAAACATTCAAAATACCTAAACAACATCAAATATCTTAGAGAAAACCCTAAACAACCTCAAATAATCTAAAAACCAAAAACATTCACATAAACAACTCAAAAAGATCAAAACAGCCTCAAAACATTTTCAAGATACCAAAAATATTGAAATATTCAGAAAATCCAAAACCATCCATCCCATTTCGCATTCACCTGGAATAACCTTCACCAATAATAAATTGATCATCACCTTCAACCTTTGGAAAAACAAATAGAAAGCAAGTACCACAAGTCGTAAAGTGAAAACCTAAGTGTCAAGATATAAAGTCTAAATCATAGGTAAACGAGTCAGTAAATTTTATATCAACAGCTTATCAAACACCTCATCCTAATCAAAACATATGATCAGCATGTCCTAGGATGAATCATTCATGTGATGGGCATCAGTATCAGAAATCACCTTAGCTAAGTTAAACTGGCAAGAGATACAAATAACACTGATTGTTTTTCTTTGATCTTTTCTTATGATTTATCTTAATGACCCATTCTGAGGACCTCTCGTTTATGTCTATCAAAATGATTTAGAGAGAAAGGAATGGGGCATCGATCATTATCTTTCATTTGTTGTGCTTGTGGGTATTCTTGTAAACTAATCTTGGCGCATACTTGCTTAGTTGTGTGTAGGAAAGTTATTTGGAGTACATTATTCACTATTGCATATGCTTTGGTCTGATATATTCTAAAGCTTATAACATACATTCCAACGAGGTTTTTGTATGTCAAGGTGTGAACAAGAACTATCCTATCTATTTTTAGAGTCAAAGTCCATTACACTAGATACAATGCCATCTTAGTTATCAATACCTTAATGCATCGTGTCTATGTGTTATATCAAAAATAAGGAATGACGGAAAATCCCAATCCCAAGATATGAATAAATCATCATCATCATCATGCATCTCTCATTACCATCTCTAATAAAGTCTCCATGGATCATGGACTTGTTGGACTTTTTGAATCAATCTCAAAATCAATGGTCAATCCATTCATATTATTCTTCTTATTCTTCTATCTTTACTAACAATTCTATCCAAGTATCAAATATGTGTGATATATAAAAATATACATGAGGCTACCCATAACCGATGATTGTCTATACATCCTAAAATTTGTCTACATCAATATCTAAGCTAGCACACTAGCAATCCCTCTTCCAATGGGGCACAGTGGGGCATCTATATCATCTTCAACTCAACAATCTAAAAAGTTGCAACTCTTTGATTCAAAAGCAACCTAAAATCTCAATCATTTCAAGCATAAGTCTAATTTTCACCTATCGTGAGCCCGATCGGAACACTTTATTCCCTGATCGATCTCTCGAGGGGGAAACCAACCATCTTTCCATCATATCGATATCAAATCATCTAACGAACTGTATTCCTATCCTTGCTAGCAAAGCTTGATCAAATTATCAAATCAATCATCATTGGGATATATCTTTCCCTACCAATCCTCGTGTTATTCAACATAATCCTTGCATTGTTGTGAATCCTCAACAATGTTATCAATCAATCAGATCAATCAACTTTAGCTTTTCTATCACCATCTCAAAGAGACCATCGATGTTTGTTTTTGCATCGTCATCAGCATCAAAATTAGCATCGAAATCAACATCAGTCTTTGAACCAATGCAACGAGTACATTGCTTCAAAGAGGGGGAAAATGTAGACACTTAAAAATGTCTCGATGGATCACATTCGCTAACTAACATCATTTCATCCTAAAACCCATCCTATTTTCGCTTAATTGATTAAATTAGCCTTGCTATTTAATTAATTGCCTCATTTTCATCTATTAATCTAATTGAACTAATTAGGTTAATTCATCCCCTTTCATGCTAACATTTCATCCTATTAAATTGAATAAATCAAATTATTAAATTTAATCCCTAAAGTCCTCTTATTTAATTAAATAACCTTGAGTTATTTAATTAAATATCATATCACTTCCCTTTTCCATTAAATAAATTAATTATTTAATGAATATCCTAATCCCCCTAATTTGCATAATTAAAACCTTATTTAATTATCAAATTACCTAATTAAATCTAATTCCCCCCACTTGCAAGGGAATATTCTAAGGGAACTTGGAATATTCCTCCTTTGCACATTCCTCCAAAAGGAATATTCCCATGGAATATTCCTTCCCCTTTTACACATTAAAACTTTGTTTTAATTTGCTAAACATCTATTTTCCCTCACCCATGAGAATATTCCAAAGAATATTCTCTCTCCTCACTCATTTGAAAAAGGGGAATATTCCTTTTTCTATAACAAACTTACTTGACTTCTTCTGCAAGTTAACTTATGACTTATTGTGCAAGTTAAAAGTGTGTTTGTTTGGACAAAGGTGAACCCTTGATTAAATATCATCATTTATTCTCATCTGTTGATGAGAATCCATGATCCATGCCTCCAACTTCTTCCATCCTTGACCATTGATTAGCTTTTTCAATCTTAGCCCTTCATTTTTCATTTGCTTTCCTATAAATAGATCACTATTTGGAGACAAATGGATCCATCTTTTTCAGAGCAAACTCATGTTGTCGAAATTACTCACACTCACGCTCATATTTATCATTTATTTAGTATCATTTTATCTTAATTAATTGCATTAATTAGCTTAGCTTTCATTAATGGCTTCCATGGCAACATAGATGCATTCATGTAGCTTGTTTATTAATTAGGGGTTGAATCTTTTAGCTTAAAATCCATTTATATTAGCTTTGCATTCACACATCTTGATCATCTTAGCATAAAATCATGTTAAAATAGCTTGCATCAGGATCATTTAGATTTAAATCATGTTTCAACACACATCTCACAATGGTTTCATCAATTTTCTTCAATAAAACTAATTGAAACAAGCTTAGTATCCCAGGGATTGGGAAATTGTCATCGTTCCACATCAATGCAACACCACTCCCCCAATATGATAAGTTTCAATGGAATAGAGTAGGTGTTTTGAAGCTTTCATAGTTTAACATGTTAGTTTTAATGAATTCCTAGTTTATTGTTTGTTTGAATTATCTTTATTGGATTCACATTTAGTGACGCGAATATACTTTGTATCCTCATGGATCAAGTGTAGTCATCCGATACTAATCTGTCGGTCACACTTTGTATGTGAAATGAATCCTTTTCCATGCATTTGGTTAAGTTATTTATCATCTTTGAACTTGTTTATCTTGAAGGTCACAAGTCTACCGTAAAAATTCACAAGTCCATAAACATCCTTTATCCAAGCATCAAACAAATAAACTTAAGTCAAAAGTGTTGTCCCAAAATGATTAAAAAGATTGTTTGCCACATCATTCATCTTTTCATCTCCCACTACCATCATTGCTCCAAAAAGAATTAGAGCATCCATTTTACCAAGATTTGAGTCAACTAGAGAGTTTAAACATTACAAATCTCAACACAACTCTCCCATAGGTTACCCAAAATTTACAGTAAAGACAAGATCACAACACAAGAGAATCATGTAAAAAACCAGTCACATTCACCTCAAGTGATTCCAATCCTCAAGAATATGATCCAAGAAGTCAAGTTACCCCATCACAACAACCCTCGTCTCCATAAGGGCCATATGAGATAAAATACATTACAAATAACCCATTTGGACTTACTAAGGAAGAAATCATGGAGTACAAATAAGAACATCAAGCCTTAGAAAACATAGCTCCAATTTCCCCATCTTTTGTTGCGCAATCATTGACACAAGGCTTGAATTAATCCACTATTCAAACAACTCCATCACTAGGGTTAAGTTACACACCAACTTCTAGTCTTGCAACTACTCTTCCTAAGGACTTTGTCCATACTCTTTCATTCGAAATCAACACACTTGTGGGTAAACTCAACACCAAACCTTCTCAAAACACCACTTGGACACCAACATTTGGTGCTCCCCCCGTTCTCGAGAATCCTCTACATCAACATAAACCACTTACACTTCATGAGTCCATGACAAACTCAACATATCGAGGGTACCCCACTTCATCCATCCCCACAAGTACCACAAGTGTGCCCAACATCACGCAAGGAAGTATAGACCAAGTTTCTCAAATAGACCCAAAAGGGAAAATTAATCCCCTTACGTAAAATGAATCCTCAACACAATATGGGACATCTTTATGAAATCTCCCAATGAGTTCATCCATCCCATTGGTTACCCAAAACACATTCATCCCATCCATCACCAACCCAACTAAAAATAACCCCTTGGTCACAAACCCCATCAACGAAGGTAATATCTTGACCACCTCCCAAACACAAGGAAATCCCCAAAACATTGGTCAAGGGAATCCTTTTAATCAATGGACTCAAGGTCCTAATGTGCCATTATTGTCGCAATACCTAATGGCACCATCATCATCTTTCCTCTCAGTCCCTCTCATCATGAAAAATCAAATGGGACCTTACACTTATATTCTCCATCTCAATCCACCATCTTACAAGGAATGATAAACCAAGGAAACCCCCAACCTCTCATCAGCAACCCAACACCCATGCAAAACATCAACACCCAAAACCCACCACAGATGTCCCAACAACCAACTGATCCTACATTACAAGCACATGTCATAGCCTTACAACAAGAACAATGCGCATATCAATAAATCGTCCAAAAACAACAACAAAAACAAGCAACCCTAGTAGAACAACAACAACAAGAAGTAGCCTTAGTAGCACAACAACAACAACAATAGTAAGCAACCCTAGCAGCACAACAACAACTAGCAGCCCAACGATAGCAGCAACAACAATAAGCAACCCTAGCAGCACAACAACAACATCAAGCCCACCAAGAAGCCTTAGCATCACAGCAACAACAACAAGCACAAAAATAAGCCCTTGTGGACCAACAACAACAACAAGCCTTACTAGCTTAGCAATATGCCCAATGACAACAACAACAAGAAGAAGAAGGTTCCTACTACAACCCTCAATAGAACATCATCAATACAAACACATTAGGGACATATACACCTCCACTAAAATCACCTTCGCAATATCCTACACGACCATACACACCATACAACACCTCATCATATCAGAATCCCACATACAATTCACCCACCTTTCGACCATATGTTCCTCCACCAAACCCACAAGATGATGTTGCATCACAACTTAAGGCATTGACACAAGAAATGCAAGACATCCGAATGGGAAAAATGAAGAATCCCCATACACAGAACCTATGCCCATATCCATTCGATCAAAACATTGCAATGGTACCTTTCCCTCACGGTTTTGAAGTCCACAAATTTGATAAATACAAAGGGAGAGCCAGTCCTATGACCATGTCAAAGCATAAAGTACTTATCTAGTTAACATAACACCAGAATCATCAGCTAATTGTAATGATGATGGTGTGGTCAGACTTGTGGTCCTAAGTGCTCCTAGGAAAAACAACAATCAAATAGCTAACATTCAACCAACTATGCAACAAACAACACCATCACAAAATAATCAGGTCAACAACATCGAAATGCAATACCAACAAATTCCCAATAGAAATAACTATCTAAAATGTAAATACACACAGTTATCAGCCATTGAAACCATCATGAAGAAATTAGTAGAGTCAAATCTAATACCACTTCCCAATTTTGAAAACTACCAAGAACCACAGGATAAACCACCCTAGTACAACGAAAAAGATCTTTTTGACTTTCACAAAATTAAAGGACACAAAATAGTGAGCTACATGAGACTCAAAAATGTTATCCAAGATCTTATTGAGTATGGAGACATATCTATTGAAGAACAACTGGTAACTAAGATCTTAAGATATACAAGAACCCTATGCCAAATCATAGCAAAGGAAACAACATTGGAAAAGCTAAGGATTACACAAACGTGCAACATACCTATTCCAATGTAGCCACTTCTTGTGATAGTGTCATCACCGTCATCATAATCAAAGGTCCTAGTGTAGAATGTGGAGTCACCACACGACGTGGCAAGGTCACCATCCAAGGAGTCCCATCTCAATCTAGGTCACAACCTACTTTTCTAACATCAAACCATAGCAAGTACAACCTCATAGATCAACTTAAGAAGACCCCTAAATATATTTCTATCTTGGAACTATTGAGGATATCACCCACACATAGGGAAATCTTAGAGAAATCTTTATCTTCATCATTTTTCCCTGAGGATATTGATACAGAGCAGTTTCAAGCTATGGTAGGGCATATCACTAATCATCTTCTCACCTTCTCAGAACAAGACCTACCATCACATCCATCTCATAATCGTGCTTTACACCTTGAGGTCATTATTCATAAGAACAAGGATAAAAGAGTCTTAGTAGATGGAGGTACTGGTCTAAACACCTGTACCCTTTAGTTGATCAAGAACCTGGGATATTTAGAAGATGCTATTTAGAAAGAAAAGAGTACAACCATTAGAGCATATGACGATCAAGAGTGGGTATCACAAGGCATCATCGCACAACCCATCTAAGTAGGACATGTCATTGTAGAAACTACATTCCAAGTGTTAGACCTTGATCTCCCCTACAACATCCTACTTGGCCAACCATGGATCCATGCCCTAAAATTTTTAACTTCGACCTATCACCAATGTGTAAAGTTTCCTTTTGAGGATACTGAATTTACCATCCATGGAGATCTTAAGCCTTTTTACTACTGCAAGAATCTTGAGGCCAAGTTCTATAAGATTCCCAAGTACCCAAGAATGATGAAGGGCCTACACCATCTTCCTCATTTGTTGACCTATCATCCCTTGCATCTACCTCAGAAGAAAAAACACCCATTGTGCAGAACATTCCTAACATAAAAGTAGTGATCCAAGATGATGGTTATGGAAATTATAAGCTAATGAAGGATACTTTTATATTAGGGGAGATACCTCTTTCTCCCAAATCTCATGGGAAACCCACACCTAGAAACAAAGTCACCAAAACAATAAAGATGGAAGCTACTACCTTCACCAAGTGGGGGGATTTGAACAAAGAAGATATCAATGAGGAGGATGTTTCCAATTTGTTATATCAAGATGAATGACCAGTCCTCACTCTTCCTATGGACGATGACAACAAAGGTTTACAGCTAATGAAGGGATGGGGGTACAACAAGAATAAGAAACTAGGAAAAAATGACAATGGTTTGCTAGAACCCATTGTTCCTAAGAAACATCCAAAGAATCTCAGCTTAGGATGTACTACTAGCAAGGTTACCCTTATTGGAAAAGGTACTTTCGCTAAACTGGTTGAGGCTTCCTCTTGGTTACCAACATCCTGTGATACGACCCTAGACAACTTCCCCATCAACATTTCTAACCTATTTGAGAATAACTCTCTCTTCATGATATCCACAACATCCTTCATCCTGAATGATCAACCCACTAAAATTAGCCTAGTCTACCCACAACTCATTGACTGGGACCAATAAGGACCACCGACTCAAGATTTATTCAAAAATGATGAAGCAATATCAAAATTCATGGGAATCTGTGAAAAATTACCATGGGAAAATCACAAAGTTGGTTTTGATATAGAACTAGACACAGGGGCGTACTATGGGGAGACAATTGAATCCTTCAGTCACAAAATGGACAACATGCAACTAACATGCAGATCTTTAAGTGAAAACCACACTATGGCACTTTCAGATCCTAAAATAGTAAAAAAAAGGATGCATCTGAGGGTGAAAACCTCTCTGAGGTTCCCAAGGATGAGGGATTCAATCTCCCCCTCAGTGCAATGCATCCAAAAAATTCAGCAGTGCTAGTAGAAAAGGAAACTCCAGTAAATGTTGGAACCGACGAAGCACCCAAGATCACATTCTATGTTGAATCCTTGTTGGATGAAGAAAACAAGAACTTAGCAATGCTCCTAAAAGAGTGAAGAACCAAATTTTCATGGTCATACACAAATATGCCGAGGCTCAATCCAGAAGTAGTTGTGCATCATTTAGTAGTCTATCCTAAAGCTAAATTGGTAAAGAAAAAATTGAGAAAGATGCACCCTCAAATAGAAATCTTGGTGAAACTTGAGTTACAAAAGCTTCTTTATGTTGGGTCCATCTGATCGATTGATTATCCTGAGTGGGTTTCCAACCTGGTACCAGTATCCAAACCCATTGGGGGCATCAAAATATGCACATATTTCAGAGATTTAAACAAGGCATGTATGAAGAATGATTTCCCTCTTCCTAACATCGACATCATCGTGGATTTAACAACTGGGCATGAAATTCTATCACTCATGGATAGTTTTTCAAGCTATAATCAAATCATGATCGCCAAGGAGGATCAACACAAATCTACATTCACTTGTCCATGGGGAACATACTATTGGAACATGATGCCATTTGGGTTGAAGAATGCAGGAGAAACCTATCAAAGAGCAATGACCCTCATCTTTCATGACATGATCCACAAAATATTTGAAGACTATGTGGATGATATTTTTGAAAAATCAAGGAAAATGAGTGAGCAAATAGAGGTATTAGGACCCATCTTCGATAGATTGGAAGAGTATAAGGTACAGCTAAATCTGAAAAAGTGTGCCTTTGGGGTAACATCAGACAAGCTTCTTGGCTACATTGAATCAAAAAGAGGGATAGAAATTGATCCAGCAAAGTGAAATCCATCCTACACATGGAACCACCAAAAACATTGAAGCAAATGAGAGGGTCACAAGGAAGGTTGCATTCCATTAGAAGGTTCATAGCACAACTATAAGATAAAATTTGCCCTTTCTCACATATTCTACATAAAGGAATAACTTACTAGTGGGATGAGAAGTGTGATAAATATTTCCAGTAGATCAAGGACTACCTATTGACACCTCCAGTGCTCATGTCTCCAATACCAAACAAACTATTGATCCTATATTTTTCAGCAACATTGGCAACACTAGGTGCTTTGCTAGCACAACATGCTGAAAATGAAAAAGAAAGAGCTATCTATTACATCAGCAGGACCTTGGTGGGATATGAAATGAACTATTCATCCATTGAGAAAGCATTCTTAGCAGTGGTTTTTGCTTCACAAAAGTTCAGACACTACATGTTGTCGCATCAAATCAAACTTATTGCAAAGATTGACCCACTGAAATACCTATTATCCAAAGCAACTCTCATAGGGTGAATGACCAAATGTATGATGATCTTGACTAAATTTGACATATAATATGTGGAGAGTAAGAAAATCAAAGGACAGGTGATCGCAAACCAATTGACGGAAGCACCTATCTATGCAAAGAACCCTTCAGTATCTGAATTTCTTGATGAATCGGTGTTCCTTGTCAATATAATCGATCATTGGAAAATTTAATTTGATGAATCGTTCACCCAACATGGATCAGGGAAGGTATCCTCTTTATCACCCCTCAAGTCGATTGCATCCTAAAGTCATACAGGCTATCATTTCGATGTACTAAAAACATTGTTGAGTAAGAATCCCTAATCACAGGTCTAAGGATAGCAATTCAATGGAAAATACAAGAGTTGAAAATCTATGGAGACTCACAGCTAGTTATCAACCAAGTCAATGATGACTACCAAACCAAGGATGATAAACTCACTCCTTAAAAGAAGATGGTAGAAATTCTTAAGGACCTTTTCATAGATATAACTTTTGAGCAATCCCTCACATGAACAACCGAGTAGCAAATGTTATGGCAATAATTAGATCATTGTTAGACATGCCACACAACGTCCTTCAATACAAATTCATGGTAGAACAACTTCTCATGCTGACTTTCAAAATCCTAGAATCTGAATTTACGTTTGCAATCGTTGGTCCTGGATCCCTATGGTATCATGATATATTCACCTATCTTAGTAGAGGAACCCTCCCAACTAATATCACCTCCAACCTTAAAAACACCTTTGTTAAGAAGGCATCCCAATTTGTGATCCTAGGTGATACCCTTTACCGAAGAAGCATTGAAGGGACATTACTACTATGTCTCAACCAAGAGGAAGCCTTGATTGCATTAACAGAAGTACACAATGGCATATGTGGTTCCCATTCTAGTGGTATCACTTTAGCTAAGAAACTGTTGAGGATGGGGTATTGCTGCCAACCATGGAAAGAGAAGCTCATCAATATGTACAAAAGTGTGTCCAGTGTCAACAACATGGAGATCTTATTCATGCTCCAGCTCAGGAGTTGCAACCAATAGTCACACCTTTTCCTTTCTCATAATGGGGGCTTGACCTCATAGGAAAGATTAATCCAACCTCATCTTATGGCCACAATTTTATCATACCAACCACTGATTACTTTACCAAGTGGGTCGAAGCCATTCCTATGACCTACATAACAAGGAAACAAATTGCTAAGTTTATCTTGAATTATCTTATTTGTCATTATGGTGTTCCAAAAGCCCTTATCTCAGACAATAGAACATGTGTTCCAAAAGCCCTTATCTCAGACAATAGAACATGTAAAGCCCTTATTCTATGTCAAAAATTCAACATCCATCATCGATTCTCTACCCTGTATTACCCCCAGGGTAATGGTCAAGTTGAGGCTACAAACAAGACCATTCTAAAAATCCTAAAGAAAATGGTCGATGAAGCTGGTCGTGACTGGCATCTGTAGTTAAATCCCACCCTTTGGTCCTATCAAACCAATATCCATATACCTATAGGTGCAACCCCATTCTCCTTAGTCTACGAATCAGAAGTTATCTTGCCTATTAAGGTTGAACTTTCATCACTGTGAATCTCACTACATAACCTAATCATTGATGAAGAGTACATAGTATCTTGGCTAAATGAGCTAGAATTCTTGGATGAGTGCCATCTTGATGTCGTTAATCACTTGCAAGTATATCAAAACTGACTAAAACAAAGCTATAACAAGAAGATCAAGTGTCGATCTTTCTAAGTAGGGGATCTTGTCCTAAAGAAAAGTTAAAAAAAATTTCCAGATCAAGACAGTAAAGGAAAGTTTGAGCCTGAACCACAAATTTTTGTAGGGGCTTCTCTCTTACACTTCTAGGATTTTCACCTAAAAGGAGAAAGGTATCCCACAAAAACTTGGGGGTTCACTCAAGACTAATGCTATAATGATTGAAATATGCCTAAATGTAATTTCCTAATGCAATAAACTGATGAAAGATGTTGATTAATGAATGAAAACTAAAGAAATGCAAGATGTTTGAAAACATAGTGTTGTATGCAAAAAGACCTAGAAAGATGAATAGAAATGCAAACAAAACAAAACAAGAAAGAAAAATAGAAAGCATGCACCTGGAAATGTGTTTAATATTGGAATGAAAACTGGAAATTTTGTTGATCCTAAATTTTTTTCCTACTGTGACACTTACACCATTCTAGGTGACTTAGTCCTGGATCTCGAAAACTGCACCAAAGCCTGTTTCAGCCAAATGGGTATCCAGATCTACAAAAACTTCTAAAAAATAGGTACAATGGGAATAAGTCACTACTGTTGGTGACTTAGTCCACTTTGGCTTTTCTAAAAATCTAAAAGTGGAAACGGAAGCTCTCGGTCTGCACTTCAGTTCCTGACAGGTGTCTACCTTTGAAACTCTGATTTTTAGCATTGTAAGTGACTTTTTTTGGATATTTTGTCCAATCCAACAAGCATATTTCTTCAACAACTTTTCAACCTATTCTTCAATGATTTCCAAGCCTTCAAGATGCCTAAATATGCAAACACACAATGAAAGAGAGAGAAATGTTGAATGTTAGGGCATGGGGGTTTGCCTTGGTCAAACCCCTTTTTAGGTAATTAAAACCAAAATGAAGAAATAAGACAATGAAGCATGAATCAATGGAGTTAGAGACTTTCCATGATGATAGACCTTGATTTTTTGTAGCAAAAGATGAAGAATTTGTCCTTGAATGTCTTAGAAATCTATCTTGATGACTTAGAATACTAATTTAACTCTAGCTTACTTGACTTAAGAACATGATAAATGGTGGATGAATAATGAATTGATTATGAATTAGGGTTTAGAAGCTTCTATTTATAGGCAATCCATCTAAAATACTCATTAATTTGATCCCCAAGGTTGACATCAAGGAAAAATAAACTTAAAATCCATTTTATTCCCACCAGAACCTCGAAAATAGCCCAAATGGGACTAAGTCGCCAAGCTGGGTGACTTAGTCCCACTTGAATGGGACTAATTTGCCCAGATGGGAGACTTGGTCCCACAGGGGCTCTTTTGCCAGCCGGATTGTCATGGAGTGAAGAAATTAGGTTCTTATGTTGATTTAGTCAGGTATTTAATCAAATTATGCCTCGGGATGCACAATATGGGGCCATAGGGGCATATTAATGATGATGTAAAGGGTAATTAGGGATAAAGACACAAATTTCAATGTGAAAGTGTGATTAAATACACTTTACGATACTAAAATGAGGTCCACATAGCCTAGAAAGGCACAACATCCAATGTGAATGTGTAAAACACATTACAACACTAGATTAGAATTAGGTTTAGTTTACAAGCCTTCTAGATTAATGTGATAATGCAATTAAATATATTTTACAATATTGAATTAAGGGGAAAATAGGTCCTCTGGTCTAGAAAAGTGTGAAAGTCTCTTACAACACTTTACAACACCTTTACAAGACATCGTTAGATGCATTTTATTCAATTTGCAAGGATCCAAGACCTAATGTAGATGTGAAAAACACCTCACAACACTAAATCAAGGCCTTATTAAGTCTAATTTTTCATCAATTATTCCCATATCAAGCAAGAGATACTTTTTTTACACACAGAGCCTAATGGTTAGGTCCCTTTGTCATCACAACAATCTATGGATCAAGAGCATATCAATCATCAATGCCTGAAGGTGAACCCTTGTAGGAACCAACCAATAGCTTGCATCTTAAAAAAATTATGCCTAGGCTTGAAGGGTGTAAATTTGAAAATACAAAAAAATTAAAAAATGATCAAAAATCCAAAACAATGAGAAAAAAGGATTGAAAAAGTAAAGAAAAACAATCATCCCCTAGTGAAAGCCACTTCACTGGTGCTTTGGGAAAGTACCTTGGTGAAAACCTACAAAATAGGTGTCTTGCATAAATAAAGCACCTCCATCTATTCTTTGGCTATTTATCCTATCATTCTTTGCATCGCATTCATCCATTGTATCATTCATCCTATTTATTCCATCACTCATCGGGGTCTGTATCATAGCTTGATATTGTGAAGTATTGTATCCCCCTTTAGTACTACTTGGCATATTCCTAGGGTTAGCTTGTCTTTCCTATATCAAAGTAGTCTATTGCATAACACTAGGGGCAATTCATTATGGATCGGATCAAATTCTTGTATATCTTGAGGTTATTTAAAATATCATCGAAAATACCAAAAAAATTCATAAAACATTCATCAAAAAATCAAAAAATATCCAAATTCCTATATAGCTATTTAATCCAAAAACATTCAAAAAATTATACAGTCAAAATCCAAAACAACCAAAACCCATCAAAATCCCTAAATAGGTCAAACATCAAAAATCCAAAAATAGTACCATGTCAAACTACGAGTCTTTGAGCTCAAACATAGGCAAGGCCATCATTTATGTGCCCCTTAGACACCCTAGGTCAATCTTTAGGAGTCTATCATAATAAACTGACATTCCATCAACTATTCATATATCATCGTCAATAAGTCTAGTGAGTCGAACTACATGGTCTTTGCGTGTATAACATAGGCAAGGCTCATCTTTGATAATGCCCCAAGGCCCCTAGGATAGTCCTTTAGGTTAATTTCTTGGTCAAAAAACTTGGAAAACCCCTAAACATTCAAATATCTCAAAAAATATAAAAACATTTGATAACTTAGAAAACCCAAAACATTGAAAAACTAGAAAACCCTAAACAACCTCAAATAACCGAAAACCAAAACATTCACATAAACTTTCAAAAATATCAAAAACAGCCTCAAAACATTTTCAAAATACCAAAAGTATTGAAATTTTTCAAAGAATCCAAAACCATCCATCCCATTTCACTTTCACCCGCAATAAACCTTCATCCATAATAAATCAAATCATCACCTTCACACTTTGGTAAAACAAGTAGAAAGCAAGTATTACAAGTCATGAAGTGAGGACCTAAGTGTCAAAAATCTAAAGTCTAAATCATAGATAAATGATTCAGTGAATTTTGTATCAACGGCTTATCACATACCCCATCCTAATCAAACCATCTGATAAACATGTCCTAGGATGCATCCTTCCTGCGATGGACATCAACATCAAAAATCACCTTAGCTATGTTAAACTGGCAAGAGATATAGATAACACTGATTGTTTTTCTTTGATCTTTTCTTATGATTTATCTTATTGACCCATTTCAAGGACCTCTCAATGATGTCTAAATGATTTAGAGAGAAAGGAATGGGGTATCGATCATTATCTTTCATTTTTTGTGCTTGTGGGTATTCTTGTAAAATAATCTTGATGCATACTTGCTTAGTTGCGTATAGGGAGGTCGTTTGGAGTAGATTGTTGATTATTGTGTATGCTTTGGTCCAAGGTATTCTGAACTACTAAACTACATTCCGATGAGGTTTTTGTATGTCAATGTGTGAACAAGAACTATCCTATCTATTTGCAGAGTCAAAGTCCATTACACTAGATACAACACCATCTTGGTTTTCAATATCATGATACATCGTGTCTATGTGTTATATAAAACATAAGGAATGACAGAAAATCCCAATCCCAAGATATGAGCAAATCATCATCATCATATCTAATAAAGTCTCGATGGATCATGGACTTGTTGGACTTTTTTAATCAATCATCAAAATCGATGGTCAAATCATTCATTTTATTCTTCTATCTCCTTTCCACGCTAACCTAGTATCATGATAGTCAACAAAAACAACATCATGCATCCATCCTACATCCACAAATCATCATCATGCACACATCTTGCATCATAACAGCATATCATAATAAAAGAAAACATAATCCATTGCATCTTCATTATCACTTAAGTTGTTTTAGATAACATAGACTTGTTATTTTAAACATCTTAATCCATATTACATACCATACACATGTCCTAGGCATAAGCATACATTGCATTATCATATCATAAACATGAGCATTTGCATTATCCATATATACATTTGTAGACACTTTAAAAGTCCTGATTGAGACTATGAATATGATTCTAATTAACTAACAGTATTTCTTCCCAAATCACTTCAAACTAACCTGGCAATTAAATAATCTTTACTGTTTAGTTAAATTCATCAACTTCTACTATTGATCAAATAATTAACTTTATTGGATTAATTCACCTTATTCTGACTAATGGTCATCCTATTTAATTAAATCAAATCATTTAATTAAATACCCCTAAGTCCTCTCATTTGATTAAATAAATCCAATTATTTAAAATCAAATGTCATAAATACCCTAACCCACTCAAGTTGATTAATTTTAAATTAATTAACTCTAAATCACTCTCTAACCCTCATTACCCATTTCTCTAGCTTTTAACTCTCCTAAAGTTAAATCAATCGATGGTCAACTAACCAGGTTGCACATGAAATTCATTTCTTTTAATTATCTAATTACCTTATTTATCCTCACAATGGCATATTCCTATGAATATTCCTCCCAACCACCCCCTCATTCAATTTCACTCCAAAAGACTCTTACACACCCATAAATACCTCGTACAAAGGCATTTACTCCCTCTTACATGCCATCTTGTCTCTTACAAGGGCATTAACCTCTCTTACATCCTCACCCACATTCTCTTACACCCTCAACCATATTCATTCAATTCTCTTACATCCTCTTAACTCTGCACATTCCCCAAAATGTGTTCCACCTCCATCCATTAGCCTTGTGACAAGTGTCACATTCCTATTGGCTCCCATTTTAATCCCACATTTACCAATTTCACTATTTCTTCAACCCTTCACTCCTATAATTAGAGGCCTCTTCTATTTGAAATGGATCCACAATCTCATGCAAGTTTATTATAGGCATTTTTCACTCATGGCAATCACCCATCTACACCATTTTCATCATATTTTAGCTTGTTTTCATCATCTCATGCACTTGGAATAATCTACAATCTTTAAGCTTATCAAAGGGATTGGGAAAGGGTTACTTTCCACATCAAAGGAGCACCAATCCCCCTATGGGATTAAGGTTTGATCAAGTTAGATAGGATTACATACTTTTATCTTGTGTTATTTCATATTTTCACCATATTTTCTTTTCTTTGTTTGGTTGAGAATCTCATAGGGAATGCTTTGTTTGGGTTTCTAACATGACTAACCTTGTTTGTTTGTCTCTTGTTAGCTAATTTCAGATTAGGCATTCACATTTTGGCACTAGAGGAGGGCTAACCTTTTTTAAATTTGATAATTTGGCTTTAAATTGACATTTTTGTAGCTATAGGAAAGCGACATCGCCTTTTGGTCCATATAGCACCACCTCTACATACATTTCCACCTTTTCTTACACACATAGTGTCTCTTTAGCATACAGTATCACCTTTTTCATGTCGCGTCGTAGTCGCAACTCTTTGTCACGTCATAGTCGCAACTCTATGTCATGACACCTTTGTAGGAGTGCCACCTTTGTCTATTTGGCCAAACTATTAATTTATGCTTTCTGACAAATTGCCACTTTTGTTTATGCACCACCTTTGCTTCTACTGTGTTGCTTTTGTGCTCTTTGTCTGCTATTGAGCATCACTTTTTCTTTTAACCAGAGTGTTTCCTTTGCTTTAAGTGTCACCTTTACTGTAGATATAGTGCCACCTCTATTTCCCAGCACCGCCTTTGCAGATTGAAGAGGGGTATCAACTTGGAAAACTAAAAGCATTTTTTAATGCTCATTGTAATAGCTTAGGATTTCTAATTCTGCTCTTCATTTTTTGTTTTAGGACCAACTAGCATTACTTTAGGCTTAAAATTAATCATTGACTTAAGCTTTTCAAGTTGGATAAAATTGAACATACAAACTTACTAGATCATTGCAATGAGGGATTAAAATTGAACAAGGCAAACTCACACTTAGTTTGGTGCTTAAAATGAATTCACCATTGCTTTGAAGGTTAAAATGAACAAGTGCTTGAATTGTGTGATCTTGTCCTTGACACACTTTGAGTATGTATCCTCTCCCCTTGCGCCTCATGCAATCTTGGGTGAAGAGAAACACTCAAGGTGTATTTTTCTTGCTTTTGTACATTCAAGGTGTGTATCCTCTCCCCTCACACCTTTTGGTGATCTTGGGTGACGAAAAACATCTTGATTGTTTTTGCACATTTGTTTTCAAGTCAAATTGTTATCTTTAGAAGGGCCTGTCTCCCAACTTGAGAGAGGAAATGACCCAAAGTAGTTCTTTCCTATTCGGTCCGCTATATAAATGACACAATGGTGATGAAAGTCATCAACTATCTAGTGTGGTTGTCTGATACTGACAAGTGTCACCCTTAGTATCTGTGTGATATGTTAAAATATCTTCTTAGGAAGAGACTGGGAGGCCTCTTAATTGAGCTAATCTTGTTGCATATATGGCAACAGTGTTTTATCCCGAATATCCAAACTAAGAACTAACTTGTTTTAGTGACCAAAAACCTTGATGCTTGTTGGTGCAAGAACGATCATTTTGAAGCCGCCCCATGTTCCACTATTCATAGTAGAAACAAAAAAATCATTTGGGGTTTGAGATTTGGTGTGCCTGAGAAGTGTGTGTCATGTAAGGGGGAGCCAGTGCCACCAAATCTCTAGTTGTTCACTTTGTCTTAGTGTTTGGAGCAATCCAAGTGGGGACTCAACAAGTAGTATCTCTTTAGCCTAGGATTGTACATTTTGCAAGTCATTTGAACACATTTCTTGATTCCAAAATATTGAAACAAATATTTAACAATCATCAAAATTTCAAAACCTTTGAAAAGAGTAAATACCTTTGAAGAGTCCAATTATTACTACTTGTCCCTAAGGATCTCATCCTTAGAGGCTTCTAAATACTTGGGCTCACTTCTCAATTTTCTCTCTTCAAAATCAACCTAGGGAAACTATGGCCATAGCTCTTTGATTTTCACATAATGGACCTTATGGAATGAAAAGGAGTTTAGACATAGACATTTAGTTTGAAATTTAAGCAAGACAAGTTGATGTGGTAAAAATAACTCATTAATCAAGATAAAATCATAATTAAACCCCACATATGTGTTTGTCTTCATGATTTCTCATAAGATCAAAGTTCCAAAATGAAGTTCCACATTTCATCACTTCAAACTTAGGCGTCATAGTCAAAATTCCATCAAAAAACATCTTGTAGCACTTTACCAAAATAGGAACATCTTGACAAGGAATTTTTATAGACGCATTTCTATGAGGGATAATCCAAACTTGTATATCCAATATGAGCCCCTCATTTAAGCTATTGATCTTGAGTCATTTATACGGAAAAGCATGTTCTTCAACACCTTGGTCATGTAAACAAAGTCCTTCTAGGTTCATTTAGGGTTAAAAGAAACAAATCCATCCATCCTCAAAACATTTATCAGAATTCATCCCACAAACAACTTCCTAGAACTTTGGAAACATCCTTATGTTATACTTTTGGTAAGCATTTAGACAAAATCAAAATCATCTTGTTTAGTTAGGTGTGTGGGAATGAATCCTTTCTCACACACTTAGTTAAATTAGCAACCCCTTTTTGAACAAGTTTGTCCTAAGATCACATCTAACATCTTGGGATCTACAAGTTCATCATCCAAATCAATCAAAATAAAAAATCCTAAATTCTAGTATTTATCCAAAGTTCTTAAAGGTTCCAACATATATATCACCCATCATCATTCATCCTTGACATCAACATCATTTGATCCTAAAAACACATCCTAGAATTTCTTTTTGTACCTAAATTTTAGATCAACCAAAGGATTTAAAAGGTTCATCCCACATATTCCTAAAATTTGATCCCAATTTTATGGTCCAAACAAGGTCACAACACAAGAAGATCATGGAGAAAAACAAAGAAAAATCAACCACAACTGATTTTAGTCAAACAAAATTTGACCCTAGGGAATCTAATAATCCTCCACCTAATCCCCCTCAACTACCACGAGATCTTCAAGAGGGAGGTTTCCATGTGGAGGATATTGCAAACAATTACAAAGAGATGTCCCAAGATGAAATACTCGAATTAGTGCAAAATCCAAAAACCCACAAACTTATCAACATAGTCATGAAATTGAATCCCACCTAATACATGTTGACTTTGGAAAAAGAAGGAGCTAAACTCCCTTTTGATTTTTATGTGAGTACCATTGTAGAGCAACCTTTAGAAAACATCCCATAAACATCCTTTACACCCTCATTCCCAAGCATAATCCAACCCATCTCTCAACCATCATCATCTCATGCACAAATTCAACCCATGATCACCAAGGGAAGCTCATTACTTCAAGCTCTTCAAAAACACCCACTTGTCAACAATAAAAATTTAGAGGCCAACACAGTATTGGGTATGCCAAAAACCATCCCACAAGATTCTCAACAACCATATGTACCACTTATCTTCCATGACCCCCAACATTTCACAAGGACAAGTAGATTTATTCATAAAAGTGGGTACCTTCAATGCTTCATCTTCATTTCCACAAGGGAAAGCGTCACAAATTTTCCCACCATTCCCTACCTTGACATCATCATCTACACCAATTCAAGGAATAAGGAAAATCCCTTCATTGAACACATCAATCCAAAATCAACCAAATCAAGTCAACCCCCCAAGCACAAATCAAATCAACACATCCATCATACCAAATCCACCAAACATGCCACTAATATTGCAAAGCCAAGTGGCATCATCCCAAATATCTCAACCACCAATCACATCATCCACAACACCTCAAATATCCCAAAATCTAGTCTCACAAGGACTAATCATATCAACTACCAATTTTAATCCACCATCTACCACTCAACCCCTCATCATCACTCAACAAACACCCCAACAACCTCTTGTCACATCATCTCACACCATCCCTCAAAATCCTCCACCTCCACCTATGAATCCCAATTCTGCAAATCAGTATAGTGTCACATTGCAAGCAACACAACAAGCTTATCAAAAGGAATTGCAACAATTACAATCCCAACAAGCTCAAGCTCAAGCCCGAGCATGAGAACAAGTGCAATTTTTACTACAACAATGATAAGATCAAGCACAAGCCCAAGCACAAGCTCAAGTGCAAGCACAAGCACAAACTTTTCTACAATAGCTACAAGCCACACAACAAGCACAGCAATAGGCTCAAGTTCAAGCCCAAGTGCAAGCTCAATACCAAGCACAACAAGCACAAGCACAAACCTTGTTATAATAGCAAGCATATCAACAAGTTGTATAACAACACCATGCACAACAACAAGCATTGATAGAAAAACAGTGAAAAATAACACAACAACAGGCCTAGCAGTAGGCACTATTGGTGCAACAACAACAACAGCAACAAGCCCAACAACAAGCATTGTTGGAACAACAACAACAACAGGAGGCATACCAACAAGAATTACTCACACAACAAAACTTCTAGCAGCCATTCACGAACACACAACAAAATTCCTTGAACTTTAACACGCAACACAAGCCACCCCATCATTTACCCAACAAACCATACCATCCCAAAACACACATTCCACCACCCGATCCGCAAGCCGATCTTTCCACACAATTCAAATTGCTCTCACAACAAATATAGGACATCCAATCTAGAAAAGAAAAAAAATCACACCCAATGAGATTTGTACCCCTATCCATTTGATAGGAATATCACTATGGTTACATTCCCACCAGGATTCGAAATACCAAAATTTGACAAATACCGAGGAAAAGGAAATCCTGAGGATCATATTAGAGAATTTCACGTACATTGCATGCAAGTAGATTATGATGATTCCTATCTGATGAGACTATTCCCCCAAAGCTTGGCTAGACCTACAATGGAATGGTTCTCTCGCTTACCTCTCAAAATCAAAAAGTTCCAAGAAGTTGTGGACCTATTCATAGAAATCTACTCATTTAGCCTAGACATGGATGTAAGCTTGGAGGAACTATCTAGCCTAAAACAAGCTAAGGGAGAGATATTTGTTTCTTTCTTACAAATATGGAGATCCAAAGCCAACAAAAGCAAATGGTCCATGCTAGAGGAACAGCAAATTGGAACCATCATCTCTAATCTCGAAGGGGATTTGTCATTCCATTTGAAAATGCAATGCATCACGAAATATGGCCAACTGATCCTAAAGGCTCACAACATTGAACGAACCCTAATGTTACCAACGATGGTGTCATTGATGCCAAAGTTGTTATTAGTGGTCCAAGGAAAAACACGCAAACTTACCCACAACAAAACACTCATCAAACACAAATCAACACACGATAACCCATTCACTAAAAAACCCCACAAATAAACCCAACACAACAACAACCAAACAATCAAATAGTAAACAATGTGAACGCTCAAGGAGGACCACCCCCAAGGAACAATACCCACCAAAATGCAAGTATACACCACTAGGGGAACCCATTGAATTTTTCATGCAATAGCTAGTACAAGAAAACCTCATCACACTTCTCATCTATGAAAATTACCAAGGGCCTCAAGTTAAACCACCTTGGTATAATGAGAAGCACCTTTGTGATTTTCACAAGATCAAGGGACACACAACAACTAGTTGTATGAGACTCAAAAATATTATCCAAGATCTCATTGACGATAAAGTCATAACCATTGAACAACCAACAGGAAATCAAGATCTCAAGATATACATAAATCCCATGCCGGATCACAACAAAGGGAACAACAATGGTAAAGGAAAGAATAACACCAATGTAAACCATATCCATGACCATGTAGTAGCATCATTGGATGAGTTTGTGACAGTTATCAACATCAAAGGACCTAGATCTGAGTGTAGAGTCAGAACATGTAGTGGCAATATTTCTATCCCAAGATCATCACCACCACCTAAGGTACCGCTTTCCAATCCAAAATCAAATCCTAGTGGTTATAGTGTCTTGGAACAATTGAAAAAGACCCCCGCCCAAATCTCCATCATGGAGTTACTTAAAATATCACTTGCACATAGGGACATCCTAGAGAAATCCTTGGCCACATCCTTTGTCCCCATGGACATTGATGCAGACCAATTTCAAGCTATGGTCAAACACATCACTACACCACATCTCCTTACATTCTCTGAGCATGACCTCTCAACTCAACTATCACATAACTGCGCACTCCACTTGAGGTCTTGGTCCATAAGAACAAATTCAAATGAGTTTTGGTGGATGGGGATACAAGCTTAAATATTTGTACCTTGAAACTAATAAAGAATCTAGGGTTCTCAGAGGATGTCACTGAAAAGGGAAAGGTAACACAATCAGGGCCTACGATGACCAAGAACGGGTGTCCCAAGGCACCATTCAACTCTGCATCCAAGTGGGGCTAGCAATCATTGAAACCATTTGCCAGGTCCTCGACCTCGAGCTTCCTTATAATATTCTCCTAGGGCATCCATGGATCCATAGGATGCAAGCTATCACATCTACATTCCACCAATGTGTAAAATTCCCTTACCAAAATCAAGAAGTCACGATCCATGGTGACCCTGAACCTTTCTATTATTGCAAGAATTTGGAAGCCAAATACTATAAGATCCCCCCAAGTTCCAAAAAAATATGAAGGACCCACATCTCCCTATGTTGATCCATCCACTTTAGCCTCCACTTCTAAGACAAAGAAACCTATCATCCAAAACATCCTCGATATAAAAGCCATAATTAAAGACAATGGTTGTGGGGACTATAACTTGCAGAAAGGCGCATATGTGGTAAGATAGTTACCTCAATCTCCTAAATCTCTAGAAAAAACACAACCTAATGAAGGTGCATCTCAGACACTCACAACATCTACTACCACTTTCAAAAAGTGTGGAGACTTGAGCAAAGAGGTTGTGGATGAAGAAGATGTCTCAGGTATCCTATATCAAGTTAACCAACCTACAACCATTCTCCCGATGGATGAGGACAACAAGGGTCTACAGTAATGTTAGGATGGGATTACAACAAAAATGAGAAACTTGGGCAAAATGATAATGGCTTGTTAGAACCTATCATTCTTGAGAAGCGCCTTAAGAATCTTGGTCTCGAATAAAACCCTCCAAGGATAACCATACTTGGCAAAGGTGCTACTGCTAAAACAGTCAAAGCTTCCTCTTCAATCCTTGTATCACTTAGTAGTCCCTTCAAAGACCCTATCTCCAACCTACATATGCTATTTGAGGATTCCTCCCTTTTCATGATCACCTCCATGCCATTCGAGTCAACCACCAAGTCACTGAACTAAAGCTCATTTACCCCCAACTCATCAACTGTGACCAACAAGGACCACTAATCTTAGATACATTCAAAAATGATGAGGCTCTCTCAGAATTCATAGGACTAAGGGATAATCTACCAAATTGAGATCACAAAGTAGGGTTTGACATAGATTTGGATATGCATGTGTACTACAAGGAAACGATTGAATCTCTTCAATCCAACATTGAAAATCTAAGAGTAACATCTCAATCCTTAAGTGAAAAGCACATTGTGGCACTTTCTAATCCCAAAATACTAAATATAAAGGACATATCTGCTGGTGAAAACCTCTCTGAGGTGCCAAATGATGAGGGATTCAATCTTCCCCTTAGTGCTATCCATCAAGAGAAATCAATAGTCCTAGCAGAGAAGTGCAACCCAGTGAATTTGGGAACGAAGGAGACCCCACACATCACTTTCTACACTGAGTCACTTTTGACTAAGGAGCAAGAAAACCTAGCAATATTTCTAAAGGAAAGGAAAGTGAACTTTGAGTGGACATACACCGATATGCCAGGACTTGATCCAGGGGTGGTGGTCCATCATCTAGCAGTATATCCTAAGGAAAAACCTGTGAGACAAAAATTAAGAAAGATACATTCGCAAATCACCTTATTGGTCAAACTTCATCTACAAAAACTCCTTGATGTAGGATTCATCTGACCCATTGATTATCCAAAGTGGATTTATAACCTTGTACTTATTTCCAAGCCCACTAGGGGCATCTAAATCTACACTAACTTTAGAGACCTAAATAAAGCATATCCTAAGGATGATTTCCCCCTCCCAAACTTAGATATGATTATAGATCTAATAGTGGGGCATGAAATGCTATCATTGATCAACAAATTTTTAGGATATAACCAAATTATGATTGCAATGGATGGCCAACATAAAACATCCTTTACATGTCCATGGGGCACCTATTGTTGGAATATGATGCCATTTGGGCTTAAGAATCCTAGAGCTACATATAAAAGGTCCATGACCTTGATCTTTCATGACATGATCCACAAGATTGTGGAGGACTATGTGGATGATATCCTCACCAAATCAAGGAAATGGCAAGACCACATAGCAACATTGGGCCCAATCTTTGACAGACTAGAAGAATATAAGGTATGACTCAATCCCAAGAAATGTGTCTTTAGTGTAACTTTAGGAAAGCTCTTGGGATATATTGTGTCTATGAGATGAATCAAAATAGATCTAGCAAAATTCAAGGAAATCTTAGACATGGAGGCTCCATGGACACTAAAACAACTGAGAGGTCTACAGGGAAGGCTTCAATCGATCAAAAGATTCATAGCACAGTTGGCCGGTAAAACTGTCCCCTATTCTCACCTACTCCACAAGTGGGTAACCTATAATTGGGATGAGAAATACAATCAGGCATTTAATCAAATCAAGGAATACTTGCTAACACTGCCAGTCCTCATGCCACCAATCCAAAACAAACCATTAATCCTTTATATTTAAGCTACGATGAAAACTCTTGGTGCTCTTCTAGCTCAGCATGATGAAATAGGGAAAGAGAGAGCTATCTACTATGTATCAATAGAACCTTGGTGGGGCATGAGCTAAACTATACATTCATTGAGAAGGCTTGTCTTGTGGTAGTTTTTTCCTCACAAAAATTGAGGCACTACATGTTGGATCATCAAATTAAGCTCATCGCAAAGATTGATCCCTTCAAGTATCTCTTATCCAAAGCAACTCTGATAGGAGGGATGGCCAAGTGGTTGATAATATTGTCAGATTATGACATTGATTATGTGGAATGGAAAGCTATCAAAGGAAAAGAAATTGCAGATCAATTGGACGAAGCTCCCATATATGAAAAAAATCCATTGGTATCAGAGTTTCCATATGATTCAATCCTCAACCTGAATTCCACAAACCATTGGAAGGTATACTTTGATGGATCATGCACACAGCATGGGTTAGGAGAAGGAATCCTCTTTGTCACACCACAAGGGGATTGTATCCCGAAATCATATAGGTTGTCTTTCCTTTGCACCAATAACATTACAGAATATGAAGCTCTTGTCATAGGACTTTGAATTGTAGTACAATGGAAAATCATGGCACTCAAGGTCTATGGGGATTCACAACTAGTGATCAATCAATTCAATGGTGAATATCAAACTAAGGATGAAAAACTTACCCCATACAAAAATATGGTAGAGGATCTAAAGGAGTTATTCAACGACATAACGTTTGAGAAGATACTGAGGGTAAACAACAAAGCAGTTGATGTTATGGCTACAATTAGATCATTGCTAGATATCCCAAAGAACGTCCATAAACATGAATTCCTTGTAGAGTAGCTTCTCATACCAACTTTTGAGGTACCAGAATCTGATTTCGTATGCAAAATCATTGGTCTCGGTGATCCTTGGTACCATGATATATTCACCTACTTAAAAATAGGAGTCCTCCCCATCGACATCACCCCAAATCTCAAGAAATCCTTCATTAAAAGGTCATCCTGCTTTGTCATCTTAGCAGACACCCTCTACTGTAGGAGTACCAAAGGAACCTTATTATGATGCCTTAATCCCAAGGAAGCTTTGACTTCCTTAATAGAGGTACACAATGGCATTTATGGTTCACACTCAAGTGGTGTTACCTTGGCCAAGAAACTGTTGAGGACTGGGTACTGCTGGCCTACTATGGAAAAAGAAGCTCATGACAATGTCTGAAAATGTATGTAATGTCAACAACATGGGGACCTCATCCATGCACTAACTCAGGAGCTCCAACCAATCACCACACCTTGGCCCTTCTCACAGTGGGGACTCGAACTCATCGGGAAAATCACACCTACCTCATCTAATGGACACAAGTTCATTATCACCACCATAGAATACTTCACAAAGTGGGTAGAAGCTACCCCGATGACCTATATCATAGGGAAGTAGATCTATAAATTCATCCTAAATTACCTCATTTGTTATTACGGTGTTCCACAAGCCCTTATCTCCAATAATGGAACACCCTCAAAAACCAAGATGTTTGTGAGCTATGCCAAAGATTTAACATCCAACATCATTTCTCCACCCCATATTACCCCCAAGGTAACAACCAAGCTGAGGCTTCCAACAAGACCATTCTGAAAATCCTAAAGAAAATGGTCAATGAAGCTGGTCATGACTTGCACCTACAACTAAACCCTACCTTATGGGCCTATTGAACAAGTATTCACACACCTATAGGTACAACCCCATTCTCCCTGGTCTACGGATCGGAAGCCATCCTACCCATTGAGGTTAAACTCCCATCCATTAGGATATCATTGTAGAATCTTATCACTGATGAGAAGTATCAGGTGTCATAGTTGAATGAGCTAGAGTTACTAGACAAACAACACATGGATGCTTTGAACCACCTACTGGTTTATTAGAACTATCTCAAAAGGAGCTATAATAAAAATATCAAGAATCAGTCCTTCTAGGTTAGATAGCTTGTGTTGAAATAAAATCAAAAAAATGTGCCAAATCCAGACAGCAAGGGAAAGTTTGAACCAAATTGGTTGGGACCCTTCATCATCACGGCAAGTTACAAATCAACAGTGTATCAATTGTCCACACCAGAAGGTGACCCTCTGTAGGATCCCATCAATAGCTCCCATCTCAAAAAAAATTATGCTTAAGATTGCAAGGTATAAATCCAAAAAATAACAAAAAAAATAAAAAAAATGATAAAATCCAAAAAAAAATGATTGAAAATAGTAAAGAGAAAAAAATCATCCTCTAGTGAAAACCACTTTGATGGTGCTTTGGGAAAGTACCATGGTGAAAACCTGGAAATCATGCACCTTGTGTAAATAAGCACCCTCCATCCACCATCCATTCTTTGGCCTGTTCCGCATCACAATCCATCATTTCTTCCATCACCCATCCACATTTGCATCATAGCTTGATCCTGTGTCGATATCATATTCCCTTTTAATACTACTTGGCATAATTTTAAGGTCATTTTGTCTTTCCTATATTAGGGTAGTCTATCACATCACGCTGGGGGCATGTCCTTATACCTATGTCAGATCGGATTTGCGTATATTTTGAAATCCTTAAAACATCAAAAAATCCAAAAGCATTCATAAAACTAAGAAAATCCAAAAACATCCAAAACATATCAAAAAAATCCAAAAAAAGGTCAAAAATGAAAAAGTCAAAAACATAAATGTCATGTCAAACTACGTTGTCTCTAAGCTTGAATGTGAGCAAGGCTAATCATTGATCAACCCCTAAGACATTAGGTCAATCCTTTAGGTGTCCGTCATAATAAACTGACAATCCAATTGTTCATATCTCATCAATAAACAAGTCTATGTAAGTCGAACTACGAGGCTTCTACGTGTATAACATAGGCAAGGCTAATCTTTGATCAGCCCCCGAGGCCCCTAGGATAGGTCCTTAGGTTAGCTTCTTGGTCAAAATCTTAGAAAACACCATAACATTTGTAAAACATCTTAAAATCCCTAAACATCCTCAAAACACTTCAAAATACCAAAAACATTCAAAAAACCCAAAATCATCCATCTCATTTCACGTTCACAGGCAATAAACATTCACTCACAATAAATCAATCGTCATCTTCAACCTTTGGAAAAACAAGCAGAAATAAGTATAGAAAATTTAAAAGTGTAAACTCAAACGTCAAGGTCTTAAGTCTAAGTCAATAGGTAAACAAGTTGGTCAACTCTTGGTATCAATAGCCCATCATCCCATTAGTCTCATAATCATATGATCACATCATTTCCTAGGATACATCTTTCCTACAATGGACATCAACATCAGAAATCACCGTAGTTTCGTCTTGGCTAGAGGTATGAAGATCATTAACTTGTTTGTTTACTTGATCTTTTCTTATGATTTATCTTGTTGCACCTATTCCCATGACCTCTCGATGATGTCTATCTAAAAATATTTAGAGAGAAAGGACTGGGGAATTTGATCAATTATCTTTTTGTCCACTATGCTTGTTGGATATTCTTGTAATATAACTTGATGATACTCACTTTGTTAGGTCTGTAGAGAGGATGTTTGGGATATCTTGGGGTAAAAGTACAAAGTTGTGTCACACTTTCAGCCAACTTATCAACACAAGTGAATTTTAGTATTTATAACTAAAAATCAATTTTGGTCAAACATATGATCTAGTAAGATTCATTCTAGATAAGTTAAATATGTCCACAACTTTTCGAACTAAAATTGTTGGCTAAATACATATGTAGCACCACTTTGAGGCCAATTTACTAAAAAAATGAAATTATTTGAAAAATTTAATGTTTCAACAACTCCTACTCATATAAATAACATATTTTTAAAAATGTAAAAAATATCCTTTTGTAGATCTATAAGTGTAGTTTTCAAATATATATTTATTTTAATAGTTTTATTATTATTTATATTTTATTTTTTATTTTTTACTAAAAGTAGCTTACCAGCACAAAAATATTAGGTTGATTACCATGTCAAGAAAGATACTAAAACTTATAAAAAAATTTGAAAAAAATATGATGCCCTAGATAAAAGAATCTAGATTAAGATAGTATAATTTGTTTTCTATTTTAGATAAATATTCAATATAAAATTTGATGTCGAGTGGAAACAGTTGTGTTTTAATACACACACATTTAAATATTCATTTAAAAATATATGTTTCTTAAAATTGCAAAACAAAATATCCATGCCCTAAAGTCTCAAGTTATAAATATACACAAAAAAATTCAAGGAAAAAAAAGAAAATTTACTATATAAAGCTTGACGTCGAGTGGAACATCATTTTTCAACATTTTATCAGCAACTAAATTATAGTGTTAATTTATAAAAAACTATATTCAAATATTTTTTTAATTTTTTCAAAAAAATACAAACATAAAATATACTAAAAAATACACATTTTATTAGTTTACAGCATTTCAAAATTCAAAACATATATGCCACTTTGTAGTAATTTAATTTTAAAATTTAGATCAGCGTTGGTTGTTTCCTTTATAAAAGTGTCACACAACTTTGTACTTTTACCTATTGACTATTACATTGGGAGGTTTTGGTCCAAGGTGTTTGAAATATTTGAAGTACATCCTAACAAGGTTTTGTATATTTGGTGTGAACAAGGACACTCCTATCTGTTTGTTGAGTCAAAGTCCATAGCACTAGATACCATGCCATCTTGGTTCTATGTACCTTGATGCATCGTATCTATGTGTGTTATCAAACATAAGGAAATTTGTGCCCTTTACATCCCCAATCCCTCGATAAGCAATACATCATCATCACTCATCATCATATCTAATAAATTCTCGATGAATCATAGACTTGTTGGACTTCTACATCTTCTCAGGTTCAAGGGTTGATCCCTCTCTTTCTTCTATCTTCTCCTCATACTAACATGGTATCATGAAATTCAACAAAAATCTACCTACATCCATCCTGCATCCACAAACCATTAACATCCTACATACTCATACATATCATCGTAATAAGAAACATCATCCATCAATTGCATTATCATTTAAGGTGTTTAGGATAACATAGATTTGTTATTCTAAGCATCTTAATCCATCTCATTTAGCATTTGCATCATCATTTAAGTGTTTATCATAATATAGATTTGTTATTTTAAGCATCTTAAAATCATCACATTTTGCATTATCATCATAATCCATACATCACATTCCACAAATATATATCGAAATACATCCATACATACATCTTGCATCATCATATACCATATAGAAAAGATACTGAAAAAGAAGATAGCATATCCATTGCATTGCATATATTTCATAAACATTGCATAAACATTGCATATCATATACATTACATCATAGATCGTCGCATATCGCATCAACATAAATAAAAAGAGTCCATCCATTACATTGCATCCATACATAATCATAATGCATAATCATTAATCACATCCATACATATCATATGCATCCCTACATCTGTAATGTAGGAAATAAAGTAACATCACATCATATAAATCAGAGCCATCTCATATATATCAAAAAGGGTGAATGTCATGATACAACTAGAATCAGGTGTGTAATGGAATCATAAACAATATACAAGAGCCTAATCAAACTCGGCCAATGAATGTATATACATCATATAATTAGGTTGTACATCAAAAAAGTGTCTAAGCAATATCAGTATCTAGAGCTCCCCTCGCTCTGTCGATCATTGCGGTGACTTCCCTGGCTCTGGCGATGTGACCCCGATAGCTATCTTCCTGATGGTCCCCTACGAGACCTGCTCAGTGCCACCTAACTGATATGAGATAAATCTAGCTCCCACAAATCATGTGGACACGCCCAATAGTAACGTGTCCTATAATATACAGCCTCCTACATGGTTGTCATGTACATTTGTGTAGGGACCATCGGATGCCCTGGTGCCTGTTGTGCGACAGCCTCCAACTGTTGTCCGTTCCCTATCTCCTATGCTATGGATAGGTCCAAATCTTATCTCATTTGACACTCCTATTCCACCTCCTGCCTAGCCTGATCCCTCTCCTGGGTCAGTGCCTGAATCTATGTCACAACCTGTTGTAACTGTCTTGTCAAGAGTTGAACCCATGCCTGCAAGGCTGCTATCTATGTGTCTCATGGATCAAGACCTGGTGGTGGTTGTTGTGGTTCCCTTTGATCCACTGGTTGTACTAAGGACACATGTCCATCATGCCTGTCCTTCCCATCCTATAGCTGGTGTGGTGGTTGTTGTGGAACCTGACCGATTCAAGGCCCCCTCACCCATCCCCCACCTGCTGCAAGAACTATCAGCAGTGCTAGTTTGACTAGGGCATGAGTCTACCAAGAGGCATCATATGCTTGTGTCATCTCTACATCTCAGGGACCATCAAAGTAAACCTATGGCTGCATCACCAACTACTTGAACTCATCAATCACCACCCGGGGCTGGATCTACTGCCCCCAGGAGGTCTCACGTGCTCTCTTAGCAAATATAGCTCTATATGTATCATCGGGTGCATGTTGCACCTCTCCAAACTATCTCACTACCCTATTAGGAAGGTAGTGCTCAATCATATGGTGCTCCCACCCCTACATATACCTGGTCTAGTGACAGTAGAATAAATGATCATCACCATGCCATCTATGGTAGTGGATCCAAGGCCTCCACCAGAAAACTGTCATCTCGTCAAAGACCCACCTCCAGTGTGGGATGCCAATAATGCATGTGTAATGAAGGGTCATCCCCCCATATATGTATACTACGGGATCAACATGATCTATTTGTAAATCTATGATAGTAGGCCTCAACACCGTTATGTATTCATAGGCCCAAACATGTAGTAATGTCACACCAACCCCAATGTTGTAGGCACACAAGTATGCCACCTGGTGCATTAAGGAGGTAAGAACAACTAGCCCCCATGCATAAATAGTCATCTCCTCCATCATCTGGGACCAGACTATGCCCCATCCCATGCTATAGCCTCTCGCTCATCTATCGGGAATGAGAACTCCTGAAATCAATGCACCAACAAACAAGGTCAAATCTAGGGCAATCCCCACATACTGATCAAGGTCAGTCTGCCCACTTTCTATGATATACTCATCAACTCTAAGCACCTAGAACATGGCATTGCCACTGGCCTTGACATCATAAATAATTTTCTTGCCATGGATGGGGATCTGCAGGATCCACCATATGTCCTCTAAAGCAACCATGGCCTCTCTAGTCAGTAGACAGAATGACGATGTCTCACTCCGCCATCACTCCACAAGCACTATCATCATGGCTAGGTGCATACGTATCGCCGGCATCTGCGCCACATGACCAAATCCAATCGCACCCAAGGAAAATAATGCATTGTCTGTCAAATGCCTCACTTAGCATAATATTTGGCCTCTATGCTCCTTTAAATGGAGAGGATGAAGGACCTCCTACATTAAAAATTCCCATGATGTCAAATTTTATCAGGCCAACGCAATTTCAAAAAAAATTAAAACCCTAAAAAAGAAAAGGCGAGCCAATATTTCCAAGGGCGGCGCTTTACATTTTTGCAAAAGCGATGCTATAATCGAAGGTGACGCCCTATCACAAAGGCTGATCAATATCTTGGGGAAATGCTCTAACATCCTAAGCTTGTGTGGTGCTTCATCGCAAAGGCGAATCAGCATTTTCCCGCAACACTCTACCTCTCCTAGGTCATGTGACGCTCTATGACAAAGGAGGTCACATTACATGCACGACCCTGAGTCCTAACTGTAACTAAGGGTTATTTTTCAGGTTTGATTAAAGCTTAGCAAATCAGTGAAGACAACAAAACCCAAAGTGATTACAAAATACAATGGAAGTTAAAACAAAGAACGATTATACTTGTCAATTGTCGAGACCTCCATGATTCATTTTTGTAACACCTTCTAGCTTGTTGGCTGATGTGTTGCCCTCAGATTTGACGTGCGAGCAATCTGTTAATGCAAGTCTAAGTCCTACACCAAGCTTTGAAGGATTTGCACAAATGTCTATGCCTGTGACTATGATTGACAATGCCTATGCCTAAACAATGCTAAGACTTAATAAAATAAAGACAAATAAGTGCTACAATTGCTATGAATAAATCTAAGTATGTCAATGCATAAGTATATCATGTGCCTATGTGTAATATCTCTGTGTGTATCCAAAAAATGAGAGGAAAATGGCATTTTATAGAAAATGCCATTTTGACTGGACGGATGAGATTGAGAGATTGAGAAAATGCCCTAGAATCAATGGTTAAGATTCGAAATGGCAACTCTCAATTAGGGTTAGGGCAAAATGCCAAAATGTGTGAATAAGATTTAATTAAATAAATTAAATCAAGGATAAATGTGACAGTTGAGATGAAATTAGCAAAAATCAAAAGATAAGAAGATGGGATTTTGGAAAATCAGTAATTTTAGAAATTACTTGATTTGTAGAAGAATATTTCCATTTTGAATTAAATTAATTCAAAATATGGATTTTGTGAGATAATGAATAATTGATTTTTGAAATTAATTACTAAAAGAAGAATCAGTTAACTATGTGAGACATTTTTAAATAAATTGTTTTATTTAAAAATAAAGAAGTGTCACATACAACAATTAAATAATTAAAAATAATTATTTAATTTAGAAGAAGTGGTTAATTAATTAAATAAATTAGCAAATCTATTTAATTAACAGAGAGGATTTAGGGATTAGTTACATATTGAATAAATATATTAAAATATATTTATTTGATAATCAGGAGGACATTAATGACAAAGATTAATTAAATAAAATGAGAATTTTATTTAATTATGAGTTGACTTTAGATAATTAGTGACACATTAAATAAATAAATATGATTTATTTATTTAATAATCAGGAAGAATATAAGACCTTGAATTAATTAAATAATTGTGAATTATTTAATTAATAGTTGAAGATGGGTTAGGAACATAATTAAAGTGTCATAATTATGCTAGGATGAAAAGTGGTAAAATAGTGCTCACAGGCCTAGGTCATTTTTAGGTGTCTACACTAACTACGTCGCACAACACTATACTACAAAGATGGCGCTCCATGGAAAAAAGTGACGTGACCAACCCATATGCGACACCCTAGAGAGCCGCTTTTGGCTGACCTATTTGGACCCTAATAAATGAACCAAAATATGAAAATTGATAAAAGTTTTGATTTGCGTACCGGGGGTCCTACATTTGGAGGCCGCTGAAACTCTCGAACCCGCTCCATCTGATGTCTGGAAAGCACACGAGCAGCTATTTTGTTAGCACCTTAAAGAAAAATCATGATAAAACTAGAAATCAAAAGGCACAAATGAATTGAAAATGAACCCAACCCTCCTATTTAAGCTAAAAATTAGGGTTTTTGAGGGTACCATTAGGGTTTTTTGAGCCCGTTCCTTCGTTTTTCATGCAACGAAGCATTTTTTGGCCTATTTTTATTATTGTGATCCCTTTTCACATCCCATGGGCCATTTTTTGTGCTTGAAATATTGTTGAATCTTTTTCGTGAACTCGACCCAAAATTACAATTTATGCCCGATCTCTTGAGGGGGCAATGTAGCAGTGTAATTCCTTTTGTTGGGGAAACATGTTGGATGTTGTGATTGTGTTGCTGATATGTGGTTGTCATTGATGTCAACACTATTGGCATTAATGTCTTTAAGGCTATATGTCGAGGATATTGAGAAAAATATAATAAAGTAAGTTGTTATTGTGCACAATGAAGTTCATGATGATGGTCAGCTCAGTATGTTGATGATCAAAGGATGTGGATTAAAGGGTTTTTTGTCGAGTATATCTAGTTTATCCATGTTAAGTTTCAGAGATTTGCATGAATATTTGATCGAGTTATGAGTATTTGTGTTCTGACAATTTTTATGTTGCTTCAGTTGGTGTTCCTAAATGAAGATGTGATTCTAGTAAGTTTAGTTGTTGTGGATTCTTCTCTGGTGATTCACGATGCTTGTGGATGTTTCTATATCATTCTCTATCTTTGTTGCACGTCTGCATTGATCGGTGTGCTCGCAATTGGAGATTTTCTCTTGTGTGTTCATGTTTTTCATGTTCTTAGCCGACAAGGTGATTGTAGCATGTTGTGGATCTTCAAGGAATAATTTTTTAAGGTGTTTCATGTTCAAGAATATTATTTTAGGTCTGCACTATGTTGTGGCTGACCTTGGTTGATTTGCATTGATAATTATTTATGTTTTGAGCCATAGTTTGTATTCATTTTATATTTTATTGAAGTTGACATGTAGATGATGTTATTCTTGGTTGCAAATATATATGAGTGATTGTTTTATCATTTGAAGATATAGTGGTGAAGTGAAGTGTGTGAGTCCTATGTGTGAATAATGTTCTAATCATTCAAAAGTAGAAGTTAAGTGTGAAGAAGAGTGAGCAAATTTGTAGAAGTTAAGTGTGAAGAAGAGTGAGCAAATTTTATGTGCTTAATCAAAACTATAATCAGGAATGAGTAGATGCTATTTTCTCAGTTCAATCTTGCGGATGTAATCTGAATCTTTCTA
The DNA here is from genome assembly GCA_007258455.2 of Sequoia sempervirens. Classification (NCBI taxonomy): domain Eukaryota; kingdom Viridiplantae; phylum Streptophyta; class Pinopsida; order Cupressales; family Cupressaceae; genus Sequoia; species Sequoia sempervirens. Next base: position 441,060,687 of record VDFB02270651.1, read on the forward strand.
TAAGATAGTGAGTCTTCCTTGGACAGTAAGCCTTGTTGTATTTGAGTAGTGAGCTCTAGGTAGTGTTCCTAAATGCATGTGCATTTCCCATTTATTCCTTTATACTTTTAACAGGGTATAATCTTGTGGACTAACCTCCACCGTGGTTTTTCCCCTAACAGGGTTTCCACATAAAAATATTGGTGTTATGTGTGTTTCTGATGTGTTAATGATTTATGCTTTCATGGTTATTCCTCAGATCTAAGAATAAGTTTAATAAGTTTGAATTTATGTGACAACTGATTCACCCCCCCTCTTAGTTGTCTATCCTTGTGTTGCCAACACAATAGTGGGGCATTCAAAAAAATTAGATAATTTTAGAATTTTGATCTCGGTAGTTTTTTTCTTTGAACCAATGCAATAGGTACCTTGCTTCAAAGAGGGGAAAAATGTAGACACTTAAAAAGTCTTGATTGAAACTATGCATCTCATTCTGATTAACTAATAGTATTTCTTCCCAAATCACTTCAAACTAACCTGGGAATTAAATAATCTTTATTATTTAGTTAAATTCATCAACTTCTACTATTAATCGAATAATTAACTTTATTGAATTATTCACCTTATTCTAACTAATATTCATCCTATTTAATTAAATCAAATCATTTAATTAAATCCCCCTAATTCCTCTCATTTTATTAAATAAATCCAATTATTTAAAATCAAATGTCATAAATCCCCTAACCCACTCAACTTGATTAATTCTAAATTAATTAACTTTAAATCACTCTCTAACCCTCATTACTTATTTCTCTAGTTTTTAACTCCCCTAAAGATAAATCAACCCATGGTCAACTAACCAGGTTGCACATGAAATTAGTTTCTTTTAATTATCTAATTACCTTATTTATCCTCACAATGATATATTCCTAGGAATATTCCTCCCAACTAATCCATCATTCAGTTTCCCTCCAAAAGGCTCTTACACACCCATAAATACCTCTTACAAAGGAATTTACTCCCTCTTACATGTCATCTTGTCTCTTGCAAGGGAATTAACCTCTTACATCCTCACCCACATTCTCTTACACCCTCAACCATATTCATTCAATTCTCTTACATCCTCTTAACTCTGCATATTCCCCAAAATGTGCTCCACCTCCATCCATTAGCCTTGTGACAAGTGTCACATTCCTATTGTCTCCCATTTTAATCTCACATTCACCAATTTCACTCTTTCTTCAACCCTTAACTCATATAAGCAGAGGCCTCTTCTACTTGAAATAGATCCACAATCTCATGCAAGTTTATTATAGGCATTTTTCACTCATAGCAATCACCCATCTACACCATTTTCATCATATTTTAGCTTGTTTTCATCATCTCATGCACTTGGAATAATCTACAATCTTGAAGCTTATCAAATGGATTGGGAAAGGGCTACTTTCCACATCAAAAGAGTACCAATCCCCCTATGATATGAATGTTTGATCAAGTTAGATAAGGTTGCATGCTTTTATCTTGTGTTATTTCACATTTTCACCATGTTTTCTTGTCTTTGTTTGGTTGAGGATCTCATAGGGAATGTTGTGTTTGGGTTTCTAATATGACTAACCTTGTTTGTTTGCCTCTTGTTAGCTAATTACAGATTAGGCATTCACAACATCCATATGCATGCATCATCATATCATAAATTGCATTAAAAAGTACACAAAAAGAAATGCATCCATATCATTTGCATCTACATTAAGCGTATCATATCATAGCATCCATCCCATAACATATCATAGAAAGGCACTGAAAAATAAGGTTACACATCCATTGCATTGCATTGCATTACATCCATCTCATAACATCGCATATCATATACATTACATCATAGATTATCATCACATATCACATAAATAAAAAAAGTGCATCCATCACATTGCATTCATACATGATCATAATACATAAGCATATCGCATCACATCACATCATATGCATCCATACATTCATAAATCATAAAATAAAAAGCACATCACATATCGAATTTGAATCATCTCATATATATCATATCAAAAAAAATGACTATCATGGTACAATATCTGAGTTAGTGTGTGTATATCAATCAAAATTACAATATCCATGAGGCTATCAAAAAGGATCCCATGAATGTATATATGTATAATAAATTAGGAAAATAATCAAAAAGTGTCTAGTTGTAAGTCCAGTTGCTATTGCAACTGAACCTCATGATCTCTTTGCGTTCTCATGGCCTGAAGCTGCTACTACAACTGATCTCGCTCTGCCTATAGCTAATCTCTCTCAACTATAATGGCATGTATCTATGTTTGTAACTGGGAATTTGGTTGTACGGGTGGAGGAGGAAGTGCTATAGCTAGAACCTATCCATCATTCCCATCTTGCTGCCCTAGCACCTATGCCCTATCTTGATCTAGTGGTTGCTAGTTCCTGTCTCTTGGTACCTGTGCTTTGTCTTGCACTGGTTGGTCTTTCCCTCTACCCTGGCCACCATCCCTAACTCTGTCTCAGCTGCCACTCAGCGTCAACCTCTACCTCTCACTCTACCTTCGGGGTATCCCCTATTGGATCTATCAGGCGAGTAGGTAGCCTGAACCATGCTTCATAAGCAGGGGTAGTCCCCGCATCTGGTAGGCCCTGATTGTATGCCTAGGGTTGTGCAACAAGCTGTTTAAATCCATTGACTACCACAACAAGGTCAATCTATGCTCCCCACTACACCTCCCTTTGTGATCTCATGAAAATAGCTATATAATCTTGAGGAGGCACATCCTATACCTCCCTGAACTGGAGAGCCACCCGGTCTGGACGGTATCACTCTATCATGGTGTGCTACCTCCCCTAGAGGTAGCGAGTCTACCAAGCAAAATCAAGTTGTTGTTGATCATCATACCATGTTGGATGTTGCAGCCATGGCTTTGATCTAAACACGATCATGTCATCAATGACACGACACCAATAAGCTAGACCTATCGACCCAATGTGTTGTAGTGTCATCGGAACCCTGTATCTAAAGACTACGAGCTCATCCTCATGAATGTCTACCAGAACCACCAGTCACCTCAAAATGGCAATATGCTCATATGCCCAAATATGGAGCAGTGTCACACCTACTTTGATGCTCCTACCCTCACGGTAGACAACCTCATGCATGTCATGATACAATAATGCAAGAAGAACTAAACCCCATGCATACATCATGGTCCTCCTAATCATCCCCTCCCAGGCCAATCCCCATCCAGGACTGAAACCTCTGCCCTATTGATCTAGGGAAATCACTCTAGAGATCAGTATAGCTATGAACAATCTAAAAATGGGCACTCGATCACGATATAGATCAAGGTCAATCTAAGAGCTCACCAGAACAATTTTTTGTCTATGTAGAAGGGAGAGACATGTGTCACTCCCAGCATCTATGTCATAAATGACATGCTCTCCATGAATCAGCAATCACAAAATGTGCCACACATCCTCCAATGTCATGGTGGCCTCACCAGTGAGTAGGTGAAACAAAGAGGTCTCACTATGCTACCTCTCGATCAACGCCATCATCATAACAAGGTGGGTTCCAACCTCAAGAAACAAATCAATGAAACCTAACCCTAGCATACCCAGCCACTCCACCTCCTCATCATCAAAATCTCTGTATGTTGACAAAATTTCTGACTAATGCTCTTGCAGCATTAATGGGGGAGGATCATCCTACATCCATCACGCACACAGCATCAATTCACTAAAAAGTCAAAAAAACTGATCAAAATTTAAGACTTTGCATCCAAAACATCAAAAGCATCATTGAAATCAATAATGTCACTCTTTCAAGGGTGTGTTGCTCTATCCATTTCAAGGGTGTGTCGCCAATTTGGCGACATACGTTGCTACGCTCAATAGTGAATCGGCATTTGCATGCATCGCTCTATTAAAAAATTGGGGTATGTCACCCACCACTTTCAAGTGACACTAAACTTGAAAATCCTACACATCACTATATTAACCAAGCGACCCCCTAATCATATGCATCACCCAACCAAAAAATGGTGGTGTGCCACTAGACAGAAGGTGTGTCGCTATAAAATTAATAGCGATGCTTCTAACGCATCAATTGTGTCGCTATACAACGACATGTTTAGAGACCTAATTTTGACCCCCTATTAATTGCACCTAAAAGTGAAAATCAAGATAGGTTTTGAGTCACATACCAGGGGTCCTATGTCTGCTCTCCATTGGTACTCTTGAACTCACTTCGAAAGGTGAAGAGGAAGCACTCATTGAGCCATTTCGTCAAAAGGTCAGAGCTCAAAAGGCAACAAATCTCTCAAGTGTGAATGCACAAATGAATTGGAAGTGTCAACCTACACCGTAGAAAAAAGTACCCTTTGCTTGACATGGGAATAATTCATGATAAAATGGACTTAATGAGGTCTTAATCTAATGTTGTGAGGTGTTTTTCACATCCATACTAGGTCTTGGACCCTTGTAAAATGAATAACATGCATTTAACGATGTCTTGTAAAGGTGTTGTAAAGACTTGTAATGGACTTTCACGCTTTACTAGACTTAATGAACCCATTTCTCCCTAATTCAACATTATAAAATGTGTTTAATTACATTATCACATCAATATAGAGGGTCTTTGAATTAAACTTAATGATAAACTAGTGTTGTATTGTGTCTTGCACATTCACATTAGTTCTTGTCCCTTTCTAGGCTAAGTGGACCTCATTTAATGTTGTAAAGTGTATTTAATCACACTTTCACATTTAATTCTATGTCCCAAGCCCTAATTGACCTTTACATCATCACTAATAGGCCCCTATTAACTCATATTGTGCATCCTGAGGCTTAAATTGATCAAATACCCAACAAAGTTGTAATTTAAACCTTATTTCCTTATCTCATGGCTTCCTAACTATCAAAATGGCCCTTGTGGGACCCATTCACCATGGATGGTGAATCAGTCCCATATAGGTGGGACCCATTCACCATATGTGGTGAATGAGCCCCATTTGGCCCAATTTTGACCTTTGAGTGGGAAAAAAGTGAAATTTAAGTTTAATATTACTTCATGTCGGCCTGTGATGAGGTATTAATGGGTGAAATAGGTGAAATACCTATAAATATAAGTCTTTTAACCCTAATTCACATCTCTTATCATTATTCATCCTCCAATCTTCCATCTCAAGTCAAGCAACTTAGGGTTTTATCATTTCAAGTCACTAAGACATCAATTTTCAGACATTCAAGGGCATATTCTTCATGTTTTGTTGTAGAATTTCAAGATCAACATCATGGCAAGGTAATAAACTCCATTATTGCATGTTTCATTCCTTTATTTCATCATTTTGGTTTAATTACCTAAAAGGGGTTTGATTAAGGCAAACCCCCATGCCCTAACATTCAACATTTATCTCTCTTGTTTTTGTGTTTGTAGATTTAGGACTCTTGGAAGTTTTGAAATCATTGAAGATCAAGTTTTCAAGGTGCTCAAGTCTTCTCTTTATTCAACAAGTCAAAATATCAACAAAAACTCACTTTCAGGTTGGGAATTCAGAGTTTCGGAAGCGGACACCTGTAGAAAGCCAAAGTGTAGATCAGAAGCTCCAGAATCCACCTTTGAATATTTAGAAATTCAAAAGTGGACTCATTCACCACAAGTTCATCCTCTCACTAAAGTGGGGGCTAAATGCACCGTAGAAAAAAGTACCCTTTGCTTGACATGGGAATAATTCATGATATAATGGACTTAATGAGGTCTTAATCTAGTGTTGTGAGGTGTTTTCCACATCCACACTAGGTCTTGGACCCTTGTAAAATGAATAGCATGCATTTAATGATGTCTTGTAAAGGTGTTGTAAAGACTTGTAATGGACTTTCATTCTTTTCTAGACTTAATGATAAACTAGTGTTGTAATGTGTCTTGCACATTCACATTGGTTCTTGTGCCTTTCTAGGCTAAGTGGACATCATTTAATGTTGTAAAGTGTATTTAATCACATTTTCACATTGAATTATGTGTCCCAAGCCCTAATTGACCTTTACATCATTACTAATAGGCCCCTATTATCTCATATTGTTCATCCCAAGGCTTAAATTGATCAAATACCCAACAAAGTTGTAATTTAAACCTTATTTCCTTATCTCCTAGCTTCCTAACTGTCAAAATGGCCCCTATGGGACCCATTCACCATGCATGGTGAATTAATCCCATCCAAGTGGGACCCATTCACCATATGTGGTGAATGAGTCCCATTTGGCCCAATTTTGACCTTTGAGTTGGAAAAAAATGAAATTTAAGTTTAATATTACTTCGTATTGGCTTGTGATGAGGTATTAATAGGTGAAATAGGTGAAACACCTATAAATATAATTTTCAACCCTAATTAACATCTCTTATCATTATTCATCCTCCAATCTTCCATCTCAAGTCAAGCAAATTAGGGTTTTATCATTTCAAGTCACTAAGATATCAATTTTCAAACATTCAAGGGCAAATTCTTAGTGTTTTGCAGCAGACTTTCAAGATCAAACATCATGGAAAGGTAATCAACTCCATTATTGCATGTTTCATTCCTTTATTTCATCATTTTGGTTTAATTACCTAAAAGGGGTTTGACCAAGGCAAACCCCCATGCCCTAACATTCAACATTTCTCTCTCTTGTTTTGTTTGTTTGTAGATTTAAGACTCTTGGAAGCTTTGAAATCATTGAAGATCAAGTTGTCAAGTTTCTCAAGTCTTATCTTCATTCAACAATTCAAAATATCAACAAAAACTCACTTTCAAGTTCAGAAATCAGAGTTTCAGAAGCGGACACCTGTAGAAAGCCAAAGTGTAGATCAGAAGCTTCAGAATCCACCTTTCAATATTCATAATTTCAAAAGTGGACTCATTCACCACAAGTTCATCCTCTCACTAAAGTGGGGGCTAAATGCACCATAGAAAAAAGTACCCTTTGCTTGACATGGGAATAATTCATGATAAAATGGACTTAATGAGGTCTTAATCTAGTGTTGTGAGTTGTTTTTCACATCCACACTAGGTCTTGGACCCTTGTAAAATGAATAATATGCATTTAACGATGTCTTTTAAAGGTGTTGTAAAGACTTGTAATGGACTTTCATGCTTTTCTAGACTTAATGAACCCATTTCTCCCTAATTCAACATTATAAAATGTGTTTAATTACATTATCACATCAATCTAGGTCTTTGAATTACACTTAATGATAAACTAGTGTTGTAATGTGTCTTGCACATTCACATTGGTTCTTGTGCCTTTCTAGGCTAAGTGGACCTCATTTAATGTTGTAAAGTGTATTTAATCACACTTTCACATTGAATTATGTGTCCCAAGCCCTAATTGACCTTTACATCATCACTAATAGGCCCCTATTAACTCATATTGTGCATCCCAAGGCTTAAATTTATCAAATACCCAACAAAGTTGCAATTTAAACCTTATTTCCTTATCTCCTGGCTTCCTAACTGTCAAAATGGCCCCTATGGGACCCATTCGCCATGCATGGCGAATCAGTCCCATCCAGGTGGGACCCATTCACCATATGTGGCGAATGAGTCCCATTTGGCCCAATTTTGACCTTTGAGTGGGAAAAAGTGAAATTTAAGTTTAATATTACTTCATGTCAGCCTGTGATGAGGTATTAATGGGTGAAATAGGTGAAATACCTATAAATATAAGTCTTTTAACCCAAATCACATCTCTTATCATTATTCATCCTCCAATCTTCCATCTCAAGTCAAGCAACTTAGGGTTTTATCATTTCAATCACTAAGACATCAATTTTCAGACATTCAAGGGAAGATTCTTCATTTTTTTTGTAGACTTTCAAGATCAAACATCATGGCAAGGTAATCAACTCCATTATTGCATGTTTCATTCCTTTCTTTCATCATTTTAGTTTAATTACCTAAAAGGGGTTTGACCAAGGCAAACCCCCATGCCCTAACATTCAACATTTCTCTCTTGTTTTGTGTGTTTGCAGATTTATGACTCTTGGAAGCTTTGAAATCATTGAATATCAATTTTTCAAGGTGCTCAAGTCTTCTATTCATTCAACAAGTCAAAATATCTACAAAAACTCACTTTTAGGTTCAAAAATCAAATTTTTAGAAGCAGACACCTATAGAAAGCCAAAGTGCAAATCGGAAGCTCTGAAATCCACCTTTGAATATTCAAAAATTGAAAAGTGGACTCATTCTCCATGAGTGGCGAATGAGTCCCACTTCTGGGTCAATTTTGAGGTTTTTGCATTTTTAGATACCCTTTTGTTAGAAATAGGTTTCGGCTCAGTTTTGCATAACTGGGATTGATTCGCCCAGTCTGGCGAATGAGTCCCTCCAGGATTGAAAATCAGCATCAACAACATTTCAAATGTCATTTCTAGTCTTCATCCATATTCCAAGTGAAAAACTTTCAGTTTCAGCAAATTTTGTTGCAATTTGAATTCATTTAAAGGTGTTTTTGCATTACACAATGTTTTTTCAAACAAATTACATTTCTTAGATTTTGCATATTTAATCAATCAATTTCATCATCTTGGTGCATTTAGATCATCCCATTTAGTCTTAAATACATCATACACATCTTAATTTGAGTGAACCTAGATAGATCTTTTGGCCCATCTTTCTCCTTTTAGGTGAAAAACCCTAGAAGTGCTAGAAAGGATTAGGGTGCCAAAAATCTACAGTTCACACCCTTCTCATCTATTTAAGCCTAAAAATTAGGGATTTTTTCCCTAATTTGAGCCAGAAGCTAGGGTTTTGGCCTATTTAACGTATTTCCACCTTGTGCAACCTATTTTGAGCTATTTCTTGTGTTTCTAAGGCCATTTTTGGCATCCTAGGGCTTGTTTTGGCACCTCAACCTATTTTTAACCTTTGTCGAGAAATTAACACAAATTTCAAAATTTATGCCCGATTTCTCAAGAGGGCAGAGAACCAGCTTATTCCTTTCATTAGGGAAATAGTGGGGCATCCAAAAAAAAATTGATTTGCACAATATTTTTTTATCCGAAAAGCGTCAGTCTTTGAACCAATGTAACAGGTACCTTGCTTCAAAGAGGGGAAAAATGTAGACACTTAAAAATGTCCTAAATGATATCGCGTACTCAAATTAGATATACTAACACCATTTCATCCTAAAACCCATCCTCTTTTTGCTTAATTGATTAAATTTGCATCACTATTTAATTAATTATGTCAATTTCATCTATTAACCTAATTGACCTCATTAGGTTAATTCACCCCTTTCATGCTAACCCTTCATCCTGTTAAATTGGATAAATCAACTTGTATAATTTAAATCCCTAAGTCCTCTTATTTAATTAAATAACGCTAAGTTATTTAATTAAATATCATGTCACATCCCCCTTTTCATTAAATAAATTAATTATTTAATGAATATCCTAATTCCCCTAATTTTCATAATTGAAAATTTATTTAATTATCAAATTACTAATTAAATCTAATCCTCCCACTTGCAAGGGAATATTCCTCCCTTGCACATTCCTCCAAAAAAAGAATATTCTCATTGAATATTCCTTCCCCTTTGCAATTACATTTGGTTTTAATTAACTAAATATCTAATTTTCCTCACCCATGAGAATATTCTCTTTCTTCACTCATTTGAAAAAGGAGATATTCCTTTTTTGCAACAAACTTTCAACAAAGCTTCTTGTGCAAGTTTTGAAAGTGTGTTTGTTTAGATGAATGTAATTCCTTGATTAAATATCATCTTGCATCCTCAACCCTTGATGGGAATCCATGATCCATGCCTCCTTCCTTCCATTCTGACCATTAATTGATTCTTTTGATCTTGGCCATCAATTTCATTTTACCTATTCTATAAATAGAGCTTGCATCTATTGAATAGGGATCCATCTTTTAAGAGAAAACTTATGTTGTTAAAATCACTCTCATCTTGCACTTATATTTTATGTTTTAGAAGACATTTTAGGTTAATTTCTTGCATCATATTAGCTTAGCTTCCATTAATGGCTTCCAGAGTAACTTAGGTGCATCCATTTAGCATATTTTATAATTAGGGTTTTAATATTTTAATCTTAAACTATATTTAGAATAGCATTGCATACACCTATATCAATCATCTTAGCACATATCATATTAAAATATCTTTTAAATCATGTTTTCATACACATCTCTCATCGGTTTTGTCGATTCTCTTCAATAGAATCGATCAAGACAAGTTCATTATCCACGAGATTGGGAAAGGATCACCATTCCACATCAATGCGACACCACTCCACCAATAGGATAAGTTTAAATGGATTAGAATAGGTATTTTATCAAGATTTCATATTTTAATATGTTAGTCTTGATGGATTCTTAGTTTAGCTTTGCATTAAATGATTTTATTGGACTGATATTTACTGGCTTAGTTATGCTTTGAATCCTCATGGATCAAGTGTAGTCAGCCTATACTAAGTCGTCAATCACAATTATGTATGTTAATGTCTTCTTGAGTGTTTATGGAAAGTTTACCTTCGAAGACGGGTACCAAATATGGGTATTAACGAGTGTAGACTACTTCTTCTAGATCTACTCATATTAGTTTTATACGGATATACGCTTGGCCAAGCGATTGTAGACTATATTGAAATAGATGGATTTATTATATATTTTTCTCTCTGCCATATCCTAGTACTAATCATTGCATATTGTAGTATGATAAAATACATGTAGATATACTAGGCATGCACCATATTCCATTATGTACGTCAATTTATGTTTGCTAAGCATCTCATGTAGGGTTGGTGGTTCTTCATGTTAGGAAGAACTCTTCGATGAAGCATAAACTTCATGGTTAGGTGGAAAAAGCTCTTGGACCATATTCTCGTCTACTAATTTGTAGATGACTATGAGAGAGTCAATGGGGGTTAGAGAATTTATTATTTTCATCTCCACATTAATATTGACTTGTTATTGGCATATATACGTCCGATTTATACATCTGTTAAATTGTGGACGATTCTAGTGTATGTGTACAATG
>VDFB02270651.1:441071814-441142695 GCA_007258455.2 Sequoia sempervirens
CCTCAAGGTGATTGCATCCCAAATTCATACAGGCTATCAATTTTGTGTACTAACAATATTGCTAAGTATGAAGCCCTAATCACAAGTCTAAGGATAGCAGTTCAACGGTAGAACAAGAAATGAAAGTCTACGGAGATTCACAGCTGGTTATCAACCAAGTCAATTGTGACTACCAAACTAAGGACGATAAGCTTACTCCTTATTAGAAGATGGTAGAAAATATCAAGGACCTTTTTATTGATATAAATTTTGAGTAGATTCCTCGCATGAAAAACCGAGCAGCAAATGCTATGGCAACAATCGGATCATTGTTAGACATGTCGAACAACATCCTTCAATGTGAATTCTTGGTAGAACAACTTCTCATACCAAATTTCAAAATCATAGAATCTGAATTCGTGTGTCATTGTTGGTACTAGATCCTTGTGGCATCATGACATATTCACCTACCTAAGCAAAGGAATCCTCCCATCCGATATCACCTCTAACCTTAAAAGTACCTTTGTTAAGAAGGCATCTCGATTCATGATCCTAGGTGATACCTTATACTTTTGAAGCATTGAGGGGACATTACTACAATGTATTAACCAAGATGAAGCCTTGACCGCTTCAACAGAAGTTCACGATGGCATATGTGGTTCCCATTCTAGTGGTATGACTTTAGCTAAGAAACTATTGAGGATGGAGTACTACTGTCCAACCATGGAAAGAGAAGCCCATCAGTATGTGTAGAAGTGTGTCCAGTGTCAACAGCATGAAGATCCGATTCATGCTCTAACTCAAGAGTTGCAACCAATGGTCACACCATAGTATTTCTCACAGTGGGGGCTTGACCTCATAAGAATGATTATCCCAACTTCATCTAATGGCCACAAGTTTATCATAACGGTCACTAAGTACTTTACTAAATGGGTCGAAGCCATTCCTATGAGGAAGCAAATTGCTAAGTTTATCCTGAATTATCTAATATGTCATTATGGCATTCCATAAACCCTTACCTCAGACAACGGAACACCCTTCAAGAATCAAGATGTGAAAGATCTATGTCAAAAATTAAACATCCAACACTAATTCTCTACCCCGTATTACCCCTAGGGCAACAGTCAAGTTAAGGCTACAAACAAGACCATTCTAAAAATCTTGAAGAAAATAGTCAATGAAGTTGGTTGTGGCAGACATCTATAGGTAAATCCTACTCTCCGGGCCTATTGAACCAGTATCTGCACGCCTACAGGTGCAACCCCTTTCTCCTTGGTCTACAGATCAGAAGTCATCTTGCCTATTGAGGTCGAGCTTCCATCACTACGAGTGTCACTATAGTGTTGCAAGATGGTGTGTGCCTTGGTCTTCCTTGTCCAACACAGCACTTGGATTTGTGAGATGGCCTAACTGCCTCCTGTGGATCTTAACTAACACTTGTATCAAGCATTGACAGGTCAACCTTTTGGTGCAACGACAAGGCCAACAATTGGTATCAGAGTTGGTCAAAGGTTCAAACCCCTCACTTGTGCTAGGGGGGACTGTTGCAAGATGATGTGTCCCTTATTATTCCTTGTCCAACATAGCACTTGGGTTTGTGACATGGTCTAACTACCTCCTGTGGATCTTAATTGATGCTTGTATCGAGCATTGACAATTACACCTTTTGCTGCAACAACAAGGGCAATATACAGAACTTAATAATTGATGAAGAGTATAGAGTATCTTGGCTAAATGAGCTATAATTGTTGGATGAGCCTCATCTTGATGCCCTTAATCACTTGAAAGTATGTCAAAACTAACTGAAGTGAATCTATAACAAGAAGATCAAATGTCAGCCTTTCCAAGTAAGGGATCTTGTCCTAAAGCATAATTAGAAAAATCTCCCAGATCAGGACAACAAAGGAAAGTTTGAGCCTAACTGGTTGGTCCCTTTGTCATGACAACAAGTTTTGGATTAGGATCATATCAATTTTAAACACCTAAAGGTGAAATTTTGCAAGAACCAACCAACAGCTTGCATCTTAAAAAAAATTATGACTAGTGTTGAAGGGTATAAATCTGAAAATGCAAAAAAAAATATGATCAAAATCCAAAAAAATATAAGAAAAGGGATTGAAAAAAGAAAAACAATCATCCTCTAGTGAAAACCACTTCGATGGCACTTTGGGAAATTACCTTGGTGAAAACCTGGCAAACAGGCGCCTTGCATAAATAAAGCACCTCCATCTACCTAGTCTCTTTGTCCTATCAGTATTGGCATCACCATTCATACATCACATCATTCATCCTATTTCTTCCATCGTCCATCGGTGTCTACATCATAGCTTGATATTGTGAAGTATCGTATCTCCTTAGTACTACCTGGCATATTCCTAAGGTCAGTTTCTCCTGCCTATATTGAAGTAGTTTATCATATCATACTGGGGGAAATTCATTATGGATCAGATCAGGTTCTTGTATATCTTAAGGATGTCAAAAATCCCAAAAAAACTCGTAAAATGTTCATCAAAAAATCCAAAAACATCAAAATCTTGTATAGCCAAAAATCCAAACACATTTGCAAAATCCTATACAGCTAAAATCAAAAAACATTTAGAAAATTGAAAAGTCAAAATCCAAAACACATCAAAATCTCTAAAAAGGTCAAACATCGAAAATCCAAAAATAGTACCATGTCGAACTATGAGTCTCTGACCTTGAACATAGACAAGGCCATCATTGATGTGCCCCCGAGACCCTATGTCAGTCCTTTAGAATTCTGTCATAATAAAATGACATTCCATCAACTATTAATATCTCATCATCAATAAGTCGAGTTAGTCAAACTACAGGTCTCTAAGCTTGAACGTAGGAAAGGCCATCATTGATGTACCCCTGAGACACCCTAGGTTAGTCCTTTAGGAGTCCATCATAATAAACTGGCAATCCATTAATTGTTAATATCTCATCATCAATAAGTCGAGTCAATCAAACTATGTGGTCTCTACATGTATAACATAGGAAAGGCTCATCTTTGATCAATCCCCGAAGCCCCTAGGATAGGTCTTTTAGGTTAGGTTCTTGGTTGAAATCTTAAAAAATTGCTAAACATTCAAAATCTTAGAAAATCCTATAACATTCAGATAACACAAAACACAAAAACATTAGAAAACATTCAAAAGACCTAAACAACATCAAATATCTTAGAGAAAACCCTAAACAACCTCAAATAATCTAAAAACCAAAAACATTCACATAAACAACTCAAAAAGACCAAAACAACCTCAAAACATTTTCAAGATACCAAAAATATTGAAATATTCAGAAAATCCAAAACCATCCATCCCATTTCGCATTCATCTGGAATAATCTTCACCGATAATAAATCGATCATCCCCTTCAACCTTTGGCAAACCAAATAGAAAGCAAGTACCACAAGTTGTAAAGTGAAAACCTAAGTGTCAAGATCTAAAGTATAAATCATAGGTAAACGATTCAGTGAAGTTTGTATCAATAGCTTATCAAATACCTCATCCTAAACAAAACATCTGATCAGCATGTCCTAGGATGAATCATTCATGTGATGGGCATCAATATCAGAAATCACCTTAGCTAAGATAAACTGGCAAGAGATATAGCTAACACTGATTGTTTTTCTTTGATCTTTTCTTATGATTTATCTTAATGACCCATTATGAGGACCTCTCGTTTATGTCTATCAAAATGATTTAGAGAGAAAGGAATGGGGCATCGATCATTATCTTTCATTTGTTGTGCTTGTGGGTATTCTTGTAAACTAATCTTGGCGCATACTTGCTTAGTTGTGTGTAGGAAAGTTATTTGGAGTACATTATTCACTATTGCGTATGCTTTGGTCTTATATATTCTAAAGCTTATAACATACATTACAACGAGGTTTTCGTATGTCAAGGTGTGAACAAGAACTATCCTATCTATTTTTAGAGTCAAAGTCCATTACACTAGATACAACGCCATCTTGGTTATCAATACCTTGATGCATCATGTCTATGTGTTATATCAAAAATAAGGAATGACGAAAAATCCCAATCCCAAGATATGAATAAATCATCATCATCATCATGCATCTCTCATTACCATCTCTAATAAAGTCTCCATGGATCATGGACTTGTACTTTTTGAATCAATCTCAAAATCAATGGTCAATCCATTCATATTATTCTTCTTATTCTTCTATCTTTACTAACAATTCTATCCAAGTATCAAATATGTGTGATATATCAAAATATACATGAGGCTACCCATAACCGATGATTGTCTATACATCCTAAAAATTTTCTACATCAATATCTAAGCTAGCACACTAGCAATCCCTCTTCTAATGGGGCACAGTGGAGCATCTATATCATCTTCAACACAACAATCTAAAAAGTTGCAAGTCTTTGATTCAAAAGCAACCTAAAATCTCAATCATCTCAAGCATAAGTCTGATTTTCACCTATCGTGAGCCCGATCAGAACACTTTATTCCATGATCAATCTCTCAAGGGGGAAACCAACCATATTTCCATCATATCGATATCAAATCATCTAACGAACTTTATTCCTAGCCTTGCTAGCAAAGCTTGATCAAATTATCAAATCAATCATCATTGGGATATATCTTTCCCTACCAATCCTCTTGTTATTCAACATAATCCTTGCATTGTTGTGAATCCTCAACAATGTTATCAATCAATCAGATCAACCAACTTTAGCTTTGCTATCACCATCTCAAAGAGACCATCGATGTTTGTTTTTGCATCGTCATCAACATCAAAATTAGCATCGAAATCAGCATCAGTCTTTGAACCAATGCAACGAGTACATTGCTTCAAAGAGGGGGAAAATGTAGACACTTAAAAATGTCTCGATGGATCACATTTGCTAACTAACATCGTTTCATCCTAAAACCCATCCTCTTTTCGCTTAATTGATTAAATTAGCCTTGCTATTTAATTAATTGCCTCATTTTCATCTATTAATCTAATTGACCTAATTAAGTTAATTCATCCCCTTTCATGCTAACATTTCATCCTATTAAATCGAATAAATCAAATTATTTAATTTAATCCCTAAAGTCCTCTTATTTAATTAAATAACCCTGAGTTATTTAATTAGATATCATATCACTTTCCCTTTCCATTAAATAAATTAATTATTTAATGAATATCCTAATCCCCCTAATTTGCATAATTAAAACCTTATTTAATTATCAAATTACCTAATTAAATCTAATTCCCCCCACTTGCAAGGGAATATTCTAAGGGAACTTGGAATATTCCTCCTTTGCAGATTCCTCCAAAAGGAATATTCCCATGGAATATTCCTTCCCCTTTACACATTAAAAATTTGTTTTAATTTGCTAAACATCTATTTTCCCTCACCCATGAGAATATTCCAAAGAATATTCTCTCTCCTCACTCATTTGAAAAAGGGGAATATTCCTTTTTTATAACAAACTTACTTGACTTCTTGTGCAAGTTAACTTATGAATTCTTGTGCAAGTAAAAAGTGTGTTTGTTTCGACAAAGGTGAACCCTTGATTAAATCTCATCATTTATTCTCATCCGTTGATGAGAATCCATGATCCATGCCTCCAACTTCTTCCATCCTTGGCCATTGATTAGCTTTTTCAATTTTAGCCCTTCATTTTTCATTTGCTTTCCTATAAATAGGTCACTATTTGGAGACAAATGGATCCATCTTTTTCAAAGAAAACTCATGTTGTTGAAATCACTCACACACACTCATATTTAGCATTTATTTAGTATCATTTTATCTTAATTAATTGCATTAATTAGCTTAGCTTTCATTAATGGCTTCCATGGCAACATAGATGCATTCATGTAGCTTGTTTATTAATTAGGGGTTGAATCTTTTAGCTTAAAATCCATTTAGATTAGCTTTTCATTCACATATCTTGATCATCTTAGCATAAAATCATGTTAAAATAGCTTGCATCAGGATCATTTAGCTTTAAAACATGTTTCAACACACATCTCACAATGGTTTCATCAATTTTTTTCAATAAAACTAATTGAAACAAGCTTATTATCCTAGGGATTGGGAAAGGGTCATTGTTCCACATTAATGCGACACCACTCCCCCAATAGGATAATTTTCAATGGAATAGAGTAGTTGTTTTGAAGATTTCATAGTTTAACATGTTAGTTTTAATGAATTCCTAGTTTATTGTTTGTTTGAATTATCTTTATTGGATTGACATTTAGTGACGCGAATATACTTTGTATCCTCATGGATCAAGTGTAGTCATCCCATACTAATCCGTCGGTCACACTTTGTATGTGAAATGAATCCTTTTCCATGCATTTGGTTAAGTTATTTATCATCTTTGAACTTTTTTATCTTGAGGGTTACAAGTCTACCCTAAAGATTCACAAGTTCATAAACATCCTTTATCCAAGCATCAAACAAATAAACTTAAGTCAAAAGTGTTGTCCCAAAATGATTACAAAGATTGTTCGCCACATCATTCATCTTTTCATCTCCCACTACCATCATTGCTCCAAAAAGAATTAGAGCATCCATTTTACAAGATTTGAGTCAACTAGAGAATTTAAACATTACAAATCTCAACACAACTCTCCCATAGGTGACCCAAAATTTATAGTAAAGACAAGATCACAACACAAGAGAATCGTGTAAAAAACCAGTCACATTCACCTCAAGTGATCCCAATCCTCAAGAATATGATCTAAGAAGTCAAGTTACCCTATCACAACAACCCTCGTCTCCATCAAGGCCATGTGAGATAAAAGATGTTACAAATAACCCATTTGGACTTACTAAGGAAGAAATCATGGAGTACAAATAAGAACATCAAGCCTTAGAAAACATAGCTCCAATTTCCCAATCTTTTGTTGCGCAATCATTGACACAAGGCTTGAATTAATCCACTATTCAAACAACTCCATCACTAGGGTTAAGTTACACACCAAATTCTAGTATTGCAACTACTCTTCCTAAGGACTTTGGCCATACTCTTTCATTCGAAATCAACACACTTGTGGGTAACCTCAACACCAAACCTTCTCAAAACACCACTTGGACACCAACATTTGGTGCTCCCCCGTTCTTGAGAATCCTCTACATCAACATAAACCACTTACACTTCATGAATCCATGACAAACTCAACATATCGAGGGTACCCCACTTCATCCATCCCCACAAGTACACTTGATCACGCAAGGAAGTATAGACCAAGTTTCTCAAATAGACCCAAAAGGGAAAGTTAATCCCCTTACGTAAAATCAATCCTCAACACAATATGGGACATCTTTATCAAATCCCCCAATGAGTTCATCCATCCCATTGGTTACCCAAAACACATCCATCCCATCCATCACCAACCCAACTCGAAATAACCCCTTGGTCACAAACCCCATCAACCAAGGTAATATCTTGACCACCTCCCAAACACAAGGAAATCCCCAAAACATTGGTCAAGGGAATCCTTTTAATCAATGGACTCAAGGTCCTAACGTGCCATTATCATCACAATACCTAATGGCACCATCATCATCTTTCCTCTCAGTCCCTCTCATCATGCAAAATAAAATGGGACCTTAAACTTATATTCTCCATCTCAATCCACCATCTTACAAGGAATGATAAACCAAGGGAACCCCCAACCTCTCATCAGCAACCCACAACCCATGCAAAACATCAACACCCAAAACCCATCACAGATGTCCCAACAACCAACTGATCCTACATTACAAGCACATGTCATAGCCTTGCAACAAGAACAATGCGCATATCAATAAACTGTCCAAAAACAACAACAAAAACAAGCAACCCTAGTAGCACAACAACAACAATAAGTAGCCCTAGCAGCACAACAACAACTAGCAGCCCAAAAATAGCAGCAACAATAATAAGCAACCCTAGCAACACAACAACAGCATCAAGCCCACCAAGAAGCCTTAGCATCACAGCAACAACAACAACAAGCACAAAAATAAGCCCTTGTGGACCAACAACAACAACAAGCCTTACTAGCTTAGCAATATGCCCAACGACAACAATAACAAGGTTCATACTACAACCCTCAATAGAACATCATCAATACAAACATGTTAGGGACATATACACCTCCACTAAAATCACCTTCGCAATATCCTACATGACCATACACACCATAAAACACCTCATCATATCAGAATCCCACATATAATTCATCCACCTTTCCACCATATGTTCCTCCACCATACCCACAAGATGATGTCGCATCACAACTTAAGGCATTGACACAAGAAATGCAAGACATTTGAATAGGAAAAATGAAGAAGCCCCATACACAGAACCTATGCCCATATCCATTTGATCAAAACATTGCAATGGTACCTTTCCCTCATGGTTTTGAAGTCCACAAATGTGATAAATACAAAGGGAGAGGTATTCCTATGGACCATATCAAAGAGTTTAAGGTCATGTGTATGGAGATCGCCTACAATGAGTCCTATTTGATGCGTCTCTTTCCAAGAAGCTTGACAGGCCTATCCATCGATTGGTTTTCTCAATTACCTCCAAGTATCAAAACCTTCCAAGAAAACATTCATAGATTCATAGATCACTTCTCCTTTAATCTTGACATTGACATAAGCCTAGAAGAGTTGTACACTCTCAAACAAAACAAAGGAGAATATTTCACCAATTTCTTACAACAATGGAGGAAAAGGGCTAGTAGGAGTAAATGGCCAATTCTCGATGAACAAAAAGTGGGGATTATCATAGAAAATTTAGATCCAGATCTATCCTTCCACTTAAAGATGTAATGCATTACCTCTTATGACGATCTTTCCCCTAGATACCTTAACATCAAGAGAGCTCTAATATCACAAGGAAATACTCAAGCCTACAAAGACAACTTCCCATCAACTAGTTCAAACAACAAGCCTCATGTCTGGGCTAAGAACAAGAACGTAATGAATGATGGTGTGGTAGATGCTAAGGTGGTCCTAAGTGCTCCTAGGAAAAACAACAATCAAATAGCTAACATTCAACCAACTATGCAACAAACAACACCATCACAAAACAATCAGGTCAACAACATCAAAATGCAATACCAACAAACTCCCAATAGAAAGAACTAGCTAAAATGGAAATATACACAGTTATCAACCATTGAAACCATCATGAAGAAATTAGTAGAGTCAAATCTAATACCACTTCCCAATTTTGAAAACTACCAAGAACCACAGGATAAACCACCCTGGTACAATGAAAAAGATCTTTTTGACTTTCACAAAATTAAAGGACACAAAATAGTGAGCTACATGAGACTCAAAATTGTTATCCTAGATCTTATTGAGTATGGAGATATGTCTATTGAAGACCAGTTGGTAACCAAGATCTTAATATATACAAGAACCCTATGCCAAATCATAGCAAAGGAAACAACACTGGAAAAGCTAAGGATACAAACGTGCAACATACCTATTCCAATGTAGCCACTTCTTGTGATAGTGTCATCACCGTCATCACAATCAAAGGTCCTAGTGTAGAATGTGGAGTCACCACATGACGTGGCAAGGTCACCATCCAAGGAGTTCCATCTCAATCTAGGGCACAACCTACTTTTCTAACATCAAACCCTAGCAAGTACAGCCTCATAGATCAACTTAAGAAGACCCCTGAACAGATTTCTATCTTGGAACTATTGAGGATATCACCCACACATAGGGAAATCTTAGAGAAATCTTTATCTTCATCATTTTTCCCTAAGGATGTTGATACAGAGCAGTTTCAAGCTATGGTAGGGCATATCACTAATCATCTTCTCACCTTCTCGGAACAAGACCTACCATCCCATCCATCGCATAATCATGCTTTACACCTTGAGGTCATTATTCATAAGAACAAGGATAAAAGAGTCTTAGTAGATGGAGGTACTGGTCTAAACACCTGTACCCTTTAGTTGATCAAGAACCTAGGATATTTAGAAGATGATATTTATAAAGAAAAGAGTACAACCATTAGAGCATATGACGATCAAGAGTGGGTATCGCAAGGCATCATCGCACAACCCATCTAAGTAGGACCTGTCATTGTAGAGACTACATTCCAAGTGTTAGACCCTGATCTCCCCTACAACATCCTACTTGGCCAACCATGGATCCATGCCCTAAAATTTGTAACTTCGACCTATCACCAATGTGTAAAGTTTCCTTTTAAGGATAGAGAATTTACCATCCATGGAGATCTTGAGCCTTTTTACTACTGCAAGAATCTTGAGGCCACGTTCTATAAGATTCCCAAGTACCCAAGAATGATGAAGGGCCTACACCATCTTCCTCATTTGTTGACCCATCATCCCTTGCATCTACCTCAGAAGCAAAAACACCCATTGTGCAGAACATTCCCGACATCAAAGTAGTGATCCAAGATGATGGTTATGGAAATTATAAGCTAATGAAGGATACTTTTGTATTAGGGGAGATACCTCTTTCTCCCAAATCTCATGGGAAACCCACACTTAGCAACAAAGTCACTGAAACAATAAAGATGGAAGCTACTACCTTCACCAAGTGGGGGGATTTGAACAAAGAAGATATCAATGAGGAGGATGTTTCTAAATTATTATATCAAGATGAATGACCAGTCCTCACTCTTCCTATGGATGATGACAACAAAGGCTTATAGCTAATGAAGGGATGGGGGTACAACAAGAATGAGAAACTAGGAAAAAATGACAATGGTTTGCTAGAACCCATCGTTCCTAAGAAACATCCAAAGAATCTCAGCTTAGGATGTACTACTAGCAAGGTTACCCTTATTGGAAAAGGTACTTCCGCTAAACTGGTTGAGGCTTCCTCTTGGTTTCCAACATCCTATGATATGACCCTAGACAACTTCCCCCTCAACATTGCTAATCTATTTGAGAATAACTCTCTCTTCATGATATCCACAACATCCTTCATCCTAAATGATCAACCCACTAAAATTAGCCTAGTCTACCCACAACTCATTGACTGGGACCAATAAGGACCACCTACTCAAGATATATTCAAAAATGATGAAGCAATCTCAAAATTCATGGGACTCTGTGACAAATTACCATGGGAAAATCACAAAGTTGGTTTTGATATATTACTAGACATAGGGGCGTACTATGGGGAGACAATTGAATCCTTCAGTCACAAAATGGACAACATGCAACTAACATGCAAATCTTTAAGTGAAAACCACACTATGGCACTTTCAGATCCTAAAATAGTAAAAAAAAGGATGCATCCAAGGGTGAAAACCTCTCTGAGGTTCCCAAGGATGAGGGATTCAATCTCCCCCTCAGTGCAATGCATCCAAAAAAGTTAGCAGTGCTAGTAGAAAAGGCAACTCCAGTAAATGTTGGAACTGATGAAGCACCCAAGATCACATTCTATGTCGAATCCTTGTTGGATGAAGAAAAGAAGAACTTAGCAATACTCCTAAAAGAGTGAAGAACCAACTTTTCATGGTCATACACAAATATGCCAAGGCTCAATCCAGAAGTAGTTGTGCATCATTTAGCAGTCTATCCTAAAGCTATATCGATAAAGAAAAAATTGAGAAAGATGCACCCTCAAATAGAAATCTTGGTGAAACTTGAGTTACAAAAGCTTCTTTATGTTGGGTCCATCTGATCCATTGATTATCCTGAGTGGGTTTCCAACCTGGTACCAGTCTCCAAACCCATTGGGGGCATCAGAATATGCACAGATTTCAGATATTTGAACAAGGCATGTATGAAGGATGATTTCCCTCTTCCTAACATCAACATAATCATGGATTTAATAGTTGGACATGAAATGCTATCACTCATGGACAGTTTTTCAGGCTATAATCAAATCATGATCACCAAGGAGGATCAACACAAATCTACATTCACTTTTCCATGGGGAACATACTATTGGAACATGATACCATTTGGGTTGAAGAATGCAGGAGAAACCTATCAAAGAGAAATGACCCTCATCTTTCATGACATGATCCACAAAATATTTGAAGACTATGTGGACGATATTTTTGAAAAATCAAGGAAAATGAGTGAGCACATAGAGGTATTAGGACCCATCTTCGATAGACTGGAAGAGTATAAGGTACAGCTAAATCCAAAAAAGTGTGCCTTTGGGGTAACATCAGGCAAGCTTCTTGGCTACATTGAATCAAAAAGAGGGATAGAAATTGATCCAGCAAAGTGAAAGCCATCCTACACATGGAACCACCAAAAACATTAAAGCAAATGAGAGGGTTACAAGGAAGGTTGCATTCCATTAGAAGGTTCATAGCGCAACTATCAGATAAAATTCACCCTTTCTCACATCTTCTACATAAAGGAATAACTTACTAGTGGGATGATAAGTGTGATAAAGATTTACAGTAGATCAAGAACTACCTATTGACACCTCTAGTGCTCATGTCTCCAATACTAAACAAATTGTTGATCCTATATTTCTCAGCAACATTGGCAACACTAGGTGCTCTGCTAGCACAACATGATGAAAATGAAAAAGAAAGAGCTATCTATTACATTAGTAGAACCTTGGTTGGCTATGAAATGAACTATTCATCCATTGAGAAAGCATTCTTAGTAGTGGTTTTTGCTTCACAAAAGTTCAGACACTACATGTTGTTGCATCAAATCAAACTTATTGCAAAGATTGACCCACTGAAATACCTATTATCCAAAGCAACTCTCACAAGGCGAATGACCAAATGGGTGATGATCTTGACTGAACTTGACAAAGAATAGGTGATCACAGACCAATTGGCAGAAGCACCTATCTATGCAAAGAACCTTTTGGTATCTGAATTTCTTGATGAATCAATGTTCCTTGTCAATATAACCAATCATTGGAAAATGTAATTTTATGAATCGTTCACCCAACATGGATCAGGGAAGGTATCCTCTTTATCACCCCTCAAATCGATTGCATCCCAAAGTCATACAGGCTATCATTTCCATGTACTAAAAACATTGTTGAGTAAGAATCCCTAATCACAGGTCTAAGGATAGCAATTCAATGGAAAATACAAGAGTTGAAAATCTATGGAGACTCACAGCTGGTTTTCAACCAAGTCAATGATGACTACCAAACCAAGGATGATAAACTCACTCCTTAAAAGAAGATGGTAGAAATTATTAAGGACCTTTTCATAGGTATAACTTTTGAGCAAATCCCTCACATGAACAACCGAGCAGCAAATGTTATGGAAATAATTAGATCATTGTTAGACATGCCACACAACGTCCTTCAATACAAATTCTTGGTAGAACAACTTCTCATGCTGACTTTCAAAATCCCAGAATCTGAATTTACGTTTGCAATCGTTAGTCCTGGATCCCTATGGTATCATGATATATTCACCTATCTTAGTAGAGGAACCCTCCCAACTAATATCACCTCCAACCTTTAAAAGACCTTTGTTAAGAAGGCATCCCAATTTGTGATCCTAGGTGATACCCTTTACCGAAGAAGCATTGAAGGGACATTACTACTATGTCTCAACCAAGAGGAAGCCTTGACTGCATTAATAGAAGTACACGATGGAATATGTGGTTCCCATTCTAGTGGTATGACTTTAGCTAAGAAACTGTTGAGGATGGGGTATTACTTCCAACCATGGAAAGAGAATCTCATCAATATGTACAAAAGTGTGTCTAGTGTCAACAACATGGAGATCTTATTCATGCTCCAGCTCAGGAGTTGCAACCAATAGTCACACCTTTTCCTTTCTCGTAATGGGGGCTTGACCTCATAGGAAAGATTAATCCAACCTCATCTTATGGTCACAATTTTATCATACCAACCACTGAGTACTTTACCAAGTGGATCAAAGCCATTCCTATGACCTACATAACAAGGAAACAAATTGCTAAGTTTAACTTGAATTATCTTATCTGTCATTATGGTGTTCCACAAGCCCTTATCTCAGACAATAGAACACCCTTTAAGAATCAAGATGTGAAAGAGCTATGTCAAAAATTCAACATCCATCATCGATTCTCTACCCTGTATTACCCCCAAGGTAATGGTCAAGCTGAGGCTACAAACAAGACCATTCTAAAAATCCTAAAGAAAATGGTCGATGAAGCTGGTCGTGACTGCCATCTGTAGTTAAATCCCACCCTTTGGTCCTATCAAACCAATATCCACATACCTATAGGTGCAACCCCATTCTCCTTAGTCTACGGATCAGAATTTATCTTGCCTATTGAGGTTGAAATTTCATCACTGCAAGTCTCACTACATAACCTAACCATTGATGAAGAGTACATAGTATATTGGCTAAATGAGCTAGAATTCTTGGATGAGCGCCATCTTGATGTCGTTAATCACTTGCAAGTACATCAAAACTGACTGAAACGAAGCTATAACAAGAAGATCAAGTGTCTATCTTTCCAAGTAGGGGATCTTGTTCTAAAGGAAAGTTAAAAAAAATCTTCCAAATCAGGACAATAAAGTAAAGTTTGAGCCTGAACCGCAAATTTTTGTAGGGGCTTCTCTCTTACACTTTTAGGATTTTCACCTAATAGGAGAAAGGTATCCCACAAAAACTTGGGGTTTCACTCAAGACTAATGCTATAATGGTTGAAATATTCCTAAATGTAATTTACTAATGCAATAAACTGATGAAAGATGTTGATTAATGAATATTGAAAACTAAAGAAATGCAAGATGTTTGAAAACATAGTGTTGTATGCAAAAAGACCTAGAAAGATGAATAGAAATGCAAACAAAACAAAACAAGAAAGAAAAATAGAAAGCATGCACCTGGACATGTGTTGAATATTGGAATTAAGACTGGAATTTTTTTTTATTCTTACGCCATTCTAGGTGACTTAGTCTCGGATCTGGAAAATTGCACCAAAGCCTATTTCAACCAAATGGGTATCCAGATCTACAAAAACTTATGAAAAATAGGTATAGTGGGACTAAGTCACTACTATTGGTGACTTAGTCCACTTTGGCTTTTCTAAAAATCTAAAAGTGGAAATGGAAGCTCTCGGTCTGCACTTCAGTTCCTGACAAGTGTATGCCTCTGAAACTCTAATTTTCAGCATTGTAAGTAACTTTTTTTGGATATTTTGTCCAATCCAACAAGAATATTTCTTCAACAGCTTTTCAACCTATTCTTCAATGATTTTCAATCCTTCAAGATACCTAAATATGCAAACACACAATGAAAGAGAGAAATGTTTAATGTTAGGGAATGGGGGTTTGCCTTGGTCAAACCCCTTTCTAGGTAATTAAAACCAAAATGAAGAAATAAGACAATGAAGCATGAATCAATGGAGTTAGAGACTTTCCATGATGATAGACCTCAATTTTTTGTAGCAAAAGATGAAGAATTTGTCCTTGAATGTCTTAGAATACTAATTTAACTCTGGCTTGCTTGACTTAAGAACATGATAAATGGTAGATGAATAATGAATTGATTATTAATTAGGGTTTAGAAGCTTCTATTTATAGGCAATCCATCTAAAATACTCATTAATTTGATCCCCAAGGTTGACATGAAGGAAAAATAAAATTAAAATCCATTTTTTCCTGCCAGAACCTCAAAAATAGCCCAAATGGAACTAAGTCAACAAATTGGGTGACTTAGTCCCACTTGAATAGGACTAATTTGCCCAAATGGGTGACTTGGTCCCACAGGGGCTCTTTTGCTAGCCGAATTTTCATGGACTGAAGAAATTAGGTTCTTATGTTGATTTAGTCGGGTATTTAATCAAATTATGCCTCGGAATGCACAATATGGGGCCATAGGGTCCTATTAATGATGATGTAAAGGGTAATTAGGGATAAGGACACAAATTTCAATGTGAAAGTGTGATTAAATACACTTTACGATACTAAAATGAGGTCCACATAGCCTAGAAAGGCACAACATCCAATGTGAATGTGTAAAACATATTACAACACTAGATTAGAATTAGGTTTAGTTTACAAGCCTTCTAGATTAATGTGATAATGCAATTAAATATATTTTACAATATTGAATTAAGGGGAAAATAGCTCCTCTAGTCTAGAAAAGTGTGAAAGTCTCTTACAACACTTTACAACACCTTTACAAGACATCGTTAGATGCATTTTATTCAATTTGCAAGGATCTAAGACCTAATGTAGATGTGAAAAACACCTCACAACACTAAATCAAGGCCTTATTAAGTCCAATTTTTCATCAATTATTCCCATATCAAGCAAGAGATACTTTTTTTACAAAACAGAGCCTAACTGGTTAGGTCCCTTTGTCATCATAACAATCTATGGATCAAGAGCATATCAATCATCAATGCCTGAAGGTGAACCCTTGTAGGAACCAACCAATAGCTTGCATCTTAAAAAAATTATGCCTAGGCTTGAAGGGTGTAAATTTGAAAATACAAAAAAATTAAAAAATGATCAAAAATCCAAAACAATGAGAAAAAAGGATTGAAAAAGTAAAGAAAAACAATCATCCCCTAGTGAAAACCACTTCACTAGCGCTTTGGGAAAGTACCTTGGTGAAAACCTGGCAAATAGGTGTCTTGCATAAATAAAGCACCTCCATCTATTCTTTGGCTATTTATCCTATCATTCTTTGCATCGCATTCATCCATTGTATCATTCATCCTATTTATTCCATCACTCATCGGGGTCTATATCATAGCTTGATATTGTGAAGTATTGTATCCCCCTTTAGTACTACTTGGCATATTCCTAGGGTTAGTTTGTCCTGCCTATATCAAAGTAGTCTATTGCATAACACTAGGGGAAATTCATTATGGATCGGATCAAATTCTTGTATATCTTGAGGTTATTTAAAATATCATCAAAAATACCAAAAACATTCGTAAAACATTCATCAAAAAATCCAAAAATATCCAAATTCCTATATAGCTAAAATCCAAAAACATTCAAAAATTTGTATAGTCAAAATCCAAAACATCCAAAACACATCAAAATCCCTAAATAGGCCAAACATCAAAAATCCAAAAATAGTACCATGTCGAACTATAAGTCTTTGAGCTCAAACATAGGCAAGGCCATCATTTATGTGCCCCTTAGACACCCTAGGTCAATCTTTAGGAGTCTGTCATACTAAATTGACATTCCATCAACTATTCATATATCATTGTCAATAAGTCTAGTGAGTCGAACTACATGGTCTTTGTGTGTATAACATAGGCAAGGCTCATCTTTGATAATGCCCCAAGGCCCCTAGGATAGTCCTTTAGGTTAAGTTCTTGGTCAAAAAACTTGGAAAACCCCTAAACATTCAAATACTTGAAAACCCCTAAACATTCAAATATCTCAAAAAATCTAAAAACATTTGATAACTTAGAAAACCCAAAACATTGGAAAACCAGAAAACCCTAAACAACCTCAAATAATCAAAAACCAAAACATTCACATAAACTTTCAAAAATATCAAAAACAGCCTCAAAACATTTTCAAAATACCAAAAGTATTGAAATTTTTCAAAGAATCCAAAACCATCCATCCCATTTCACTTTCACTCGCAATAAACCTTCATCCATAATAAATCAAATTATCACCTTCACACTATGGTAAAACAAGTAGAAAGCAAGTATTGCAAGTCATGAAGTGAGGACCTAAGTGTCAAAAATCTAAAGTCCAAATCATAGATAAATGAGTCAGTGAAGTTTGTATCAACGTCTTATCACATACCCCATCCTAATCAAACCATCTAATAAACATGTCCTAGGATGCATCCTTCCTGCGATGGACATCAACATCAAAAATCACCTTAGCTAAGTTAAACTGGCAAGAGTTATAGATAACACTGATTGTTTTTCTTTGATCTTTTCTTATGATTTATCTTATTGACCCATTTCAATGACCTATCAATGATGTCTAAATGATTTAGAGAGAAAGGAATGGGGTATCGATCATTATCTTTCATTTTTTGTGCTTGTGGGTATTCTTGTAAAATAATCTTGGTGTATACTTGCTTAGTTGTGTGTAGGGAGTTCGTTTGGAGTAGATTGTTGATTATTGTGTATGCTTTGGTCTAAGGTATTATGAACTACTAAACTACATTCCGACGAGGTTTTTGTATGTCAATGTGTGAACAAGAACTATCCTATCTGTTTGCAGAGTCAAATTCCATTACACTAGATACAACACCATCTTGGTTTTCAATACCATGATGCATCATGTCTATGTGTTATATCAAACATAAGAAATGACAGAAAATCCCAATCCCAAGATATGAGCAAATCGTCATCATCATATATAATAAAGTCTTGATGGATCATGGACTTGTTGGACTTTTTCAATCAATCATCAAAATCGATGGTCAAATCATTCATTTTATTCTTCTATCTCCTTTCCACACTAACCTAGTATCATGATAGTCAACAAAAACAATATCATGCATCCATTCTATATCCACAAATCATCATCATGCACACATCTCGCATCATAACAACATATCATAATAAAAGAAAACATAATCCATTGCATCATCATTATCATTTAAGTTGTTTTAGATAACATAGACTTGTTATTTTAAACATCTTAATCCATATTACATATCATACACATGTACTAGGCATAAGCATACATTGCATTATCATATCATAAACATGAACATTTGCATTATCCATATATACATCTGTAGACACTTTAAAAGTCTTGATTGAGACTATGAATTTGATTCTAATTAACTAATAGTATTTCTTCCCAAATCACTTCAAACTAACCTGGAAATTAAATAATCTTTACTATTTAGTTAAATTCATCAACTTCTACTATTAATCGAATAATTAACTTTATTGGATTATTCACCTTATTCTAACTAATGTTCATCCTATTTAATTAAATCAAATCATTTAATTAAATCCCCCTAAGTCCTCTCATTTTATTAAATAAATCCAATTATTTAAAATCAAATGTCATAAATCCCCTAACCCACTCAACTTGATTAATTCTAAATTAATTAACTATAAATTACTCTCTAACCCTCATTACTTATTTCTCTAGTTTTTAACTCTCCTAAAGATAAATCAACCCATGGTCAACTAACCAGGTTGCACATGAAATTAGTTTCTTTTAATTATCTGATGCAGACAAGGGTTAGAATCTCCTTACCAACACAAAATAGGCACAACTAAATCACCTTCAAATCCTTATCACTCAATCTCATCAATTTTTCATTCTTCAAGCCTTCATGGCTAGTAGCCCTCCAAACTAGGTTTTTGAACCTCAACTCACAAACGGCTGATCAAACCCACAAACTATTATACTTTCCAGACATCCATTTGGACATTCCATCACATATCCGAAAATAAGATATTGTTGTTTTGTAACAACCTGCTAATCCAACCTTTTCTACACTGTTTCTAGGCCTAATTAGGCCACTTTTCCAAAGGAAGTGCCTTCAAAACCTACCAAAAACCCAAAAACTCATTTGGGCAGCAGTTCCCATATATCAAAACCCCCAAATCCACAACTTTCATATTGAGAATCACCTTGCAACAAGACACCCACAAAAACCCTCATTTTTCAGCACGTTTCTTAGGGGTTTATTGAAAAGGTATACTCCAGGCTTCTAAAACTCTTACCAACTGTTCAAACACCTTCCAATACACTTAAAAATTCTCTAGAAACTCACCCACATCCTCTACCAATGCTGCACCATCATATTCCTTCTTTGAGCCATCATCTTGCAATGGAAATTCACACTTTTCCACCTAGGGCATCACACCTTGACACTCAAATGAACACACCTGCATAAATTAGAACCCTACACACCTAAGAATACATATTTTGGTCTATTCCACCGAGATACATCAACTACAAAAGGTGGAATGGACCTTTTTCACATTTTAGGTGCCCTCAAAAACCTTATACAAAAGATACACAGGGAGTTTTAGTAAAATGTTTGTAAAATGTGCAAAACTCAATATTTTTCACTCAAACCAGAAGCATTGGAAAGATAATTCATTTATCTATTCACCCATATAAGAAATTTTTAAAAGGAATGCTGTACAATTCCGTATCAGGCCTGAAAATAGTGAAAAATATGCAAAATCTGGAAAACACAATTGTTCTTTTATTGAAATTTCTCTCCAGATGCCTCCAACCTTCATTACAAACATGGATAAATGTTTTTAAAGACATATTGAACCTTCCCAACCAATAATAACTGACTTTTGAACTTCATTTTCACTAAATAACCTTTAAACTCTCTAATTTGCACTTTTCAGCATTTTTGCCTTGACAACTTTTACACATTTTGTATTTTTTATATTTTTTTGACTCAAATGACCCCAAACCAACTTGAATACATTTAAATAGTTTAAATCAACCTTATTAAACAT
Source organism: Sequoia sempervirens (assembly GCA_007258455.2). Classification (NCBI taxonomy): domain Eukaryota; kingdom Viridiplantae; phylum Streptophyta; class Pinopsida; order Cupressales; family Cupressaceae; genus Sequoia; species Sequoia sempervirens. The sequence continues at coordinate 441,092,132 of VDFB02270651.1, forward strand.
AAAATGACACAAAACCACCTAAAACCTAACATTTGACTTTCTTTGTAAAATTCAAGCTTGGTGCTCCTGCACCTTATCTAATTACCTTATTTATCCTCACAATGACATATTCCTAGGAATATTCCTCCCAACTAATCCGTCATTTAATTTCCCTCCAAAAGGCTCTTACATGCCCATAAATAGCTCTTACAAAGGAATTTACTCCCTCTTACATGTCATCTTGTCTCTTACAAGGGAATTAACCTCTCTTACATCCTCACCCACATTCTCTTACACCCTCAACCATATTCATTCAATTCTCTTACATCCTCTTAACTCTGCACATTCCCCAAAATGTGCTCCACCTCCATCCATTAGCCTTGTGACAAGTGTCACATTCCTATTGTCTCCCATTTTAATCTCACATTCACCAATTTCACTTTTTCTTCAACCCTTAACTCATATAAGTAGAGGCCTCTTCTACTTGAAATAGATCCACAATCTCATGAAAGTTTATTATAGGCATTTTTCACTCATAGCAATCACCCATCTACACCATTTTCATCATATTTTAGCTTGTTTTCATCATCTCATGCACTTGGAATAATCTACAATCTTGAAGCTTATCAAATGGATTGGGAAAGGGCTACTTTCCTCATCAAAAGAGTACCAATCCCCCTATGAGATGAAGGTTTGATCAAGTTAGATAAGGTTGCATGCTTTTATCTTGTGTTATTTCATATTTTCACCATGTTTTCTTGTCTTTGTTTGGTTGAGAATTTCATAGGGAATGTTGTGTTTGGGTTTCTAACATGACTAACCTTGTTTGTTTGCCTCTTGTTAGCTAATTATAGATTAGGAATTCACAACATCCATACACATGCATCATCATATCATAAATTGCATAAAAAAGTACACAAAAAGAAATGCATCCATATCATCTGCATCTACATTAAGCATATCATATCATAGCATCCATCCCATAACATATCATAGAAAGGTACTGGAAAATAAGGTTACACATCCATTGCATTGCATTACATCCATCTCATAACATCACATATCATATACATTACATCATAGATTATCATCACATATCACATAAATAAAAGAAGTGCATCCATCACATTGCATTCATACATGATCATAATACATAAGCATATTGCATCACATTACATCATATGCATCCATACATTCATAAATCATAAAATAAAAAGCACATCACATATCGAATATGAATCATCTCATATATATCATATCAAAAAAATGACTATCATGGTACAATATTTGAATTAGTGTGTGTATATCAATCAAAAATTCAATATCCATGAGGCTATCAAAAAGGATCCCATGAATGTATATCTATATAATAAATAGGGAAAATAATCAAAAAGTGTCTAGTTGTAAGTCCAGTTGCTACTACAACTGAACCTCATGATCTCTTTGTGTTCTCATGGCTTGAAGCTGCTACTACAAGTGATCTCGCTCTGCCTATAGCCAATCTCTCTCAACTATAATGGCATGTATCTATGTTTGTAACTAGGCATTTGGTTGTACGGGTGGAGGAGGCAGTGCTATAGCTAGAACCTATCCATCATTCCCATCTTGCTGCCCTAGCACCTATGCCCTATCTTGATCTAGTGGTTGCTAGTGCATGTCTCCTGGTACCTATGCTTTGTCCTACACTGGTTGGTCTTTCCCTCTACCTTGGCCACCATGCCTACCTCCATCTCGGCCACCATCTCATCCTCGGCCTCTACCTCTCACTCTACCTTCGAGGTATCCCCCTATTGGATCTGTCAGGCGAGTAGGTGGCCTGAACCATGCATCATAAGCAAGGGTAATCCCCGCATCTAGTAGGCCCTGATTGTATGCCTAGGGTTGTGCAACAAGTTGTTTAAATCCATTGACTGCCACAATGAGGTCAATCAATGTTCCCCACTACACCTCCCTCTGTGATCTCATGAAAATAGCTATATAATCTTGAGGAGGAACATCATGTACCTCCCTGAACTGGAGAGCCACGCAGTCTGGAAGGTATCACTCTATCATGGTGTGCTCCCTCCCCTAGAGGTAGCGAGTCTACCAAGAAAAATCAAGTTGTTGTTGATCATCATACCATGCTGGATGTTGCAGCCATGGCTTTGATCTAAACATGATCATGTCATCAATGACACGACGCCAATAAGCTAGACCTATCAGCCCAATGTGTTGTAGTGTCATTGGAACCCTGTATCTAAAGACTACGAGCTCATCCTCATGAATGTCTACCAGAACCACCAATCGCCTCAAAATGGCAATATGCTCATATTCCCAAATATGGAGCAGTGTCGCACCTGCTTTAATGCTCCTACCCTCACGGTAGACAACCTCATGCATGTCATGATACAATGATGCAAGAAGAACTAAACCCCATGCATACATCATGGTCCTCCTAATCATCCCCTCCCAGGCCAACCCCCATCCAAGACTGAAACCTCTACCCTGTCGACCTAGGGCAATCACTCCAGAGATCAATATAGCTATGAACAATCTAAAAATGGGCACTTGATCATGATATAGATCAAGGTCAATCTAAGAGCTCACCAAAATAATTTTTTGTCTATGTAGAAGGGAGATACATGTGTCACTCCCAGCATCTGTGTCATAAATGACACACTCTCCATGAATCATCAATCACAAAATGTGCCACACATCCTCCAATGTCACGGTGGCCTCACCAGTGAGCAGGTGAAACGAAGAGATCTCACTATGCCACCTCTCGATCAATGCCATCATCATAACAAGGTGGGTTCAAACCTCAAGAAATAAATCAATGAAAACGTAACCCTAGCATACCCAGCCACTCCACCTCATCATCATCAAAATATTTGTATGTTGCCAAAATGTCTAACCAGTGCTCTCGCAACATCAATGGGGGAGGATCATCCTACATGCATCACGCACACAGCGTCAATTCACTAAAAATTCAAAAAAATTGATCAAAATTTAAGACTTTGCATCCAAAACATCAAAAGCATCATTGAAATCAATAGTGTCACTCTTTCAAGGGTGTGTCGCTATATCCGTTTCAGGGGTGTGTCGCCAATTTGGCGACATGCGTTGCTACGCTCAATAGTGAATCGGCATTTGCATGCATTGCTCTATTAAAAAATTGGGGTATGTCAACCACCACTTTCAAGCAACAGTAAACTTGAAAATCCTACACATCACTATATTAACCAAGCGACCCCCTAATCATATGCGTCGCCCAACCAAAAAATGGTGGTGTGCCACTAGACAGAAGATGTGTTGCTATAAAATTAATAGCAATGCTTCTGACGCATCAATTGTGTCACTATACAACAATGTGTTTAAAGACCTAATTTTGACCCCCTATTAATTGCACCTAAAAGTGAAAATCGAGATAGGTTTTGAGTCACATACCAGGGGTCTTGCATCTACTCACCATTGGTACTCTCGAACTCACTTCGAAAGGTGAAGAGGAAGCACTCATTGCACCATTTCGTTAGAAGGTCAGAGCTCAAAAGGCAACAAATCTCTCAAGTGTGAATGCACAAATGAATTGGAAGTGTCAACCTGCACCGTAGAAAAAAGTACCCTTTGCTTGACATGGGAATAATTCATGATAAAATGGACTTAATGAGGTCTTAATGTAGTGTTGTGAGGTGTTTTTCACATCCTTACTAGGTCTTGGACCCTTGTAAAATGAATAACATGCATTTAACGATGTCTTGTAAAGGTGTTGTAAAGACTTGTAATGGACTTTCACACTTTTCTAGACTTAATGAACCCATTTCTCCCTAATTCAACATTATAAAATTTGTTCAATTACATTATCACATCAAACTAGAGGTTCTTTGAATTAAACTTAATGATAAACTAGTGTTGTAATGTGTCTTGCACATTCACATTGGTTCTTGTGCCTTTCTAGGCTAAGTGGACCTCATTTAATGTTGAAAAGTGTATTTAATCACACTTTCAAATTGAATTATGTGTCCCAAGCCCTAATTGACCTTTACATCATCACTAATATGCCCTTATTAACTCATATTGTGCATCATGAGGCTTAAATTTATCAAATACCTGACAAAGTTGTAATTTAAACCTTATTTCCTTATCTCATGGCTTCCCAACTGTCAAAATGGCCCCTGTGGGACCCATTCACCATGGATGGTGAATCAGTCCCATCTAGGTGGGACCCATTCACCATATGTGGCAAATGAGTCCCATTTGGCCCAATTTTGACCTTTGAGTAGGAAAAAAGTGAAATTTAATTTTAATATTACTTCATGTTGGCCTGTGATGAGGTATTAATGGGTGAAATAGGTGAAATACCTATAAATATAAGTCTTTTAACCCTAATTCACATCTCTTATCATTATTCATCCTCCAATCTTCCATCTCAAGTCAAGCAACTTAGGGTTTTATCATTTCAAGTCACTATGATATCAATTTGCAGACATTCAAGGGCAGATTCTTCATGTTTTGTTGCAGACTTTCAAGATCAAACATCATGGAAAGGTAATAAACTCCACTATTGCATGTTTCATTCCTTTCTTTCATCATTTTGGTTTAATTACCTAAAAGGGGTTTGACTAAGGCAAACCCCCATGCCCTAACATTCAACATTTATCTCTCTTGTTTTGTGTGTTTGTAGATTTAGAACTCTTGGAAGCTTTGAAATCATTGAAGATCAAGTTGTCAAGGTGCTCAAGTCTTCTCTTCATTCAACAAGTCAAAATATCAACAAAAGCTCACTTTCAAGTTGGGAAATCAGAGTTTCAAAAGCGAAGACCTGTAGAAAGCCAAAGTGTAGATCAGAAGCTCTGGAATCCACCTTTGAATATTTAGAAATTCAAAAGTGAACTCATTCACCACAAGTTCATCCTCTCACTAAAGTGGAGGATAAATGCACCGTAGGAAAAAGTACCCTTTGCTTGACATGGGAATAATTCATGATAAAATGGACTTAATGAGGTCTTAATCTAGTGTTGTGAGGTGTTTTTCACATCCACACTAGGTCTTGGACCCTTGTAAAATGAATAGCATGCATTTAATGATGTCTTGTAAAGGTGTTGTAAAGACTTGTAATGGACTATCATGCTTTTCTAGACTTAATTATAAACTAGTGTTGTAATGTGTCTTGCATGTTCACATTGGTTCTTGTGCCTTTCTAGGCTAAGTGGACATCATTTAATGTTGTAAAGTGTATTTAATCACACTTTCACATTGAATCATGTGTCCCAAGCCCTAATTGACCTTTACATCATTACTAATATTCCCCTATTAACTCATATTGTTCATCCCAATGCTTAAATTGATCAAATACCCAACAAAGTTGTAATTTAAACCTTATTTCCTTATCTCCTAGCTTCCTAACTGTCAAAATGGCCCCTATGGGACCCATTCGCCATGCATGGTGAATCAATCCCATTCAAGTGGAACCCATTCACCATATGTGGTGAATGAGTCCAATTTGGCCCAATTTTGACCTTTAAGTTGGAAAAAAGTAAAATTTAAGTTTAATATTACTTCGTATTGGCCTGTGATGAGGTATTAATAGGTGAAATAGGTGAAACACCTATAAATATAATTTTTATTCCTAATTAACATCTCTTATCATTATTCATCCTCCAATCTTCCATCTCAAGTCAAGCAACTTATGGTTTTATCATTTCAAGTCACTAAGATATCAATTTTCAAACATTCAAGGGCAAATTCTTAGTGTTTTGCAATAGACTTTCAAGATCAAACATCATGGAAAGGTAATCAACTCCACTATTGCATGTTTCATTCCTTTCTTTCATCATTTTGGTTTAATTACCTAAAAGGGGTTTGACCAAGGGAAACCCCCATGCCCTAACATTCAACATTTCTCTCTCTTGTTTTGTTTGTTTGTAGATTTAAGACTCTTGGAAGCTTTGAAATCATTGAAGATCAAGTTGTCAAGTTTCTCAAGTCTTATCTTCATTCAACAAGTCAAAATATCAACAAAAACTCACTTTCAGGTTCGAAAATCAAAATTTCAGAAGCGGACACCTATAGAAAGCCAAAGTGTAGATCAGAAGCTCTAGAATCCACCTTTCAATATTCAGAATTTCAAAAGTGGACTCATTCACCACAAGTTCATCCTCTCACTAAAGTGGGGGATAAATGCACCGTAGAAAAAAGTACCCTTTGCTTTACATGGGAATAATTTATGATAAAATGGACTTAATGAGGTCTTAATCTAGTGTTGTGAGTTGTTTTTCACATCCACACTAGGTCTTGGACCCTTGTAAAATGAATAACATGCATTTAACGATGTCTTGTAAAGGTGTTGTAAATACTTGTAATGGACTTTCATGCTTTTCTAGACTTAATGAACCCATTTCTCCCTAATTCAACATTATAAAATGTGTTTAATTACATTATCACATCAATCTAGAAGGTCTTTGAATTACACTTAATGATAAACTAGTGTTGTAATGTGTCTTGCACATTCACATTGGTTCTTGTGCCTTTCTAGGCTAAGTGGACCTCATTTAATGTTGTAAAGTGTATTTAATCACACTTTCAAATTGAATTATGTGTCCCAAGCCCTAATTGACCTTTACATCATCACTAATAGGCCCCTATAAACTCATATTGTGCATCCCAAGGCTTAAATTGGTCAAATACCCAACAAATTTGCAATTTAAACCTTATTTCCTTATCTCCTGGCTTCATAACTATCAAAATGGACCCTATGGGACCCATTCGCCATGCATGGTGAATCAGTCCCATCCAAGTGGGACCCATTCACCATATGTGGCAAATGAGTCCCATTTGGCCCAATTTTGACCTTTGAGTGGGAAAAAAGTGAAATTTAAGTTTAATATTACTTCATGTCAGCCTGTGATGAGGTATTAACAGGTGAAATAGGTGAAATACCTATAAATATAAGTATTTTAACCCTAATTCACATCTCTTATCATTATTCATCCTCCAATCTTCCATCTCAAGTCAAGCAACTTAGGGTTTTATTATTTCAAGTCACTAAGACATCAATTTTCAAACATTCAAGGTAATATTCTTCATGTTTTGTTGTAGACTTTCAAGATGTCATCATGTAATCAACTCCCATTTTCATTGCATTTTTCATTCCTCGCCTTCATCATCTTGGTTTTAATTACTTCCAAAGGGTTGCGGGAATTGCCAAGCAAACCCCATGCCCCAACATTCAACATTTATCCTTTGTTTTAGGTATTTGCAAGACGATTTTCCTGAAGCTTTGGAAATCAACACAGAAGACATCAATTCCACAGCCAAGTCTTATTCATTCAACAAGTCAAATATCACAAAATACCACTTTAGTCTGAAATCAAAGCCTTGTAGCTTTACACTGTGAGGAAAGCCAAAGGCAAACCAAGCCCAAAAACTCACCTTTGAATATCTTCAGAATTGAAAGTGGACTCATTCTCCAAGAGTAGCTAATGAGACCCACTTCCGTGTCAATTTTGAGTTTTTTAAAATTTTTAGATACCTCTTTCTTTTGTCAAAATAAAGTTTCACCTGGGCTTTACATAATCACTGATTGCCCAAGAGATGGGTGAATGAGTCCTCCGGTGCTCAAAAAAATCAGCATCAAAAACATTTCAAATGGAATTTCTAGTCTTCATCCATATTCCAGGTGCACACTTTCAGTTTCGTCAAATTCTGTTGCAATTTGCATTCATTTATAGGTGTTTTTGCATTACATAATGTGTTTTCAAACAAATTACATTTCTTAGATTTTGCATATTTAATCAATCAATTTCATCATCTTGGTGACAGATCATACCATTTATCTTTCTTAAAATACATCACACATCTATATCTGAGGAATTTAAAATAGATCTTTTTATGCTCCTCCTTTTCCTCTTAGGTGAAAAACCCTAGAAGTGCTAGGATTGTGTGCTGCACTCACCTCTTCTCATCTATTTAAGCCCAAAACAGGGATTTTTTCCTCTAATTGAGCCTCTGCTGTGGTTTTGGCCTATTTAACCTATTTCCACCTTGTGCAACCTATTTTGAGCTATTTCTTGCGTTTTTGAGGCCATTTTTGGCATCCCAGGGCTTGTTTTGGCACCTCAACCTATTTTTAACCTTTGTTGAGAAATTAACCCAAATTTCAAAATTTATGCCCAATTTCTCAAGAGGGAAGAGAACCAACTTATTCCTTTCATTAGGGCAATAGTGGGGCATCCAAAAAAAATTGATTTGCACAATATTTTTTTGTTCGAAAAGCATCAGTCTTTAAACCAACATAACAGGTACCTTGCTTCAAAGAGGGGAAAAATGTAGACACTTAAAAATGTCCTAAATGATATCGCGTACTCAAATTAGATATACTAACACCATTTCATCCTAAAACCCATCCTCTTTCGCTTAATTGATTAAATTTGCATCACAGTTTAATTAATCATGTCAATTTCATCTATTAACCTAATTGACCTCATTAGGTTAATTCACCCCTTTCATGCTAACCCTTCATCCTGTTAAATTGGATAAATCAACTTGTATAATTTAAATCCCTAAGTCCTCTTATTTAATTAAATAATGCTAAGTTATTTAATTAAATATCATGTCACGTCCCCCTTTTCATTAAATAAATTAATTATTTAATGAATATCCTAATTCCCCTAATTTTCATAATTGAAACTTTATTTAATTATCAAATTACTAATTAAATTTAATCCTCCCACTTGCAAGGGAATATTCCTCCCTTGCACATTCCTTCAAAAAAAGAATATTCTCATGGAATATTCCTTCCCCTTTGCAATTACATTTGGTTTTTATTAACTAAATATCTAATTTTCCTCACCCATGAGAATATTCTCTTTCTTCACTCATTTGAAAAAGGGGATATTCCTTTTTTGCAACAAACTTTCAACAAAGATTCTTGTGCAAGTTTTGAAAGTGTGTTTGTTTAGATGAATGTAATTCCTTGATTAAATATCATCTTGCATCCTCAACCCTTGATGGGAATCCATGATCCATGCCTCCTTCTTCCTTCCATTCTGACCGTTAATTGATTCTTTTGATCTTGGCCATCAATTTCATTTTACCTATTCTATAAATAGAGCTTGCATCTATTGAATAGGGATCCATCTTTTAAGAGAAAACTTATGTTGTTAAAATCACTCTCATCTTGCACTTATATTTTATGTTTTAGAAGACATTTTAGGTTAATTTCTTGCATCATATTAGCCTAGCTTCCATTAATGGCTTCCAGAGTAACTTAGGTGCATCCATTTAGCATATTTTATAATTAGGGTTTTAATCTTTTGATCTTAAACTATATTTAGAATAGCTTTGCATACACCTATATCGATCATCTTAGCACATATCATGTTAAAATATCTTTTAAATCATGTTTTCATACACATCTCTCATCGGTTTCATCAATTCTCTTCAATAGAATTGATCGAGACAAGTTCATTATCCACAAGATTGGGAAAGGGTCACCATTCCACATCAATTCGACACCACTCCACCAATAGGATAAGTTTCAATGGATTAGAATAGTTGTTTTATGAAGCTTTCATATTTTAATATGTTAGTCTTGATGGATTCTTAGTTTAGTTTTGCATTGAATGATCTTATTGGACTGATATTTAGTGGCTTAGTTACGCTTCGAATCCTCATGGATCAAGTTTAGTCAGCCTATACTAAGTCGTCGATCACAATTATGTATGTTAATGTCTTCTTGAGTGTTTATGGAAGGTTTACCTTCCAGGACGGGTACCGAATATGGGTATTAACGAGTGTAGACTACTTCTTCTAGATCTACTCATATTAGTTTTATACAGATATACGCTTGGCCAAGTGATTGTAGACTATATTGAAATAGATGGATTTATTATATATTTTTCTCTCTGCCATATCCTAGTACTAATCATTGCATATTGTAGTATGATAAAATGCATGCAGATATACTAGGCATGCACCATATTCCATTATGTATGTCAATTTATTTTTGCTAAGCATCTCATGTAGGGTTGGTGGTTCTTCATGTTAGGAAGAACTCTTCGATGAAGCATAAACTTCATGGTTAGGTGGAAAAATCTCTTGGACCATATTCTCATCTATTAATTTGTAGATGACTATGAGAGAGTCAATGGGGGTCAAAGAATTTATTATTTTCATCTCCACATTAATATTGACTTGTTATTGGCATATATACATCTAATTTATACATCTGTTAAATTGTGGACAATTCTAGTGTATGTGTACAATGCTTATATCTTCATTATATTATAATGACTTCTTGGTAATGGAATGCCTAAGTTGATTATTTTATCACATTATCTCATGTATGGTTTATGTTCATGCATGAACGATATGACGTATGATGTCATCGCTTGTATGGATTTATTACTCCTCTACTATTGTAATCATGATTATTTCTTGTTAATTTGATTAATATTGTTGAATATTTGGATTTTGTGATGAAATTGGAATTCATGCATTACACTATTATATAATATGAAGAGTGTATAAATACAATGAGGAACCTTGCAAATATAGGTAAGGTGAATGAGGTAGGAAGGTAGGACTAAACAATTGACTAACCCTCCAAAGGTGGAACACTAATGATCTCACTTGACAAGTGTGTGAGAAAATGTCAATAGGTGTCTCGAGTGATGAGGATGCATGTCTCAATGCTATGAAGTGAGACAAAATCCTAAATATCCTAAGTAAACTTAATCTAGGTGTGAATAGGTTAATCCTAGAAAGGTGATTAGCTAACTAGGTGAATAATTTTTCTATTTACACTAACATTCATTAGGTCAAAGGCATTGACTATTAGTAAGGAAGGTCATCACTTGCCCCATTATATATTTAGTCTTAAAGAAAATTCCTATACCAACCAATTTTAACTTGTGCTAATACACATCATATAGACACTTTTTGTATATGTAACATAGAAAATTGTATAGCCTTACAAATTCACAATAATTTTTGGACCCAATTTTGCATTCATATCCCCTAGGATATTTTTAGGCTCATTTGGCTCTTGCCTTAGCCTTTTCTACCCACGGTGCCAATGTCATGCCCTCATGTGGTCTATTTTTGTGTAAAAGTATATATGGATGGAGATGTAATTTAGTGTTTGTCCTTTTTAGGAGTTGTAATTGTCCAAACACTAGCATGACATGTAGATGTTCATGTGATGCACTAGTGTCCTATGATATACTACTATCCAATGTAAAAAAAATTAGTGTTTCATCACCTTGATGTGTGCCTAGGTTGGTGGTAATCACTTTGAATAAAATATGAATGGATATTTGTGTCAATGTGAAAAGTGTCTGTATGCATCTAGTTATCGTTTATCTAGTTCCTACACCTATTAGTCTTATTCACACTAGCTTAAGTTCACTTAGTGGTTTAGTTGTCTCACCTAATAGATACTTGACACATGCCTTAACACTTGTCCCAAGTATTCTACATGTGTCACATCACTTGGAGGGTTAGTCAATCTTTCTATTTCACCTTCCTACCTCCTCCTTGTCATATATAACCAAGGAGTGATCATTGTATCTACACACATTCTATGAAATTTATTTGGATTTTACATTGTGCTTGATTTATTTCATGGTATTTTGAATATTACATTCATTATTTGATGCTTCAATATGGTATTAGAGCATTGAATTGCAAGTTCCTTCTCAATTTTTGGTGGATCAATCTCTTGGCACTATCAACAAAGAGTCATCGAGCCAAATAAACATCGTCATTGCATCTGAAAGGCTCAAGAAATAAATAACTACCTTTTGTTTCATAAAAATGGTAACTTTAAAAAATTTATCTTTTTAATAGTTGTTCAATATTATACTGTATTGTTCCATACAAATCCATTATGATATTTTTGGTCAAAATTTTGCAAGAATTTGTGTGCCCTGTTTGGCTCTAGGGTTTTCAAGGTAAAATTTTCCTATCTTTAGCCCATATCCACCCTAATACTTCTAGCGTGGAGTCATCTTTTACCAAATTTTTTTGGTTTGCAGTCTGGGGGTTTTTTTTTGCTGGGTCATGTAACATACTCCTACCACCCATGGTGAGAGCGAGGTGAATTTTAGTTGGATTTTTCATGTGGTATGCAAGATTTTAGAGGGTTCTCTTGAAGATTAATTATTTATGATTTGAAAAGAAAGTGTAGAAAATCCATTGGTTCATCTCTTCCTACACGACCTCCAACATCAAAGATTAGCCTTTGCTAGTATGAGGTATTACCCTCCTACACCTTATTTCATCCTTGAAAAATATTTGCATGCCACCTCCAGTCAGTATATAAAGTGAAGGGTTGATTCCTTCTTGATATTGTACTCTTCCAAAAATTTAGCATCTTCAAGTTGGTTTCTAGAAGATATGATCCTCTGTTAGTCTACCTAAGGAAGTTGTCCAACAACATCTCTTTCAAGTTGCATAGGAAGTAAAACTCAGTCCAAGTGAAGGTGTGGACAAAGCTCATAGTGAAGTTGACTCCTCCACTTGGCATCAACATTTCTCTCACATAGCCTCAAATCACTTCCACGTAGCTCAAATTTCAGTCAAAGCCAAACTCAATAGCCTCCACCAACAATTGGTGCAGTCAGCCCAAAGAACCTTTCCAATGCCCATTGGACCCAATCAAAGCATCACCCACTTGGAATTTATTGTAACAGGTTGGTTAGCATTTTATGCTAAATTGATTATAACTACAAAAATTAATGTGTTTTTTTTATATTTTAGGCTAAGCACTAGACTTTTTCAAAGTGCTTAAAGGGGGGATTTTTTCATTTTTACATAAATTACAAGTGGGGGTTTTTTTCAGTTTAACCTCTTTTTGAGCCCAACATTTCAATGTCAAGATATTTTCAAAATTATAATTTTTTAATTTGTTTTTAAACCTCTAAAACCCAGTGTAATTTGTGTAATTTTTGATGGGGCATAACTTTCACCCCGTTTATCAAAAATTGACATACTTTTTTAAATTGAAAAAAATTTGCAAGGATTTCAAATTTGTAGTCAAATTGAAGTTTTGTAAAGCCCATTTTTTATATTTGTGAAAATATTTGTGAGTTATAAATAGATGATTTGGCTTCCAAATTTCACAAAAGCTTGTAAATCTTGTCTTACATCTTTCTAGGGGGTTCACATAATTTTCACACATGGAAAGTCAAAGTATAATAATTACTTCAATCTAAGGGATCATGAAAAATGGTTATTAGAAAATAAATTCAATTTACTAGGGAATTTGATAAATTTACTTATCAAAAAAAGTTAGATGAAGCAATGGGAATAATAGGTCTTGTTTTTTATAATTTACAATTTCACATTTCTAGTTCTTTGGTTTTACTATCACATGCAAAAACCCAACCAAATTTCTCACACAATGAACATATTATCAAAAAGTGATCATTCCCCACTCAAGAGACTCTCACCCAGGGGTATCTTTCTATCCCTATCAAATGTGTTAGGTTCTACTAGGTACTCTCTTTCCTCAAACATACTACAAGGGTTGGTTCACATTGAACTTCACTAAATTCCAACTACCACTTATTCAAGTCCTTCATATTCACCATAAGAGTATCTGCTCTCTCATTCAATGCACAAATAGTTGATACTATCAACCCATTGTCTTTGATTAGACTCTCTTGGTCATAGCTAGAAGTATTGATGAATGTTCATATATAAATTGTAACATTCCCAAAGTTTACCCTATTGTTTTCACCTAAGTTTTAACCCATTTATGTGAAAATATCAAGTTCACCAATACATAGAAATAAAATTTTCCAATTCAATAGCATAGATGCATATTTGAAATAAACCCATTCCAAATTGCATTGTACGAATAAAGTAACATTACATAATTCCAAGTAAGGAATACATATTTCATTTACTTTTTCCAAATAAATGCAATAGCATAATTATAAATGATAGCTTACAAAAGCTTAATGTACATGAACATAATGGTCAAGTCGTCCTCAACAAGAACAAAAAGCTTCATCTTCTTTTGTTTCATGCAAGTCTCAGCTACCAACTGCATGAGGAAGAGCATCCCCCAAGTGTTTTTCGGCCAACCACTGACTTAATGCAATCCCCCACAAATCTTCCTAACCGATAAGATGGCCCTACCCTTCAGCAAAGATATTGGTATGGAAACCCTCTAATATAATTCCTACTTGAGCATGGTGTTGTATCCTATATAACTAGTGTTTACATGCATTGGATACCCGCCTAACATGCATGACACTCCCTACTAGCTATGCAATTTTGGCTCACAGTGAACTGACATAGTGTACGCAATGGTAACTACACATACTTTGGCCAAATATTTATCATATATAATAAATACAAACACTCAGTACTTTAAGCGATATTGTAAGTTTGTGCCCACCCCCTTTCTCAACTTGGAAAATTTATTGACCATAAATAGCTCTTGACTAGGGTTGACCTCAATAACACAAGATTCCATTCCAAAATGTGATGTTACACTTAGTTGATCTAACTAACCCAATAGGTTAATCCCAACCTCCATTTTATCCTAACCCAAGGAATAAACTGACTTCCTACTTTCAAAGAAACATGAATAACCACTCAAAGGTAAACTACCAACATGGTTTACATAACATCATATCCATTCAATGATGACTTAATACATATAGCATCATGATTCATGCAAGCATATAAGTAGCATGCAATCAACTCGATATATATATACCTTCAAGATAGTTTAACATAACTAAATCATATTGTACACCTAAAATCAATCAAGAAAATTAATTAATTAAATACATGTTATTTAATTAATGAACCCCTTTAATTTGTCTAATTATAAATAAATTCTAAATTTATTTATATAGTTCATACTCTTCTAATTCTTCAATTTAAAATCACATTCTTCTATTTTAATTAAATAAACAAATTCACATAGTTTGTTTTATTTAATTAATAATATTTTTACTAAATTTCAATCCCAAATTGGAATTTAAGCACATGTCTCCAACTTTTCCTCTTGCCACCTCATCAAATGTCACATGAATTTAAATATGTCTAATATTTAAATTGCATTATCCTCACCCAATTCCAAAACAAACTTTGGACACTTGGCCCTTTCACACATTTTATTCCCGCATACACTTGGTATGTTGCCCTTGGTCAAGGGAACATTCTCCATGATTCCTTCTAACCTCTTTCACCTCCACCGTTCATCTCTCATGCTGAAATCTTGATCGTTGATTGCTGCCACATCACAAGATGCTTTGGAATTCTTATAAATACAAGCCCATTCTATAGCATTTAGAATCCAATCCCATCTTTGAGTAAATTTGCTATGCAGAAATAACATTTGAGCATTTTGAGCATTTTGAGTTTGAAAATAGAACATTTAGGCATTTAGCATTTTAGAATTATTTTATCATTTTATTTTAGAATCATGGCTTAGTTTCATCGTTGCATTGTATTTATCATCTTAGTTTTTATATAGCATTTGCATCATAGTCTTCAACATCATATTCATTGTTAATATCAACATTATCATTTGCAGCATTCAATATCATGTAGGAACTTAGATTCTTGCATCTTATAGCATCTCGTTTCTTAGGTTGTCATCCAAACCAGTCATAGTGCATATTCAAATCTGAGAGCACTAATAATTTAAAGGATCCTTGAGAATAGAGAACAATGGAACAATTTTAGAGATTCGTTTTGTTTTAATTTGGTTAATTTTATTATTCAAATCTTTAATGTAATACGTCTCATTGATTTTGTGTGTTTGATTATTCATTTACTAACTCCCACAATTCACACTTACATAAATTGGCGCCCATGGTGGGGCCTGTTACCTAATTTCACTACTTGCTCAATTAGGTTGAGCTTTGTGTTTAGAAACCAAGAGTGGGGTACATTTTAATCATTCCTACATTACATCCAAATGCATAAATGAAATAATCTAAAAAGATTGTGAATTACTACATTCATACATATGCATATAACAGAAGAAAGATTCAAAATCTTTTCTAAACAAAGTAATCTTTATTGAATGTATAAGTGTACATTATCTCACACAAGCCATGAGATTGACTTACCTTGTTCAATACAAAAAAAGAAAATAATATACATGAATAAGTAAAAGTAATGTGCATGGAGGGAGGGAGACCAGTCATTTCCTGAGAATGACTGGTTCTTGTTGTCTTGTCTTGTCCTGCCGCTGCTTCACACTACTTGTGTCCTCGCTCCATACCGCTCCTAGTCCTACATCTAGAAAATCAATGGTGTTAGAGCAATTCTCTAAGCAATGAAAAGTTTCCAACTATACATGAACATACACCTCTGCACATATATACTAATCTCCATATGCATTAAACAAGCAGGCATACTTTAGGTGTCCTAGAGAACCATTGAAGTCATCAAACACACCTAAAACATGCATATACTTTTTCTAACTTGTTTGTTTTATGTGCAAATACAAGCAAAGTGAGTTTTGTTTCATCAAATTACAGCATGTGGGGTGAAATGGACTCCCATAAGGGTTGAGATTAGCATGCTATTTTATTGTGCTTTCAAAAGAACATGGAAAGGTATTTCAAACTCTTGTGGTTCCCTCAAGCAATCATATATCATCTATGATAGTGAAATTTTAGTCACTGTTATAAATGCCATATACCTACTGAAGTGGATCACAAGAGTCTGTATCAATTGTATAAGGTACAGTCATAGTCCCATGTATACTTTAATCAACAATGGAATAAAGAAAATTACTGGATATTTCAACGTACATTTAAGAGCCTTTCATGATAATCATGCAATTTGGGACAGCTAAGTACATTCATGTACTTTCATAAAAGCATCATCAGAAAAATACAAGTGCATATTCATATTAAGATTCTCTCAAGTAACAGTGGATGAGAGGGCAGTTTGATGGTGATCAAATATTTCAGAGCATAGTATATGGCAAACGAAACTTCAAATATCAAAAGCAGAAAGACAACAATAGTGCTCGCAAGATCAGCAATCTTTCCATAAAGAATAATTTTGTTTTAAGTCAATGCTATAGTATTGCAGTGGACAATATTTTAAGGAATGCAAGCTACAGAAGGATCATGAATGAGTATCTTTGTTTTATTTATTTTCAAACGTAGATGCATCTTTGAGAAGATAGAATTGTGTTTTCTAAAAGCAATGTTATAAAATCAGAAGGCAAGGATTTTGACAGCTACAAATAGAAAATAGCATAATAAAATCCTTTGGAACAAAATAGAAAGGTAGGGTTTTCTCTTGTGGAGCTTACATCCTCATATTTTCTTTCAAAACTTTTTTAAAAGATGGATTCTAAATGAACCAAATACAAGAGCGACCTGTAGAAGAATAATGGAATAGTAAAGGCCAAACTACTACCAAAAAAGGAGTAGGGTTTCAAACGATACAAACCCTCGAATAGAAAATATAGGGAAAGCAGAAAAAATGAGTACCCAAGGGTGGAAACCCGTCAACCCGGTTTGAGTTGAGCCACATTTTCAGAACGAAAAACTCAGAGGATAGAAAAAAATAAAGTGAATTGAAACAAGAGGAATCTTCTTCAAAGTTTCATGAAGAAGTTCGCAGCTATGGAGTTTATCTCTTGTATTTCAAGAGGATTTACAAATAATAGAAAAAAATGAAATGACCCATATTAGTTTTTTTTTTAATCTGGAAACTCAGACAGAAACAATAAGAACTCGCGATTTTTTTTGTGCAAAGAAATCCTCAAAAGAGCCCAAGTAAACATTTACAGAAATACATGGCTCAAGCATAAAAAAGAAGCTACAGGAAATGAAGAGTACGGTAGACAAAACCTCCATCAGTATGAAAATAAATTAAAAAAACATAATCTTATTTTTTGTTGTTATGAAAACCCTTGAGGGATTTGCTAGAAATTTACAGAAAATGCAAGATATGAAGCCATGATTGGCGTTTTATCAAACCTTTAGATTTTGTATAAAAGAATGGAAAGATTCCAACATTTCATGTAAAATAAAAGATTACCCATGCATTCATTATGCAAGAAAGCTTTCATAAATGCAAGCAAAGAACCCCTGAGATTGTGAAATTCGTCATGAAATTTGCAAAAAAGTTCCATAAACCCCAATCATGGTGACATGGCCTGAGAAAATGAAGAGGAAAATACAGAAATGAAACAAA
The DNA here is from genome assembly GCA_007258455.2 of Sequoia sempervirens. Lineage (NCBI taxonomy): Eukaryota > Viridiplantae > Streptophyta > Pinopsida > Cupressales > Cupressaceae > Sequoia > Sequoia sempervirens. The sequence goes on from VDFB02270651.1 coordinate 441,110,279, forward strand.
CATACATAATGGGTAAAAAAAAAGCATAGAAGCCACGACCCTCGACCATATCAAAAGGAGAAATGAAGTTTTCTATTCAAAAAATGCTTCCATAAAATGCTTACCAGCCTATCTGAGTGGAAAATCCATGGATTTTGCACAAAGAATCCCTCTATAACTGCAAGAAATCCACCATTGAAGACCTACAGAAAGCTTAAATTGAAACTCTGGCTACGGCCTTAGCTTCTCTTAGAAGATTCAAGAGCAAATGAATTTTTCATTTGTGCTTTTCCTTTTACTTAGGGTTTGTAACCCTATCTCAAGGCCAATAAAGTTAGGCATTTTTTTCCTTCTTTTTAAAAAATGCATTGCAATTAATTAAAGTTCGTGGGCTAAAGCTTCATGCTTTATGCCTTAGCATTTTTCTTTGTAAAAGCTTTCTAGTTTTTCTTTTAATGTTTTGCATTTATTTTCTCAAAATGTAATGTATTTTGAAATTAAATGTTGTTTATAAATCATTTAATTTTCAAATGCTATTTTTTCAAATGCAAAATAAGTAAAAGAGATTGGAAGGTTTTCAACACACAGCAAAAGGAGATGAATCTTGATTTATGACTTGGAGAGTAAAAAAAATCATGTGTGAATATGACCAAGTCTTTAAAAAAAAATGGAGAGATATGCTTGTGTTAATGACACATGCAAGCATATAGGGAGGATTGCCAAACATTTGGAGCAAATATAGGCATGATAATTCAATTTTGAAACACAAGGAGGGTATCTAGGCATTATTTTCTTGTGCCTTTATGTTTGACTTTGTCAAACAAGACTTTTTCATGCATATTGATGCCTTTTGGAGTGGATATAGATGCTATATTTTTGGCTTTCTGAAGACTTACAAGTTAATGGAGTTTCTAGAGCCCTTTTTTGGTGGAGCTACTTGGAGATGATGGTTATATTCTCATTTGAACTCACTTTGTGAGTTAGTTATTACTTGGATCTTTTCTTTTTTGTGACTTTTGGAGTTCTTAGAGAAAAATAGAGAGTTTTGTAACTCATTTACAGACATTGTATAGTAGAGTTTCACCTTTTGGAGATCAATAAAGAAAGTAAATTTTGCCTTCTCAATTATCTGTTTCATTGAGTGCGTTGGATGATTCATGAATTTACATGTGAGTTTTCTTATTCCTTGTTGATATGTCTCATTAATAGCACCTTTAAGCAAAGGAGTTATGTATATTGCAGGCTATAGGTTATGTTGGTGATGCAAATAGATTTTAGTTGTGAGGAGAATTCATCATCCTTCTAGGACTGTATGTATCATAGCTTTCTTATGAAATATTTATGTAATAGCATATGAGTATTGAGTTGTGCATAGCAACTTTTATTGATTGATTGAAAACTGTGCATTAGGCAGTTGTACAAGTTTGAACAAATTTGGTGTATCACTATAGGAGTAGTTTTTTAGTTTATGCATTCATTCTCCCTTTTCCTTTTAAAAATTAGAAGTTTTAGGTGACACCATAGGAAGTCGGCCTTCTCCATAGGTTGACCTTTTCCTACAAGTAACCCACAACTTTAGAGGTCTTCTCATGTTACACTAAAATATTGAATTTCATATTCAATAGGGTGCAATTTCAATAGATAACAATTTTGGCACACCCAGTGGAACAGAGAAATGACAGTGTCAGTCCCTTTTGTACTATGCATTATTGTTGTTTGGTGTGTATAGCAGTACTTTCTATTTTTTGGTATTTTAAGTGACCCTTGAGCATAGAAAAGTGTTTGATCTGTCTTCTCTTGTGTTATACCTATGGAAATTGAAGGAATTGGATCAAATTCTTGAATACACACTCAATGTTTAGTTCCTAGGGGGAAACAATTTTTTGACAACTTGCTACTGTGTTTGAAGTCATAATTCAAGAAATCGTCCATTTAAAGCACCACATTACCATAATTTGCAAACTGAAAACCAAGCAAAATACATTGTTCAACATATTACACCCTAGAAACACTCAAATTCAAAGCAAAACAACTAAATAGACTACCAAAAACACTGAAAACTTCTAGTTTAGTGCATTCATTCTCTGTTGTAGTGCATCCATACCCTGTTTTAGTGCATTCATTTCCAAAATACCCATTCAAAATCATGTATTTAGGGGCATCCTAGTGCATCCCTAGATTTTTCTGCTCATCTAGTCCATTTTTTGGCACATCTGAGTCATCATTCAATGCATTGAGTCTATATTTTAGTGCACACATAATCTGTTCCAGCACATCCACAGCATCTTTTATCACATTAGTTCTATTTTCTAGCACATTTTAGTACATTTTCCAGCACATACAGTCTGTTTAGTAGTGCATCTGTGCAGTCTTTTAGCACATTCATTCTCTATTGTAGCGCATTCATGCAGTCTTTTAGCACATTCATTCTTTGTTTTAGTGCATGCATGAAATCTTTTAGAGCATCCAGGCTCTGTTTTAGCACATCCATTAAATCAGCAACCTAAGAGCTATTTTCATCCCTTGTTTGTCAATTTGAACCAGAATTAAGGATCTTTTCCAGCACAAAATCATTCTTCAGGTACACCAGAGTCTAAAACTTGTTGAAACTAACATTTACAAGTGGAATTCTTCAAACTAAACCAAGATCTAACAGCTTAAAGTCCCTAAATCATCAAACTTATCATATCCCTGATTGTTAAGCCAAGTTTCATCATCAAGATTTATCATCCTTTCATCACAAAACAAAGTTGCATAATCAAATTAAACTTCGTCTCATCAATAGAATTTGTCATTCTATTTGACTTAGTTTTTATCCTTGGCACTCCTCCAAACAAAGATCAAAGTTTATTCAAAGTGTAAGACTTGTATGCTCGTTCAAACAAGATTACAAGAGCAAAAACTCAAAGAAAAAGAAATTGAAACTCAAAACACCATGGTTGAACTTGAAGAGAATCCTTTCCATTGTATCCACAACACTAAAGGAGACGAAATGACTAAGGAAGACATCCAACATGTTGAACAAGATCCAAATTTCCATAAGTTCCTGGAAAATATTTTTGAAAGGGATGGGGAAAAATACTTCCTAATGTTGGCTAAACAAGGTGTCAAATTTCCTAATGACTTTGATGTTAACAAATTGAAAGCACCTCCTAAAAATCCTGAAAATGATTCACAAAATACATAACAAGTGACTGCATTAACTCATCAAATGAAAAACCTCCAATAGCAGATTCTTGACATGCAAAGGGGAACATCAAAATAATACTTGCTACAAGACATTTTTCTATATCCTTTTGATCAAAATATCAACACGATTCCTTTTCCCAAACATTGTGAATTCTCAAAGTATGATAAATACAATGGTAAAATAGATCCAATAGATCATGTGAGGGAGTTTAGAACCATGATTCTTGAATTTGCACACAAAGAAACTTACTTGATGAGATTGTTTCCATGAAGCCTAGGTGGACAATGCCTTGAATGGTTCTCCAAACTTGCACCACCAATTAAAACCTTTGAAGAGTTGGTTAACAAATTCATCACTCAATACTCCTATAACATCCAACATGAGATAATAATGAAAGACCTTTGCAATGCCAAATAGAATAAGGGTGAATCATTCCTCACATTTTTGCAAAGATGGAGAAGGTTGTTTGCAAGATATTCTCGTCCCATACTGGAAAAAGAAAATATTAAAATCTTTATTCACAACCTAAATGATGAAATGAGTTACGGACTGGAATTACAATGTCCACCTACTTTTGAGAAAATGATTGAGAATGGGATCAAAATCGAAGAAGCTTTGGTCAAAAGAGGAGTCATAAAAATTTACAATGAAAACAACTCATCAAACTCCAACAATTACAACAGCAATGATAAACCAAAGTTTTGGCAACGAAATAAGAATGTTGGTAACAATGACACTTTAGCTGAAACACAAAATGCAAAACTAGTATTTAACTTGACAACAATTTCCACCAAAACAAATCAAAACAACAATCCACCCAACAATCAAAACAACAACCAAAACACCAACCAAAATAACAATCCAAGCAATGTTGAAACCAAACCACCACCATATTGAACATCCTCAAATCGAAGAAGGTTCACACCTTTGGGATAGTCATTGGAATTAGCATTAAAGGAGCTTCTTGCAGCCAAGGTTATAACATTACCAGAGGCAAGAAATTGGGAACCGCAAGTTAAACCTTCTTGGTGGAATGATGCACATTTATGTGAATTTCACAGAAACAAAGGACATAAAACCAATGACTGCATGCAATTGAAACATTTGATACAAGACTTGATTGATAACAAGATGATATTTGTAGAAGGACCCCAAAAAAACAATGATCATGGAGCATTCAAGAATCCTTTACCAAATTACAAAAAAGGGGAATCCTCTTCATCAAACACCAAAGGAAAAAATGTGAAATATGTTTACAACACCACAATTCTTCATATTGAGGTAGTTGATGATCAAATGCATGACAAGCAAGATCTTATTGTAGTTAATAATCCAATTAATGACAGCACCATTGAACATGAACAAAACATTGTTACAGCTAAAACTCATCACCATGACATCAACATCCAATCACGTCAAATTAATGACATTGTTCCAATCAATTTGATCACAAATACTATTGCAAGTGACAATAAAATTAATGTCATTAAAATCAGAGAGAAACAAGATTCCCAACCAGTCAATACAACCATAAGAGGGCAAGCTAAAGTAACATTGAAATTTGTTGCCTCTTCTCCATCCAAAACAATTGTCATCCCTGCAACTCAATACAACATAGTGGACCAATTGCAAAAAATACCAGCTCAAATATCCATATTTGAGCTCCTCAATATTTCACTAGCACACAAGGAGATTCTAGAACAAGCTCTAGTAGCCACCACATTACCAAATGATCTAGAAATATGCCAATTCCAAGCTATGGTGGGACACTTGACCGCACCTCACTTCTTATCATTTTTTTAACATGATGATGTAGCCATCAACCATCCACATAATTTTTCCCTCCATATTGAGGTTTTAATTCACAAACATTGGGTCAAACATGTTCTCATAGATGGTGGAGCTGGCCTAAATATTTGTACTTTGAAACTCATCTGTGCACTTGGATATTCAGAAAATACTATTGATGTTAGAAGAAAAATCACAATCAAAGCCTATGATGATGAAGAGAGATCTTCCCAAGGATTAATTATCTTACCAATTCAAGTGGGACCAATTGTAAAAGAAATAATCTGCCAAGTGTTGGATAAGGAACTGACATACAATATACTTTTGGGATGTCCTTGGATTCATGAGATGCAAGCAATGCCATCTACATATCATCAGTGTTTGAAATTTCCTTTCAATGGGAAAGAGATCACTATTTCAGCTAATTCCAACAACCCCCAATATTGCAACATGCTCAAAACAACCCAAGACACCTTTGTACCACATAACAAGGAAGCTCCAACTCCTAGTTCATCAAACAAGGAAGGTCAAATTAGCTCTTTGTCACATCAGCTTAAGGAAAAGGTTCAATCAAAAGACAAAGGTATCAATGATTCTACTCCATCAAATCATGGAATTCAACTCAACACCTTATCAAAATAGGTTGAAAATATCTATTTGAAAGACAAAGGCCTAGGGGAATATTCATTTGAGCAATCATTATGCATTTCACAGCTACTATCCACTCCTAAGTCATATGGGAAACCATCCACATCAAAACAATCCTTACAACCAACCACGCTCTTTGACGGAAAGTTTGTAAAAGTAGGCACCTTAGTGGATGAATCAGAAGACAAGGATGTCCTGAATTGGTTGTACAAAGATGAAGAAACATCACAAGATCAACTTCCAGGGTACAAACAGAACAATATGGTAAAGGGAAGATAATCCTAGAAAAGATGGGATACGAAGGAAAAGGTCAGTTCGACAAAAGAAAAGAGGGTATCATAGAATAAATACAATCTACCATAACCAATCCAAAGGACAAAATAGGATTAGGGTATAGAGAGGAATCAAAAGAAGAAACTAGGCAACAGGTTGTTGAGAGAATCCTTCAATTGAGAGATAGCTCTGAAATGGATTCCAATGAGTACGAATGGGATTCCCTCTCTGAAGAGTCTTGTCATCATAAAGAAATTGATGTAATAAAAAATTATACACCAACACATATGGAGGGACGGAGCTTGAGTTCTAGACCACTTGAATTTGGATCACAGCATATTGATGACTCAAGTGAAGATGATCAAAATTCAAGTGAGATAGATACTTCAGAAGAGAGTAACATCATAGACCTCAATATTTCCATTGGACACTTTGATGATGTTTCCATCATGACACTTACCTCTTTTGACCTTAGCCAATCTGATGATTCCTTGCCATTGGTACACCCTGAACTGATTGACTGGGACCAAACTGAGTTTCTTGACATACTTGTCTTTCCAAACGATGACGCCATTGTGAACTTCCTTTGCTCTGATAATCTTGACACATGTTACACCAGTGAATCTCATAATGAAGCTTCAGATAAGGGGAGTGCCAAATCCTCCAGCTGCAAAATGAATATCAAAAATAGATCTAATGGTGAAAACCATTTAATGGCAGTATTAGATCAGGAAAAAGTGAAAATAAAGAGCACATCTCAAGGTTAAAAACTTTCTAAGACACCGAGAGATGGAATATTTGACACTCTTCTTGAACTCTATCATGAGAGATCTTCAGTACTCATTGAGCCCACACAGTCCATCAACATTGGTACACTTGAAATAGTGAAGACCCTAATTTAGCAACATCCATGACAGAGGAAGAAAAACCAAGCTTCACTAAATTATTTGAAGAGAAGCAAATCAACTTTGCTTGGACTTATGCTAACATGCCAGGCATGGATCCAGAGCTTATCATGCATCATTTATCACTACCACCTGGAGTAAAACTAGTGAAGCAAAAGTTGAGAAAAATGCATCCCCATATCACCCTCTTGGTGAAAGCTAAATAGAAGAAACTACTAGATGCAGGATTTATCCATCCAATTGATTATGTTGAATGGATCTCCAACATTGAACTAGTTTCAAAACCAAACAAAAGCATCAAGATATGTATGGATTTCAGAGATCTTAATAGGGCCTATCCAAAAGAAGATTTTCCACTGCCTAACATTAACATCATTGTAGATCTAATAGCTAAACATGAAATGCTCTCACTCATGGATGGATTTTCAGGTTATAATTAGATCAAAATAGCACTAGAGGATCAAGAGAAAACTGCTTTCACATGTCCATGCGGTACTTTATATTGGAACATCATGCCTTTTGGGTTGAAAAATGCAAGGGCTACTTATCAATGTGTGATGACCACCATCTTCCATGACATGATGCACACATTTATGGATGATTACATAGATGACTTGTTGGAAAAATCATACACTAGAGAAGGACACCTAGAAATCCTAGACAAAATCTTCACCAGATTGGAGAAATTCAATGTGAGGCTAAATCCCAAGAAATGTGTATTTGGCAAGACATCGGCTAAACTCTTGCGATATATTGTGTCAGCTAACGGCATTGAGGTAGATCTTGTGAAATTTAAAGCCATCATGGAGATGCCTCCTCCTAAGAATATTAGCCAACTCAGATCTTTGCAAGGATGATTCTAGTCTATCAAGAGGTTCATCTCACAATTGGCAGATAAAACTCATCCTTTCAATCATTTGCTACACAAGAAAGTTTCTTTCAAATGGGATGAGAAATGTGAAGTAGATTTTAACCAATTGAAACAGTATTGGATGTCACCACCCATTCTGGTACCGCCAACTGAAGGAAGACTATTATTACTCTACATTGCAACAACTAAAGTATCTTTGGGTGCTTTACTGGCACAAGAAGATTCTGTGAGAAAAGAAAGGGCTATTTATTACATCAGTAGAACCTTGAATGGCTATGAGATCAACTATACATTTATTGAAAAATCTTGTCTAGTGGTAGTATTTTCTACTCAACAACTAGGCTATTACATGCTAACCCACACCATCAGACTCATAAAAAAAATTGATCCATTGAAGTACCTACTCAGTAATGTTGCCTTGATAGGAAGACTAGCCAAATGGGTAATGATATTGAGCGAGTTTGATATCCATTATGTGGACAGGAAAGCAATCAAGGGTCAAGCCATAGAGGATCAACTAGCTGAAGCACCATTACAAGATGATCACCCAATGAGCTTTGAGTTTCCAGATGCAAATGTCCTAACAATGTCAACACAACAATGGATGTTATACATTGATGGATCTTACATGCAACATGGATCAAGAGTAGGAATCTTGTTTGTCATGCCACAAGGGCACACCATTCCAAATTCCTACAAATTAATGTTTCCTTGTACCAACAACACAGTTGAGTATGAAGCATTGATCATTGGTATCAAGACAACCATGGAGTGGAAAATCACAGAGTTACATGTCTATGGAGATTCTCAATTGATCATAAATTAGGTAAGTAATGACTACCAAACAAAAGATGATAAATTGATGCCATATAAAAGAATGGTTGATGATTTCAAGAAGTATTTTGTGGAGATAAAATTTGAGCAGATTCTAAGAGGTGACAACAAAGCTACTTATGATATGGCCACCATTGCTTCTCTCCTTAAGATACCTTAAAAATGAGCTCGTTATGAGTTCATGGTGGAACAAGTGTTTGACCCTGCCTACAATAACCCTGAATCCCAAGTCATATACCATCTAGTTGAAGTTGATGCTTTTATCTATGGGAACATCTACACTTACCTAAAAGACAACACCCTACCACCAAATCTATCCTGAAATTAGAAATGAAACTTTATTCGACAAGCAACTCGCCATACCTTGATAGCCAATGTACTTTATCAACAAGGTCTTGACAGTACTCTCCTTCAGTGTTTGGAATGTAACAAAGTTGAAACTGCTTTACGCAAGGTTCATGAAGGTATCTGTGGAACTCATTCAAGTGGACTAACTCTCACTAAGAAACTCTCGCGTTTGGGGTATTACTAGCTAAATATGGAGGAGTCTTTTCAATATGTCAAGAAGTGCCAAAAATGTCAAATCCATGGAAACTTGATACATGCACCAGCACAAGAGTTACAACCTTTTGCATCAACATGGCCTTTTGTTAGTGGGGATTGGACCTTGTAGGTAAAATACATCCATCTTTGTCAAATGGACAGAAGTTCATCATCACAGCCACAAAGTACTTTACAAAGTGGATTGAAGTTGTCCCCTTGACCTCCATCATAGGAAAACAAATTGCATCCTTCATCTTGAATTACATCATCTGTCGGTATGGCATTCCTCAATCCATTGTCACAGATAATAGTAGACCTTTCAAGAATCAGGATTTCCAAGAACTTTGTGAGAGGTTTCATATCCAGCATTGGTTTTCTACACCTTACTATCCTCAAGGAAATGGCCAAGTAGAGGGCTCAAACAAAACCATCCTAAAGATCCTGAAGAAAACTATCAACAATGTTGGACGCGCTGGCACATTCAACTAAATCCTGCTTTGTGGGCTTATAGAACCAGTATTTGTACCCCAATAGGAGCCACACCCTATGCTCTAGTCTATGGATTAGAGGCCATTCTACCTATTGAGGTTGAGATACCCTCACTTTATGTGTCACTAAAGGGGATCATTTCATATGAAGATTATCGAGTCTCTAGGTTACAAGATTTGGAACTGTTGGATGAGCATTGTTAGCAAGCAGTTGATCACCTAAAATCCTATTAGAAAAGGATGTCTAGAAGCTACAATCACAAGGTCAAATCAAGAACATTTTAGGTTGGTGACTTAGTCCTGAAAGAAAATCCCCATAATCAACAAGATAGAGAGAAGGGGAAATTTGAACCAAACTAGCTAGGTCCTTTTGTAGTTGTATCAATCTTCAGATCAGGAACATATCAGTTGTCCACACCTGAAGAGGATTTGTTTGATGAGCCCCTCAATAGCCTGCATCTCAAGAAATTCTACACCTGACTCATCCAGTGTATCAATAAAAGTCCTAAAAAAATACAAAAACATCATAAAATGTCCTGAAAAAATGATTACCTTGATGAAAACCTAGAAAATGGGCGTCTTGGTAACAACAAAAAAAAGAGAAAAAGAGAAAAATTTAAAAAAAAAGTGAAAAATTAAAAAAATCTTAAAAATCATAAAATCTAAAAAAGTGCAATAAAAACAAGTAGTGAAAACCTAGCAACAGGCACTATTTGTGATAGATTATATTTTCCATCGATTTGAGCATGCCAACCATTCACTTTTGCCTTCATTCTGCCTATCATTGGTAAGCCTCATGTACATATCTCGGTATCACAGTTGTGTCTCACCCTAGACTAGGGGAAAAATCCTAAACTCACTGGGGACAAATAAACTTTGAGCTTAAACCAACAGACAAATAGCAATAGGACAACACAACAAACACAACGATCATAGTGCAAAACCCAACATTGAACATGAAGCACAATCATGATCACATCAACCATCCATATCAAACAGCCAAATCAATCAAAATCCAAGCAAACTTTAAATGGATGATGTTTCTTTGAATCATGACTTTATCATGTTAGCATGAATGTTCAACTGTTGTACTTTGATTTTTGTCATCATATCTCTGGAGCACCTTGATGATGTATTGAACTAGAGGATCCAGGAAGAAGTATGATTTTTCTTTGTTTATTGTCTGTGAGTTGATCATTATTACTGTGTAAATTGTCACGGGACGTGCTCTACAAAGTATCATTGATGGCATTCTGAATTTGCATAGGAAAATGATTAACTCTTATCTATTTATGCAAGAAATGCTCAGGTCATCTCGGTTCAATTATACCTAGATGCTTGTGTTAACTTGTAATATCAAAAATCATGGAAGTAGTACTCAGGTCATCATGGTCTAATTATACCATCGATGTTTGTACTCACTTTCAACATTTTAAAGGCTCAATGATGATAAAAAGCATGACAAATCAAATGTTACAATGACAACCTTTGCATATTAGATCTACATGGTTAAGATAGATTGCATTCATATCAATGTTGCATCTATATTTAGGGGTTTTCCAAGGCTAAAACAATTTCACGATGATGTTATCTCTATTATTAATCGATTGAGTACACTTAACATTACCAAAAACATATCATTCTCATATAGTTGCATAATCATTTGCATCATCATTTGCATACATTAGAAAGCATTATCATATCACATATACATTATCACATCATTCATCCATCCATACATTACATCATAATATTTGCATCAGAAAACACAAAAAGAAGTGCATTGCATCTCACTTGCATAATCAAAATCATTTCATCAATTATTAATGGATTAAGAAAATGGTAAATTAAGAGGATTGAAAGACATATCCAACAAAGTAATATTTCCAAGAAGAAAATTTTGTTGAAGAACATGACATGGTATAATGGTCCATTAAGAATATTGAAAGACATATCCAACAAAGTAAAGATATAATGACATTGATATGAACATCTAAAACCAGTAATGAAGATAGATATTCCAGGATGTATGAATTTGTTATTACTCAAAACCAAGACTGACAAAGGGCTAGTTGGATCAACATAATCATCACATGAATGTACATAAACATCGTACATCATTTACATAATCAAATCCATCCCACATAGCATAAAGCATCATCCATAAAGCATATAGAATCAGCAATCATGCATTATCATATCATCATTGCATACATCACATAATCATCATATAAGCATCACATAGGAACCATATAAACATCATAAACACATAGAAATATGCACCATCATACTATCATTCCATCCATCCATTCACTCATGCATTAATATTATCATACATTCATCCATTCATTGCATCATCTCTTTGCATTAGAAAAGTATAAAAACATAAAATGCATCACATTTCATTGGCATAATACGATCCATCACATGTATAATTTAGGCATCATTCATAAAACATCATAGAATCATAACGCATGTTTCATCATTTGCATCCATATCATATCATACCATCATCATATAAAACATCACATAAGCATCATGAAGAAAAAATAAAATGCATCCATCATGGGCATCCATCATAAATCATATAAACACATAGATCGATAATCATCGCCGCATATCATATAACATCAAAATCATAATGTCAAAGTGTACAAGGATATCCAAAGGTATAAAGAGATACATCAATATCAAAAATAGCAATATATCATAGTGTCTCAACTAAATCAAGAAGTATACATCATGTCCCAAAATACAACAAATACGTCATCACATCAGAGCTATGTCATGCTCCCCCTAGACGGTCTCAACATCACTAGACCAGTGCCTCCCCCACCAAAGGGACCTGCACCAGGATCTCTCAGATCTCTCATAAGCCTCTATGTCACACCCCTACTAGTAGTCTTGGTGTGATTACAACTGGTGGACTATCCATAGCTCACTCGACGCTCTGGCGGAACGGCCTCATGATACTTTAGCCTATAAAACTCTACCTCCTTGGTAGAGTGTCGTACCTCTCTGAAGTGCTTTCTTTGTCAAGGTATCCTCAATAGCTCTCTACAATATCTTGGTAATTCCCTCTACCTAATCCACCCACAGTCTCAAACTGTCCCACTCGACTATGAGTGTAGCAATCTGCCCCTGCATTTGTGTTTGTGCCTGAGCCTGGGCATGTGCTAGAAAAGCCTACACTTGTGCTAACTACCCCTGGAGTGTCTGAACCTACACCTATAATGAAACTATCTATGTTTGTTGCTACTACGAGGGTAGCCTGATCTCCACATGTTGTTGGGCTACCTCTACCGATGATTGCCTCTTTCGAGGCACTCTAAAGTCTCAAACATCTAGGACTGGCCCTCTTCCACCCTCATCTCCTCCACCATCACCTTCATCTCCATCTCCCTCATCACCATCTTCACCTCCTTTTTCACCTCCATCCCCATCCTCGTCATCACTGCTCTCTGCCTCCTCCTCCTCATCTCCCCCATCTCTCCTCCACCTGCACCCATGTAATACTACCCTCTTTGCATCATCTAATAGTGGCACTGGCTCATTTGGGCTAGAGATCTGTGGGAATGGATGTGTAAAGAAGTACTATGCATACTCCTCAGACATCAGAGCCTTAATAATCTCTAGATGAATATCCCAGATAATAACCTGTAAACCTTGTAACTCATGCATTGTTGCATCATATGAAAAAATAGGCCTCCACTATGTCACATCCATCTGTCGTTGTGCATAATGGGCCACTCCCTAAGGCATGCCTTGTACCCGACCATACTATCACCACACCCTACTCAACGGAAATCTCTCAATGATGAATTATGTCCAACCAATCAGGTACATGAACTAGCATAGAAATGGCATCTCAATATCATCTCGGTCCATTGCTCCCAGTCAAGGTAGGATCACCATGTCACTGTCTCTAAATCATCAAGAACTCTCCTCTAATACTCCAGCTTTCCCAGCCTAGGCTAAGCAACTGGACCTATATATGCATGAACATAGCATCTCATGATCATTTGTTGTTTGTCTGCAGCTAAACAGGTGACGGCTATATGCTCTCACACCCATATCTGAAGTAATGTGACTCCTGTTGACAAACTGGCCCCTCAGAGGTAGACCACCTGATGTAGATCATGGTATAGATGGGAAAGCATGCAGCATCCCCATGCATATCTAGTACCCTAGGTGATCATACTCTCAAGAATCTAGCCCCATCCAACTGAAATTCCCTTTGACCTACAGTCAGAACAAAGGAACCCTCCAATAAATCCAACAAGCACATACAGCAGTGTGGCATAAGCATCAACCATCTCTCTCCACAGAATCTCATAACCACATATCTGATCATCCTGGAATACTCTCCTCAATGCATTTGTCTCACCCTGCTTAGTAGAATCAGATAATACCAGCTCTCAAACAATAGGTATCCGCAGAATCTGATAGACGTCCTCTGGTGTCACTGTCATCTCACCAGTGGGCAAATGAAAGGTGTTATGCTCACTATGCCACCTCTCTACTAAAGTTGTCAATAGACCCCTATTAATCCTAATCTGGGGCATATCTATCAAAGAGGAAAATTAGCATTGTGCAATAAATACTACCTCATCTTGCACCAGGTGGGGTATCAAATCCCACATCCTAGGGAAACACTCACAAATCTGTAGACTCGTCAAAGGCTCCTATCATCACCAAATATCGTAAATCATTCATCTTGTCAATCAATCAAAATCAATCAGCCTATCAATCTAATCAACTCTGGTAATACTTTGATCAAATCTCATGAGCGTCAATCCATCATTCAACCTCACCTATCATGAGGTTTATCAATCAATCTATCATTCAACCTCACCTATCATGAGTTTTATCGATCAATCTATCATCCATCCTCGCCTATCATGAGGTTTATCAATCAAATTATCATTGATCCTTGCCTATCATGAGGTCAATTATCATCATTTTATCATTGATCCTTGCCTATCATGAGGTCAATCATCATCTAGTCTATCAACATCAGCAATCATCATCAAATCAAAGGCTGACACGATCAAAAATCATCGAAAACAAGGAGCTAAATCAAAAAATTCATCATTTTGACTTGGATGCGCTAAAACAATGACTCAAAACGCTAAAAGCATGGATGCGCCAGAAAAATTCATCAATGCACTAAAATAGGGCTTCAATGCGTAAAACTATCATATGCACTGGGAAATTTCATGGATGCGCCAGAACAGAGTCCCTATGCGCCGAATCAACATATGTGCTACATCATTCCATCAATGTGCTACTTCAGAAAATCAATGTGCTACATGCATCTATGCGCTAGTCTATTGATCCAATGCGCTAAACCCCTATATCAAAGCGCTAAATCATCCTATGCATTAAAACAGTCTTTCTATGTGCTACTTCAGGCAATCTATGCACTAAATGCACCTATGCGCTAATCTGTTAATCTTATGTGCTATAAAACTAATCCTAAGTGCTAAATCATCCAATGCACTAAAACCCTAACCCTATGCGCTAAAATTCTAAATACACTAGAACAATCTGCTGATGTGCTACATTAGCGATCGAATGCCCTAAAACATACAAAACCAAATTTAAACATGAAAAATGGCACCAAAAAAAATTGCACAATTTACGAGGGAGGTTTTCGAGGTATGTACCGGAGGTCCATACACTGTCGCACGCACTCAAATCAGTGTGTGTGGTAGGGGATCACCATCTCTCCAAATTTGCACAAATTACTCAATCACTCTCAAAGTTTTCAAAATGCAAATGCTCAAATGAACTTTAAATCACCCTTTTTAACCTTTTAAAGGTTAATTAAGTGGGAATTTTAGGGGGTGGATTTATTTTATTTTCTGAAGGGGCTTAGTTCATCATTTCATCACCTGGTGACTTAAACATCATTTTTTCGGGAGATAAATTGTTTCTGGATCGTAAAATTTTGAAATCATCAAAAAATTCAAAAATTGCAAAAATCTTAAAAATTCAAAAATTCATCGATTTATCTCCTAAGGAGGCATATATCTATCATCAACTGAAAATCAACATCTAGGGTATCAGAAAAAAAATTTGTCCGCATTAGCAGTAAATTTTTCTTTGAAGCAACGTGTAAACACATTACTTCAAAGAGGGGAAAAATGTATACACCTAAAATCGGTCAAGACAATTAATTAATTAAATACAAGTTATTTAATTAATGAACACCTTTAATTCGTCTACTTATAAATAAATTCCAAATTTATTTATATAGTTCATACTCTTCTAATTCTTCAATTTAAAATCACATTCTTCTATTTTAATTAAATAAATAAATTCACATAGTTTGTTTTATTTAATTAATAATCTTTTCACTAAATTTAAATCCCAAATTGGAATTTAAGCACATGTCTCCAACTTTTCCTCGTCACCTCATCAAGTGTCACATGAATTTAAATATCTCTAATATTTAAATTGCATTATCCTCAACGAATTTCAAAACAAACTTTGGACACTTGGCCCTTTCACACATTTTATTCCCTCATACACTTGGTATGTTTCCCTTAGTCAAGGGAACATTCTCCATGATTCCTTCTAACCTCTTTCATCTCCACCATTCATCTCTCATGCTGAAATCTTGACTGTTGATTGTTGCCACATCACAAGATGCTTTGGAATTCTTATAAATACAAGCCCATTCTACAGCATTTAGAATCAAATCCCATCTTTGAGTAGATTTACTAAGTAGAAATAACATTTGAGCATTTAGAGTTTGAGAATAGAACATTTAGGCATTTAGCTTTTAGAATTGTTTTATCATTTTAGTTTAGAATCATGGCTGAGTTTCATAGTTGCATTGTATTTATCATCTTAGTTTTTATATAGCATTTGCATCATAGTCTTCAACATCATATTCATTGTTAATATCAACATTATCATTTGCAACATTCAATATCATGTAGGAACTTAGATTCTTGCATCTTATAGCATCTCATTTCTTAGGTTGTCATCCAAACCAGTCATAGTACATATACAAATCTGAGAGCACTAATGATTTAAAGGATCCTTGAGAATAGAGAACAATGGAAGGATTTTAGAGATTTGTTTTGTTTTAATTTGGTTAATTCTATGATTCAAATATTTGATTTAATATGTCTCATTGAGTTTGTGTGTTTGATTATTCATTTACTAACTCCCACAATTCACACTTACACATATAATCATGAAAATCCTAATAACTATATATATGTATCATACTAATAAGATAGTGCAAAACAACTTATATCCAATCTGTCTATATGCACAAGCTTGATTTAACAATTATGATAAACAAATAATAACTTGCAGAAGCACTGGAAAACAATTAACAAAAACATATATTCAACATAGAAAAGAGTAATGGATAGAATAACTACGCATGCTTGGAAATATAAAGCTCCCTTGAAGAATTTGAAACTCTAGATCAAAGTCAAAACTCAGCTTGTTGCCTTCTTCAATTCAGTCTTTCTCCAATCTATCCAATCAATCTGCTCTTACTCTCAATAATAATGCTCCTCTAATTCACAAGAATTACTCCCTATATCACAATGCTCTAATAGAATTTACTCAACAAAAATAACAACAATGGACAACAACAATGATCACAAATGAACAACAATTAAACGCAATGAACAACTATGAAAAATAACTATCATCCACGCTAAAATTGAACAACAAAACAAGACCAATC
The DNA here is from genome assembly GCA_007258455.2 of Sequoia sempervirens. Lineage (NCBI taxonomy): Eukaryota > Viridiplantae > Streptophyta > Pinopsida > Cupressales > Cupressaceae > Sequoia > Sequoia sempervirens. The sequence continues at coordinate 441,127,515 of VDFB02270651.1, forward strand.
AACCCTTATTTATACAGAAAAAGAGAGATACTCAAATCAGAAAGATAGCTCTGGTAATCGCCACCTTTCTCTTTAAGTTTTCACCTCTCAAACTGCAAAGAACTCAAATGCAAGTCTATTACTATGTAGATTGATTATGCATAGTTGGGTGCCTCATTTCCATATTACTAGCAACTGAAAGAGTCAATTATTTGATACATAAACAATCCCAAGTGAATGCAAATTCTAATTCCTGGCTACATCATTGGAAATCAATTTCCACATGATGATTTACTAGGTCAAAGCTTCTTCCAACTGGTTACGTTGTTATTTATCGATTTCCTTTTTTCCTTCTAAATATTATTGTGGATTTTTGCCATCCTTAAAGCTTGTTGATTGCACCTATAATGGAGATTATGGTTTACCTATAGTCATAATTCAAATGCACTTCAAATATTTTTGACTTCACTTTCCACCTTGCTAGCTATGTGGCATATTGACTTAGTCAAATGCTTGAGTCACTACCATATGTGTGGTAATTTATGCTTGTCTTTATTCAATATTTTTTCATTAATCAAACATGATATCTTTGTTCCTTTATATCACATTATGCAATGTGTGGGACTTTAGTGTAATACTTCTCTTCCCATCACATTATTTTATGTGTGGCATTTTCAATTTAAATGCTTCTTATTCCATCACTTTATATATAGTGATATATTAATAAAAAATTGCTATATATATATAGCATTTTTTTATTAATATATATATATATATATTAATATACTCATTCATAGTAATAAATTTGTCATCCTTAACATAATTATTTATATATATTTATGTATATGTATTAATAGATATGTGTACATGTATATTTATACTATTTAATCAAATACATACATATATACTTATATATTAATATATATATATACTTAGTATCACTTTAATTTCTTTACAAGATATATATCGATAGGTACATATAAAGCATATGTGTGTGTGTCACCAAAAAATGTATAGTTGGACATTTTTACGCTCACTTGAGTCTCTCTCATGGACTTTAGCTTGATTTTTCCTAGATTTAATGTTGTAATGTGGCCAACACATTCACATTAGGTCTTCGACCCTTGTGAATCATTAAAAATTCTAGGATGTCTTGTAAAAGTGTTGTGAAGTGTTGTAACCCACTTTCACACTTTTCTAGGACCCTTTCATTATAATTCACTTAAATAACCCCTTTTTATTACTTACCAAGTCTTATTTCAAAGTGTTGTAAAGAGTTGTAACAAACTCTCACGCTTTCCTAGGCTTGTCAACACTAATTTAACCCTTTCTTATGTTTAAATGACCCCTTTTAATGAGGTTTCTGGCCATACTTAAGTGTATTTTTGAGAATATTCTTGTTAAACCTTATTAAATACACTTCAATCCCCGACACCCAGTAAAATTGCCCTAGTGGGACCAAGTCGCCACCTGGGGCGACTTAGTCCCACTAGGTACAAAAATCAAAATAATTTTAATTTTCTAGCGGGATTTTATTCTCTTGACCTTAAGGTCAGCTTGTGATGTGTTATTTTTTGGAAATATTGAAAAATCAAGTATAAATAAAGGGTTTTTCCTCTCATTTTACACCTAATTCATCCAACAATCAAGCAATCAATCTCTTAACTCATTCTCAAGCATTCAAGCATTTCTAATCATCATCAAGTCATCCATTGGAGCACTCCATTGCATATCTTCAAATTTCTACATCAAGGGTTTGGTGATTTTGTGACATTGCATGTTATTCATTCACCATTCTCTCTTTATTTCATTTCATTTTATAGGGTTTGATTACCAAATCGGGGTTTGACCAAGGCAAACCCCTATTCTCTAACCCTTAACCCTTTTTTCCCTCTTTGCATGTGTGTTTTGCAGGTCTTGTATGCAGATTTGTCAAAGATTTTGGTGTCAAAAAGTGGTCAACAATCCATCAAAGTCATTCAAGTCAACAAAGCCCTAATTGAAGCTTGGAGACCTTTTTCAGCCCGTTTTCTTGAAAATTTGAACCAGACACCTATTAGGAATTATCTGAGATTATCAGGTGGACTAAGTTGCCATCTGTGGTGAATTAGTCCCACTATCAGGCCTAAAAAAGTGGTTTCTGCATTTCTGGATACCCATTTGGTGGATTCCTGTTCTGGCAAAATTTCCCCAAAACTGGACTAAGTCGTCCAGCTTGGTGTAAGTGTCCCAGTCAGCTTTTCCAATCAACTTTGTAGGATTCCAGAGCCTCTAAGTATCAGGCTTTAGATTCCAGGTGCACCTCTCTAGTCTTGTTTAATTATGTTATTATTTACTTGCATTCTTAGGTGTTTTTGCATACATCACTATGTTTTCAAACATCTTGCATATCTTAGGTTTTGCATTAATAATTCATTTCCTTTTCATTTTATCACATTAGGACATCATATTTAAGCATATTGCATCCATCCTTGCATTGATTTTGAGTGTAGACATTACGCATTTTGGATCCATTTCTCTCCTTTTAGGTGAAAAATCCTAGAAGAGTTAGAGAACCCTTGGATATCAAAATCGATGTCCACAATATATATATATATATATTCATATCCATACAAATACACATATATATGACATGTCTATGTATGGGTATACGTAGGTATTTCTACCTACGCATGCTCATGCGCACATACATTCATACATATGAGTTATCATACATATATATACATACATATATGTGTGTTTATCATATATATGTATCCATCTATATATACTAAAATACACAAACTATATCTCAAGCTCCAATACAAGGACTTATCACAATGACTCAAATCATTTAAATAAACATAAGGCATCACAAACATTCACCCAAAGATTCATGCAAAACCTATAACCAAGGTTTACTTACCGACTCATAACCCACACTGACTTGACAAAGCTTGTCTAACATAGGTCGTGAGTGTGTGCATCAACTCAAATAGGTACATTAGTGGTTTCCACACCAATTTACTCTCTCGGGTGATACTCTCCCTCTCCTCACTGGAGGGCTTGATTCTTTCCTACATCTGACTTAGTGCATCATAAAAAAAGTTAGCAAATAACATGATAGTCACATTCATCATATATCATTTGCATCATTAAAACATCTAAAAGGAAATCACTTCATAATACATATTCATTTATTGGAATTTAGTAAAACATAATCATGTAATAAAAACATATTTATTCATAAAAAGTAATAGTAGCTGGTAAATACACAATGGGGTGTAACATAAATAATAAATATTATTCTTGAACTGAAGATTCCTTCTTCATATTATAATTTCAGATGTCTAGTGTTTAATTTCACTATATAATCCTTTCTTAGAATGTGAATACTCACTAAGTAAATAACTCATCTGAGTTGTTAGTAATTTTTTACTCAAACACCCAAGATACTTTCACATAACTACCTAGGTCTTGGTTATAACCACTAGTTCAAATCTTTACCATAACCCTCAAGAGCAACTACTCTTGAGATATAATTGTTATCACCAAATAGTGCACCCTTGCTGAGTTGCAAAATTCGGCCTACTAGTGAAACATGGGATAACTCCCTTGATTTTGTGCTTAAGATATGGTAGTTAACCTCCAGAGTGAGTTGGTTCTCTTGGTGTTCACCTAGTCTAACCTACTCTACTGCTTATTGATGGAAAAGGGTAGAAAGAAAAGTGTGAAATAAATTTACCTATGTGAGGTGATGCACCTAAATGTTTACAACTTGCTTTTGTTGTTTTGACATAGAATATCTTTGTTATTCAGCTAGCTTTCACACAACTCAAAGTTCTAACATGCTAATGCATATGTATTTCACAAGAAAGTTGCAATTTTTGCAGATTTAAGAAGGAAAATTGAGTATGTTTTTACAAATTAATAGTGTAAATCTCAGCTACATAACTTGTGACCTATATAAGACATGTTTTTATGTTTTAAAGGTACTTGAATGAGACAACATAATGGAGTATTTGCACATAAAAATAATAGAAATATGTATCAATCATCTACATACACACAAGAAAATAGATATTAAGAAGTCAATAATCATTGAATTTCATTGAAAAAGTGTTCTTACAACTTGCACAAATCTGAAATATGTTCTACTTGCTTGAAAATGTGAAATTACATTACATTGTTTATTTTCAGTTTGAAAACTAAAAATCAAGTTGGAGTACACAAAAGAGGAAGAAAGAAGCTTTACATCTTACAATACAACTCCAAGAAGTGAAAGAACTGACTAACAATGAAAGTAGGCATGCATTCTTAGCCTCTAAACCGCATCCAAGAAAGCTAGAACATGCCTTCCAAAGATAAAATGACAAGTGTCATAGTTTGAAAAGTCAAAACCCTCCTTGAGTAGGAGTCTTCAATGTTGACTTTAAATTGCAGCTCTAGCTATTCATTGAGGAAGAGACTGGAGAGAACCTTCAGCCCCTAGATGTCTACAAAGACTTTGAATTGATCCAACTACCCCCTAACTACTCTTTACTCCCTCAAACTACCTCAACTACTCTTTGCAATATAATAGGGCATGTTTTTTTGAATGAGTCTTGAGGGGAAATAGTACTCTTTGATGCGTAGAACAATCTCCTTTAAAGTAGCTTCCATGCGCAGTCTTCCTGAGTCACTACATGCAGCCATCCTTGCTTCTTTTAGTACATTGTCATTTTCCATGAGACTAACGCTTGTTATGGTTGCCCCAACTGACTCTCACTTAATAACTTGACAACTTTGAAAGCTTCATTTTTGTATTCTCTTATCAATCACTCCTCATAGCACTGTTAATCATAACCTAAGATCTCCCTTTTGATCATATTCCAAATGCTTTTATCTTCATGGTGCATTTTCCTTCTTGACAGGGTTTGACATTTGAATATTTAGGGGTTCAATGCTTACAATAAAAAGATATTTTATAAGGGCTAAAGTAAATCATATGAAGATATAATGGTGCTTCCCTTTTATGATTCCTACAGACTTCCCTTGTTCTTGAGTCTCAAACTATGCATCAATTCCCCATGGGATAGGGTTTTCCACTAGCTTTGTAGTCTCCCTGTATATCTCTAAAGGCCTACTTTGGAATGCAATCTGCCCCTTGCTCCATTGTTTTCCTATCTCCATTGTTCCTTTCCTCTATCACACCATACCCTGCTCTTTGTGGCATTGTTGCAAAGTTTGCATAAATGACTTTAGGTCTTAATTGTCCACAAGACTACCTCTTTGTAACGTATTGTCATAGACTCTTTGTTATGAAAACTATCATTCTTTACTTATAGATTTCCTTTTAAAAGGATTGTCATATCCTTGTTTCCTTTATCACCGTGTAGATTTTCTCTAGGCCTCCTTAATTGCAATATGATCATGCTTCTTTAAGTGATTTTCCTTACATAGTCTTCTTTGATAGTAAGATACCTCATTGAGATTTGATACATCCACTCATCACAAGGACTATCCTCAATCTCTATTGTTCTCTGCTCATTTTAATCAACACTCTCATGCATATGATATCCTATGTGACATTCCTGTCTTTGAAGTAACTATCCTTTGATTGTAGCTTTTTCTTTAATAACACCACATAATAGTTTCTTGTCATTGTGCACTTTCAAATTATGCTAAGATCTACTCTCTTTTGTGTAACATGTAATATTTCTTTGGAACTCTTGGTATGACTACATGCCTTCATATCCTCTATCTACTATATGATTTTAGAGACCATCAGTTGTGACTTCCACATGGAACTATTTGCATGATAAATCAAATACACTCTCCAAAGAGTCTTCATCTCTCCAAGGTCTCCAATAAATCTACTACAACTTCCATACATGACTACAACCTCTTTCATAATGGATATTATTGTCATATGTTATCCTATATATGTATTGTATTCTTCAAAATGTATACAATCTTAAAACCTGAATTTAATATGATAAGGTAAAATTATGAAAAAAATGTTGTTGTTCATGAAGAGATCAAAAATATGCCATGCATGACTGAGAATACCATTGTTGTTTTGCTGCTAATGGAAAAGGAAACCATATTGTTTGTCACAAAAAAATAGCATTGTTCACTAAACTTTTGTGTATTTAAGGAGTATACACTCTTTTTCTTGTGATGGATTTGTTATTCCATAGTAGGCTCGCACTTAGATTGGCATTTCTTTCTTCATAAACATCTCTAATGCTGCTCATTCAAAAATATTGTGAGGACTAAATTCATGATTTTCCTTGCCTGTGACTTTGAATACATCTAAATGTTGCATTTCCATTGTTCTAATATCCCCTCATGATGATTCAAACTTTCCATCTCTTCATTATTCTTTTCAAAACTCCTATTGAATGTCCTCCTTTAATGCATATCACTGCATACTTAAATTCTGCCATCTTTTCTTATCTTTTCTATCAAGATTTCATAAACTCATTACTCTTGTTTGAAACATACCCAAGACTATGCCAAACCCTTCAAAGTATTGCTACTATCAAATCCATTATTTCATCACTTTTAATGTCATTTTGGACTGTCACAGACTGCATTCTATCATTTTTATGAACTATTAGGAGGCTTCTTACATATTTTCACAAACCTAAACCTCTATTTTTTCCTCTTTTCTGATGAGTTGTCCCTACATCAAGATATATATGCATTTTATACTTGCACATTCATTGTTTCATGTTTTAAAGAAACAACCCCACAAAGTTAGATTTCTTATCTTTTAAATAGAGGCTCAATCTTTAACCCTAAATCACCTTTTCAACACCATGGAACTCTCAAGTTCAAACATTTCCGCATAACTTTGAAACCTTCAAACTCCACATAAATTGGAAAACTAGATAAGGTCTAATGTTTTCAGCAATATATGGTGTTTTTAGAGGCATACTTGGCAACAACCTCTCAACGTGCATGTCCATCTTTGTGAATTTATGCAACGTGGGTCTTCAAATGTTTTTAAACTCTCAATCTCCATCTTTCCTCCTCGGTCTGCAACGTGGGACTTTCATCTCATAAAACCTCTACAACATGGGTATAATATGAAGCAACTAGCTGCTGGTTTTACACTAGATGTGGTGAAGAATTAACCAAAACTCTTTGCAAGTTGCCATAATCCTCAATCAACAGTTGCAATGTGCCATAAACCCTAAGTTTTTTACATGAAAAAAACAAAAAAGGAAAAACTTTCCCCTTGGCGCCTTAAAAACTTAGTCTTTTTTTAATTCTTCTACTTTTTTTTCATATTTTGCTTATTTCATTTAGAACACCTTTTAAAATAAATTTAGCAATATCTTCAACAAGGCGATAAAACAAAGTGTCAACAATAATATTTAATCAATTCTTGACCTATCTGGTCATAAAATGATATACTTATTACATATACTAATTTTACATCGTGATGGTTATTTTTTCATGAAGAATATAACTTTCTTTAGCTTTTAGACTATCTCAGTAAACACTGTAGTCTTGTTTACTAAGGATAAATTCAATTGTAGACCCACTGGTTCTACTATCATAAGGTTTATGTTCATAAAATCATACCCAATAAGGTGGTCAAAATAATTGGATAGTTATAACATTAGGGATAATATATTCCCTTGTTACGTTCCTACAACATCTGGGGTCCAAGCTATTTCCTCTATTCCAAACCCTATCAACCCATAAGGTTTACTATTCACGTATTCTTAGGTTTTAAAAACAGATAATGATGACACTTATGCCACCATCTTGACATACCTATGAGCATTCATAAATTATTGATATCATGTCATATATTCATGAAAATAACATTGTTTGAGCCAACTAGAGGATTTCTTCCTCTTACTCATGATTTAAGACTCCTATTTTCAAGTTATAAGGTTGGATTCATATTTCAACACAAAAGATAATGGGGGTTTTTGATATGTGATAATATCAAGTTTGTGAGCATCTGATTCATGTGATCATAAACCCAAAAGCTCATATTCATGCAGTATAACATACTATTGATTCTTATCTAGCACTCTTAGAGATATACACAATATAGATACTTTTAACCAATCATTAAACCATATTACTGGTTATAAACTGAAATGTAGAAAAAAAGGGTTTTCTTTATTAAAATGGGGTGATTGAATATGTGATTCACCTATCTTCCTTGTTTCATCAACAAATGAGATCCCCAAAGGTAGGATTGACTTTCAACCCTAGGTGGGTCAACCCTATTTGAGATCTTGCAAATTTCCTTATGACAAGACGGGGTAAAATCTATCTAAACAAAACTTTGGGGAGAAAAACTTAAAATAGTAAATGAACTCAATTATGCAATGTGAAACTTGAACATCAATTTAAAACATAAAACAATTAGAAACAGCATACTTTCAATAGATCTGAGAAGGGTAAGTTGATGTGTACCAGTCACCAAAAGTTGTTGTTGAGTGTCCTCCTGGGACAGAATGGGTCCTGCTATAGGGATCCAAAATCTAATTTCACAGTCCTCTGCTCCTAGATTTGTACTATTGATTTCTTTGGATCTCACTATCAAAAATTCAAAATTAAATTTTGCAAGTAAGATTACGTGTCTTGACAAATTTGATAACAACTTTGCAAAATTGCACTTTTGATCAATCTTCAATCCTTTTTCACCTGCAAATCTACACACATAAAGAGAGAGAAAAATTGTTTGTTTTTGGTGAATGGGGGTTTGCCTTGGTCAAAACTCATTTTGGTAATTAAACCTTGAAATTAAATGAAATATGAATGGAAGGAATGATGAATGAACAATGCTATGTTGCAACTCACCAAACCCTTGAATGGAAATCCTTAGAGGGCTGAATTCTAATACATCTCTCCAAGGTCTTGATCTTAAGTGAAATGGCTTGATTGTATGTTGATTTTGATGCTTGAATGAGCTTGAAACCTACATCATAATGTTAGCTCCAAAAACATGCATAGATGTAAATAACTTTGACATGACGCTTGAGATCTTGAATGCTGGTGTAAAAGATTGATAAATCTGCTCTTGAACACCTTTGACAATAAAATTCACTCTTGTGAAGTTCACCTCTAGTTTGTTCTAGTTTCAAATGATAAAAAGACCTTGTATTTATAGGTAATTTTCTAATTGTCTAACAATTAAACATCAAAGGCCGATAATTACAATTTCAATTTGAATCATAAAATTGTCGCCAAAAATATATTAAAAATTGAGATTCAAAACTTAAGGAGGACAATGGGTCGTAAGACCTAAATCCAGGACACTCAATTTCCAAGACAATTTAATTAATATTTGCAATTGTTTAATACAGGTTCTCCCTTTATAAAATGAGACTAATTAGGCTTTTAAATGCATAATTGAGCCAATTAGAGGGTTAATTAAGTCCAAGTAATTAAGGGACCCAAACATAATGTGAAAATGTAAAGTTGTACATTTTTCTGCGCTACACAAACTCATATATATTTAGAATGCATTTAGAGTACATAAATAGTATCATATTATTTATAATTTCAGATTCTTCACTAACATGATATTATCTTTTTTTATCTCTTATCATCCAACTAAATATGCACATTCACAAAATAGACATATGTTTCTTCTTGTTTTCTTATTCAAAACATTTTTTTCTCAAACTTGGAAACAAGAAAATAATCAATTTAGAAACATATAAAACATGCTTTTAGATTCTATTTTTGAATTGTTGCCAAAGGCTCCTTGAGAATTCTAGCTTCCAAATCTCTAATCTTCACTTCTAGCTCAACTTTCTTCTTACTTGAAAATGGTTTTCAGATTACTAATATGCTACTAAAACTAATTTAGACTGATTTTCAAACTGTGAAACTTGAGAGAAAAATGACACAATCTCCACGCCTCTATAAGCTTGGTATCCAACCCAAAATAATGCAAAGCTCTTGTTTTATAGACAAAAGACTCAACCACCTTACTTTCCACTACTGCCAATTTATGGCACCTCACTAATGTAAAAATAACTAACTTAATGTCGATAACCGACTTTCCATTAATTGGCCAGAAGCAAAATTAGTTATAGAATAATAAAAATTATATTGAAGTCTTTATAACTACTTTTCCCATGTCGAGATGGCTAAAAATTAAGTATAAACTAATCCTCCATAACCTACTTAAAACTCCACATTGGAATTATGTTCTCTATCGACTCAAATTGAATCTATTTAAATAGCAAAAGCTTGCCACAACGTGGCTAGAAATTCCCATTTGTTGGTTGATTAATCTACCTCTTATTTAGGCGTGTGAAACTTTCTCAATTACTACTTTCAGTTTGTTGCAAAGAGCATTCAATTTAAGTTAGCAGATTGAAAATTCCTTCTTAGAGGGTCAAAATTAACTTATCCAAGGTTGAGTTTAATGCCTTTAAAATTGAAAACTACTCGCCCCTATTTGGTTGTGCATTACCATTAAATTTTTCTTGTAAATCTACCTTATAATAGGCATGTGAGGCTTCTCATTCTGCTTGCACATGTTTGCTATATGTTAGCAGATTTAAAAAGTTAACAATTGCAGCTATTTTCTCATACTCTTGCGCCCCATGCATAAACTACTTCAAAGTCTATTTCAAGCATTATTTACAGCCCACATGATGGCATAATTCATGCATTATTTAAGTTTCATTAACATCCAACTCATGGCTATCCACCTTGCCATTAATTTGCATTTTTATTTGCTACTTATCAGCTATTTAAGCCTCATATATTGGCCTGTTATTTTGGCTTTTTAAGCCTCTTGAATTTTTAAGTCTCTTGACTTTGTCAAATTTATTAATTTTTATTGCGTCTTTTTAATATTTAAATAATTGATAAATACTTGAAATATTATTATTATATGTATATACACAATCAATTCATTAATAATAAATATCAATAATCATATAGCCTTCTATAAGGAAACCAACTTGACTCGAATTAGGTTTATGTAACCAAAAGACATAACTTAAGATCAACTTAATTATGACAACATCCAAAATCCGACCTACACATAATCAACAAGCTCATATGGCTTTACTATTTAGTCCTTATCCATACCCTTCTCTTAGGTTATACTCCCCCTCATCCATTGGCGGCGTGAAATCAATTCCTAAATATCCACTTGGACAAAAAAACACGTAGTTATCCATATCATTATATTACATCCATTTCATTGCATATTCATCAAAATTTCCATTAAATACATAAAACCATTGCATTTCATATAATTCATCATAGCTTTCATCTTTCAAAGCTTCATAATTACACAAATCATCTATGCTTTTAACATAAGGTGGAAAGTAAATTGTAATTCAAGGATGGGGTGTAACACTAAGGTGGAAACCTATGAGTTTAAGGTGAGGTAGAGTCCTTTGATTCATTTTTATCTATCCACTTTATATGAAGGATGAGGAGGATGAGAGGCCAAGATAGGGGATATTTCTTGTAAGTGAACACTCCTCTAAATAAAGAGTTCATGTCTCTCTAGATCCAAGAGATGATACCCATTTGAACCATTAAGATATCCAACAAAGTTACAAGGATAAATTTGAGGTTCTAAAGCTTTGCATTTCTCTAAAGGAATGAGTGCTTGAGCAAGGGACCCAAAAAATTAAAAAATGCCTCACAACTAGCTTCATTCCATACCAAGCTTCAAAAGGAGTTATACCTTTCAACAGAGATAACTTTAAGAACCCCCCCCCAAGCAAAGGTGTAAAATCCTGATGAGTCTTGTATACTTCCCGAAAAAAATATTAATTTTATTGGCAATTTTTTTCATTTTTCAAAAAAAAATAATAATCTCAATTGGCGAATCTTTTGTAATCTCTAGAAGTCTATGGAAAATCCTAGTGAATTGATTTTTTTTTTAAAACAATAACATATTTTCATTGGTGATTAAAACCTATTTTCAAACCAATAAAATATTTCCATTGGCGAATTAAACCTATTTTCAAAACAAAAAATAATATTTTTGTTGGCAATTAAAACTTTTTTCAAACCAAAAAAAATATTTTCAGTGGCGAATTAAACCTATTTTCAAATGAATTAAAAAAATGTTGGCGAATGAAACATAATCTCAAACTAATAAAAAAATTCACTAGCGAAATAAACCGGTATGCCAATAAAAAATCATAGTGTGGTTGGCGAAAATATCAAATGCGACAATTACATATTGTTCTACTTCAGGACAAATTTTCCGCACATTCAAATTCCTTCATGTGTCCAGAATGGGGACAAGTGTCAACATATTTATTATGTTTGAAGCCATATGTCAACACAAATTAATATAACCCACGACTGTTCGATGAATTTTTGATGGACATTTGTAGTTGCATTCTGAAAGTAAATCTCTGAAGCACTAGACATGTGAATTGAAACCTTTGGAATAACACTAGAACCATTAGATGCAAACACATAGCAAGATCACAGCCCATTGTTCCTTACCTTTATATTTCTCATCACAGTAATTGAAATAAACAACAAAAAATTTCTATGATAGCATGATATAAAGGAGAAACTCGTGTTCATCGCGCTTCGTTGAAGTGGAACCAAAAAATGAAAGATCTTCAAGGATAAGTGATATGAAAGGAAACAAGCATATTGCTCATCGCGGTAATGAGACATGGAGACCAAACACCTTCAATGATGCACAATACAAGAGAAAATCAAGGCTCGTTGCTCATCACGGTAATGAACCCGATGGGTTGAAGGATTTTGGTGATGAGCGATACAAGAACTTAAGTGGCAGAAATATGCACACGTGTAAAGTTTGTTTTAAAAGAGGGACCACCTAGGAAGAACGTGGGACTAGGGCTTAAAAATTTAAGAATTTTTTACACAAAGGATGTAAAGGCCAAACAAGGCCAAATTATCAACCTTATAAAATAAATGAATCCACGGACCAAAGTAATGAAGGAAATATGTGTGAAGGATATTCCATATGTCTGAAGCTAGATGTCAACGCAATCAATATAACCCACAACCGTTCGACGAATTTTCAATGGACGAATGTTGTTGCATTCTGAAAGAAAATGTCTGAAGCTCTAGACTTGTGAATTCAAACCTTCAAAATAACACTAGAACTGTTAGATTTCCAAAAATCAATGGTTGAAATTTTAATATTTTTTAAATGATTTAAAGTCATAACTCAATTTTTTTGAAATAATATTGTCACGTCAACTTATCAAGTGGTGAATTAAATGTTAAGTGTTGAGTATTTGATGTCATTGTCTTCATTCTAACTTCTATATATACTTCACCAACTTGATGTTCTTCATATCATTTAAAATATATTTGGCTTTGATTTCTTTCTTCTATATTCTCAATTTAGTTGTGATATGGATTCTTTATGGCATGTCATACTACCCAAATGTTTTTGGGAGAAAATAAGCGACAATGCATACAACAGATGAAATTTGGGTATGGTTTTTACAATTCCTTGTGTGTAGGTTGAGAATACTATAAGAATAATTGTGGGTAGGGAATGGCTTCAGAACAACCACCATGCTCTATATTCTGAGGTAGCTTCGGCTTTCTTGTCCAACATCATGGAAATTTTGCTCGATAAATATTTTGTGAAGAAGTTGGCATTATGTTATTTGCAACCTTTCATTTACTCTATTTCTTCATTGGAGTTGGCACTAGAGCATTACAATTTTAAAAGTGTGTTAGCACCTATTGGTGGAATCTTCTCGAAAGTGGACTTGCATACTTCTACAGTGCAGGCTCTTGCCCTGGTTAATATGAGATGTGGTTTTCTATGTGATACGAAAAATGAATCATTAAAGAGTCTAGAGTTTTGGAGGAAGGTTTTGCGTGATTTGCTTTTCTTCTTTGTTGTTACTTTGTTAAATTTGATTCACCTTCTACTCAAACACCCAATTGATGGCCTCGGCTATTGTTACAAAAAAAAATAGTAATGAATTGTGTGACGTGTTGTGTCTATATTTTATTGTACAATGTAACATTTCTTATAATATGTATTTTGTGACTGGTTTTTTTGTTATGGTTAGTGGCTTTTTGGCCAGGCTGGCTATGTAGTATGTACTTCAATCTTTAGCTACTTAAATTAAAATACTTTTGTGGCTCCATTCTTGTAAATCCTTTTTTCTTTGATCAATATAAAAATGTGGCTTTTAAAATTAATAGTAATTATCAACATATAGTTTTGATCATAAGTGAGTGAATTTTTTTGTGACCTATTAGTGGACATTGATAATGATTAAGGTAAAACAAGCCATTTAATTCTCTCTTTTCAATGCCTCAAATTAATCTACCTTTCATTTGATTCTCAGTCTTTTCAACACCTCAAAGTACTATGGGAAATGGCACAGATTAATTCCACATGAACATTTGAAGCAATTAATTGGATAGCTTTATATTGAAAACTACACAATGTATTGTAGATGATGATGTCATTAATCCAATGATCAAGTGAAATGAGTTTTGTAATGATTTCATATCGTTTGAGTGGTGATTTTGATAGCTTGTCAGCTTGAGGTACAGTTTGCATGTAGCCATATGTCAATCAAATTAAACATTTTAATTTTAAATGTAAGGCTTAAGTTACACGAATCGATTGAGTTATTTTTTTGGTTTGCACAAATCATGATTATCATTATACGGATACCCAACCTCACATATGACACAACTCACAAGTAAACAAGGATCAGGATGGTAGTGGCACTAGTAGCCCATATATAGGGATAGTGAGCACAACTGAAATCATTCATTGAAGGCTAAAGGCTTTACTATTGAGTGCAATGTTCTGAATTATCAAAGGGTTTTCATTTTATAGGGTTAATAAGGATCCAGGAAGAAGATGATGTATTATTGGGGATACTTTAAATTCTCCTGCCTCCAATTATTTAGTTACAGAGTAAAAGACTTATTTCCTTCAAGTTTAGAATGGGTGGAATCGGAAAGAAGTTGATCTAGTTTACCTGACTTCTGAGGCAGGTTTTGAACCAAGATGAGGAGCTCTGATGGAGATAAGTGTTATTCCAGTGCATGGAAGCTACATGCAAAATATGAGAGCAGATTTACTACCCCTCATTCTTCTACATGACTCTAGTTCTCAGAGGGGATAAGTACATTTTGTATCTTCATAACTCCCATTTCCCCAGCACGGTTGGCCTGGAAAATACCTTGCATTTATTTTGAGAGCCACATTTGTATTACGTTGTCACCAACAGAAGCTTGGAATCATGCA
>VDFB02270651.1:441142795-441329325 GCA_007258455.2 Sequoia sempervirens
GTACTTGAAAATTTTAAGCAGTATGGTGAATTCCCAGACTTTGGAAATTTGGAGCATGATGGCGATCCCATGCAGTATGCAGATGAGGTACATTTAAATTTAATTTTAAAAAACTAATTACTTGATGTTTAAGTTTGAACACATTGAACTCAAGTACATTGTAAAAATTTTAGATAATTTTACATATATATGTGTACTTGAACACATGCAAGGGTTGGGACGAGGCTCAGGACACAGATCGGGAGATATTGGATCGGGACATGGATCCACACATCTTGGATCAGCAGAGCGATCGGCCCATGGATTGAGGGAGAGGTCAAGGGAGAGATCGAGCCATGTATCGAGGGAGAGGTCGAGGGAGAGATCGAGCCATAGATCTGATGATTCTATTCATACCAGACATCCCTCTCTTTGAGATTTGTTTTATAGTATTACATGTCTGAGATCATTTTATTATATGTTGGAGACACTTTTTATGATTTATGTATTGAACATTTGGACGTGTTACATACTTATGTTTTATGGTACACATATATATACTTGTTATAATTTACATGTCACATTCATACAGTTATGTTTTATGGTTTGAATCTTAGAGGTTTGTTATATACGTGCATTATTATGGTTTGATGAACTCACTTACATTACATCTATAAGTACCTTTATTTAAATTTAAATTATGGTAACTTGTTCAAATGCACTTGTTGTACATATATAGATAACTAAATACATTGTGAAATCAAAATGTTGTCCACTCCACTATCTAATGGTTGCTATTTGTAAATTTAAAAAGATGGACATGTACATGTAATTAATTTAAATAAATAGTTCAAATGAATTTGTCTTTAATAAATAGGTCAAGAAATAGAAAAAATTGAATGCATATATGCTTGAGATTAATGCTATACATGTTTTAAAGTAGAACATAAAAATGCAATCGAAAATAGATGATAGTTAGATTGAATTCTTTAAAGCTCTAAATGTTCATTTTTAAAGTCAGTAAAAGTTATTTATACATTTAAATTGTGCATATATCATGCTCTACATTAACCTAATTTCTAATTCCATATAATCTAATACACATGTTCATTTGAATGTGCATGCAAAGAATTCTTGAACTAGATGATGAGCTATACTTGTGTCAAGTTGAATGTAAATGAAATCATATATATATATATATATATATATATATATTTGAAAGTGTTCACTTAAGAATGAACCATATAATTCAAATAAAGCATGCAAGCTATTAGTGGAGTTGAATGTAAATGAAATCAAATTTCTAGTTTTGAAAGTTTAAGAATTCCATGTGGAACATTTATATATATGTAATTAGAAATTGATATATATATTTAAATCTTGAAAGACATGCACATTTAATATTAAAATAAAAATTGATGACAATTCTATATAAATTAAAAATTGATCAAGTAGATCTCTTGGATGACAATTCTATATATAAATTAAAAATTGAACAATCCATATTTAATTGTACTAGAAAGATGGACCAAATTACATACATGGTCTCAAGCTATACATGGTAAACAAAGCTAAATTGATGCCAAAATGTAGCTATCTCAAGCACCCCAAACACCATCACTATGATTCACTACAATGTTCATATATTCCAATGCACCTTAAGGTGAACAAGAAAGGACAAACCAAGAGAACCTGGATACAATCTAACATTAACAAAATGGATAAATAATTTAGTTCTATACTTAAAAGATAGGAGCTAATATTCTTAAGTAAATTTGGATTTTAAAGATGAAATCAAATTATAAGGTCAAGTGATTTTTTATTAGGAGATTGGATTTGAAATGGATGATAGTCTAGATTAAGGATA
The DNA here is from genome assembly GCA_007258455.2 of Sequoia sempervirens. NCBI lineage: Eukaryota > Viridiplantae > Streptophyta > Pinopsida > Cupressales > Cupressaceae > Sequoia > Sequoia sempervirens. The sequence continues at coordinate 441,144,642 of VDFB02270651.1, forward strand.
AGGTCCCTAGATGTTGAAAACTTTGGGTGATGACGAAAGGACAATATGATGTATGGACTAGATTGAGACCAAGTAACCAAATTTTGATGTTTAAGTGATGCTTTTTTATTATTAAGGATGGAGAATGGATGTACGGTTGAGATGGATCTAGATGGATAATTTTTAAATGATTCTAGGATGAGGGATGCTTACCTGATGAAAATTTAATAAAATTAGGATGTGATGATTAGGATACATGAAAATCCAAATGATCATTTAAAATTATTGAATGTCGTGCATTAGTAATGTATAAAAAATAAAGAAAACTAGAGACAACATTTATGTCTAGATTCTTCACCACTTGAAAACACCAAATCAACTAGATAATTTTATACAAGTTTGTGGAGTTGAATGTTCAAATGAAATGAAAGATTTGAATGTGAACTTAAGAATTCCACGGAACATAAATAAATTTAAATGCAAAATTGGAACATAGACTAGGTTTTGTACATATTGTTGCACGTATATATATTCAATCTAGCTCATGTATATAGGTGGAGTTGAACAAATATTTAAATTCAAAGATTTGAAAGTGAAAGTTTAACATTTCCATGTGTCAAACATAAAAATTTACAATCAAGGAATCTAGAGAGATGATATAAAGGAATTTCTAGAGAGATTCTCAAGAGTGAAGGTTTAAAAGAATGAACCATGTCCAACATGTAAAAATGCAATTGGAAATTTAGATGATTTAAAGGAATTTAGGCAAAATGTAAATTAAAACATTTTTAAAGTCACTGGGTTTTGTAGATCAAGCATATATATGATCTAACATACATGTCACATTCTAAAAAAAAAACCATTCTAAATCATGTCACATGTCCAATCAATACAAATATATAAATTATCTAGATTTGGAGTCATAAATGTGTACACATGTATCCAAAAAACAACTTAAAGCTCCTGGTACATAAAATCTGGATCCTCTCTATCTTTAATTATCTCTAAAATCTTCTCATGATCTTCAATAGGCAACCTCCACTTTTGTTTGGCACGTCCTCTTTTAGGTAAAGTTTCTAAATTTATTTTTGTTGCCAAAACTAAGTGACTGTAATGTAGAACCTTTTGTCCTGGCCTATAATCAACAAATATAATACCATTTTTATCTATCTTTATTTGTTGATAATATGTGCCTTCAATAACGACTAATCCAATGGGATACTCTTGTCCATCACCATCTGTCATCGATTCGAACAATTTGCTTTTTGGTTGTGTACATCTTAGTAGATAGTAATCTACACCTTCCGCATTTTCAGGATCTGCAACTATAGCGAAAATATCTCCTGTACACACACCACATATTTACATATTTAAGTAAATTATACATTTAAAAGTTGTAAAAATTTATATTTTATATTTGAAACTTACTTAAACATAGAATATATATATATATATATAATTTAAATCTTGATTTTAACTAAATTAATCAATTTGGACATACCTATAACAACTAAATCAGATACACGTTCGTAATCAGCTGAATATAGTGGATCATAGACATCAACATTGTCATCTTCAACAAAAGGAGGCATTGATATTAATTGTTTCATTTCCCATTGTGAAACATACCCATCTCTAATATTCTCACATTGATCAATATTTGCATTGTCCTCAATGCAATCAATACAAAAACATGATTTTTCTCTCACATTCATTGCATAAGGCCTACTACTCCCCGTTGTCATGATTTGATGTAGATTTCTAATACCATGAATTGCTTGACAATTATAAGGATTTGATCGATCAATATCTGTTTAAATTCAAACTTGAAAATTCAATTTGAAATCATGTATGTACTTGAACTTTGAAATTCAAATTTTTAAAACAAATTTTGACTTGACATACATACCTGTAACTTCCCAAAAATACCGTGTGTTGTATGTTGAGTCGCGAGCAGAAAAATGACTTTTGCACCATTCAACAATTTCGTTTGCATTCCGTATGGCATTACCTACAAGTTACAGACAAGTTGGCACAATTTGTCACCTATTACTTTCAAAGAACTTAAAAGAAAATTTAATTTAGTTAAATTAAATATATATATACATATCTAATCTTTTAAAAAGTATGAAGCTAAATTGGACATACCAGCAAGTTCATGTTGACGAAGTGCACGCTTCACACATGCTCCTGCTCCATCGTGCTCTCCTTTTCCATGTCCACTCATAAAAATTCCACAAAAATTTGGTGTTGCGTCTAGCATGTTGACTACATAACCAAACAAAGGCTTTTGCAGACTTAAATTGTCCTGTGAAGTTACAAATAATTAAACACTTGAAAACCTTGAATTATCTTCAAAAAACAATTTAAGTCTCAAAGTTTTAAAAGTAAATATAAATTAATTAAAAATAATTTAAAAACCAATGTACTTACCAGCACATCCATCAGACCATATCCAATGTTGTTCTTGATTTATGCCACGTCGTCTTAGGTCTTCAAAAAACATTTTGAAACAATGAGCTACATAGCTTCTATCATGATTCGTATCATCACTGATATAAAAGTGAACCTCTTTGATGATAATTCTATCATCTTTGCTACTTTGTATTCCATCGACCGCTAACTCTGCATGCCTGTAGCAAACTTGCACGAAGATTGCAACTTGCTTGAATGATAATATTGACTTTGAATCTCAGTTTGAGGACTAAATGTATAGTTCTCAGAGAAATCTACAATAGAGAGAATACAACTTGGTGGAAAACAATTCTTTGAATAACGAAATTGCTTAGATTGCCATCTTGCACCATGACAATGTTGGATATGTGGATATATGATATTGCGAAATTTACTCATGAATTCATTGTAAGGCAATCCACTCTCTTTGAGAACAATTTTTTTGGCCTCAACTCCTGACTTTGTTAAGTATGTCTCATATTCAAATCTCTTCCAAGTAACTTGCATTTCATTATTGTCAACATGTAAAAGATTCTTCAAATCTCCACAATCATTACATACATTTTTTATACACTGAACGTTGAATTCATCCGAATTTTCTGATTTTTCACATAGAAGAGACTTCACAAATTGTGTTGTGCTTCCAGGGATGGCTAAATTTCGATCAATTGTTGCCATAACTTTTCTATATGATTGTAGGTGTAGATCAAATTCAACATGATTTCGACAACAACAAGTTTCACGTACTTTATTTATACGTACAAATGATGGTCGTAGTGTTTCAAACATCCTTTGACAAATCTTCACATTTAAAAATTCTTGTTTAAATGCTTCAAAAAGTTCACTTTGTGTTGTATCTATAAAATGTTTTGGATGAGAAATTTTTGTACCATCATCACCTATTATTTGTATAGTATCCCTTCTATTGGAAGAAACACGAGAGTGGGTGGTCCAATATTCAACAACTTGTTTCTTTACATCTTCTGAAATTCTATCTTTTCGAGGAACCCTACAAATATTTACCCAATTTTTCTCAATTTTTCCATCTATTTCATCTCTCTTTTCAATATATCTTTGAACAGTTCTCCTAGAAACATTTAGTAATTCAGAAATTGCTTGAACTTGTCTTCTATATGATAATTTCTTACTAGAAATTACAGTCATCAACGCTCTACGTGCAACACTTAAATCACTAGACCGACTCTTCTTTTCAATACATTTTAATGCTTCTTGCAGGTTTTCAACAATTGTTTGTTTTAAATCTGATGACTTTTTCCTATTATCAACCCCTAACAACTCCAAAACAGGGGTCATTTCTTTTCATCTAAATAACTTTGCAATTAACTGTGCTCTTCCAATTAAAGATTTCTCTTCAAAAAATTCATCCCATATTTTTTTAGAGTGTAATTTTAATGTGCTTTCAGATAACATATCTTCAGATGAGATATTATTTAAAAGAGAATCTTCATCCATCTCCATCAAATTTTCCATACCATAGTCCAAAACATTTATATTAGTACTAGGTTCAGTTTGTTCTTGTACCTGTACGTCACCTTGATCATCAATATTTTCCATGTATTTATAACTAAAAATCAATTTTGGTCAAACATATGATCTAGTAAGATTCATTCTAGATAAGTTAAATATGTCCACAACTTTTCGAACTAAAATTGTTGGCTAAATGCATATGTAGCACCACTTTGAGGCCAATTTACTAAAAAAATGAAATTATTTGAAAAATTTAATGTTTCAACAACTCTTACTCATATAAATAACATATTTTTAAAAATGTAAAAAATACCCTTTTGTAGATCTATAAGTGTAGTTTTCAAATATATATTTATTTTAATAGTTTTATTATTATTTATATTTTATTTTTTATTTTTTACTAAAAGTAGCTTACCAGCACAAAAATATTAGGTTGATTACCATGTCAAGAAAGATACTAAAACTTATAAAAAAATTTGAAAAAAATATGATGCCCTAGATAAAAGAATCTAGATTAAGATAGTATAATTTGTTTTCTATTTTAGATAAATATTCAATATAAAATTTGATGTCGAGTGGAAACAGTTGTGTTTTAATACACACACATTTAAATATTCATTTAAAAATATATGTTTCTTAAAATTGCAAAACAAAATATCCATGCCCTAAAGTCTCAAGTTATAAATATACACAAAAAAATTCAAGGAAAAAAAAGAAAATTTACTATATAAAGCTTGACGTCGAGTGGAACATCATTTTTCAACATTTTATCAGCAACTAAATTATAGTGTTAATTTATAAAAAACTATATTCAAATATTTTTTTAATTTTTTCAAAAAAATACAAACATAAAATATACTAAAAAATACACATTTTATTAGTTTACAGCATTTCAAAATTCAAAACATATATGCCACTTTGTAGTAATTTAATTTTAAAATTTAGATCAGCGTTGGTTGTTTCCTTTATAAAAGTGTCACACAACTTTGTACTTTTACCTATTGACTATTACATTGGGAGGTTTTGGTCCAAGGTGTTTGAAATATTTGAAGTACATCCTAACAAGGTTTTGTATATTTGGTGTGAACAAGGACACTCCTATCTGTTTGTTGAGTCAAAGTCCATAGCACTAGATACCATGCCATCTTGGTTCTATGTACCTTGATGCATCGTATCTATGTGTGTTATCAAACATAAGGAAATTTGTGCCCTTTACATCCCCAATCCCTCGATAAGCAATACATCATCATCACTCATCATCATATCTAATAAATTCTCGATGAATCATAGACTTGTTGGACTTCTACATCTTCTCAGGTTCAAGGGTTGATCCCTCTCTTTCTTCTATCTTCTCCTCATACTAACATGGTATCATGAAATTCAACAAAAATCTACCTACATCCATCCTGCATCCACAAACCATTAACATCCTACATACTCATACATATCATCGTAATAAGAAACATCATCCATCAATTGCATTATCATTTAAGGTGTTTAGGATAACATAGATTTGTTATTCTAAGCATCTTAATCCATCTCATTTAGCATTTGCATCATCATTTAAGTGTTTATCATAATATAGATTTGTTATTTTAAGCATCTTAAAATCATCACATTTTGCATTATCATCATAATTCATACATCACATTCCACAAATATATATCGAAATACATCCATACATACATCTTGCATCATCATATACCATATAGAAAAGATACTAAAAAAGAAGATAGCATATCCATTGCATTGCATCTATTTCATAAACATTGCATATCATATACATTACATCATAGATCGTCGCATATTGCATCAACATAAATAAAAAGAGTCCATCCATTACATTGCATCCATACATAATCATAATGCATAATCATTAATCACATCCATACATATCATATGCATCCCTACATCTGTAATGTAGGAAATAAAGTAACATCACATCATATAAATCAGAGCCATCTCATATATATCAAAAAAGGTGAATGTCATGATACAACTAGAATCAGGTGTGTAATGGCATCATAAACAATATACAAGAGCCTAATCAAACTCGGCCAATGAATGTATATACATCATATAATTAGGTTGTACATCAAAAAAGTGTCTAAGCAATATCAGTATCTAGAGCTCCCCTCGCTCTGTCGATCATTGTGGTGACTTCCCTGGCTCTGGCGATGTGACCCCGATAGCTATCTTCCTGATGGTCCCTTACGAGACCTGCTCAGTGCCACCTAACTGATATGAGATAAATCTAGCTCCCATAGATCATGTGGACACGCCCGATAGTAACGTTTCCTATAATATACAGCCTCCTACATGGTTGTCATGTACATTTGTGTAGGGACTATCGGATGCCCTGGTGCCTGTTGTGCGGCAGCCTCCAACTATTGTCAGTTCCCTATCTCCTATGCTATGGATAGGTCCAAATCTTATCTCATTTGACACTCCTATTCCACCTCCTGCCTAGCCTGATCCCTCTCCTGGGTCAGTGCCTGAATCTATGTCACAACCTGTTGTAACTGTCTTGTCAAGAGTTGAACCCATGCCTGCAAGGCTGCTATCTATGTGTCTCATGGATCAAGACCTGGTGGTGGTTGTTGTGGTTCCCTTTGATCCACTGGTTGTACTAAGGACACATGTCCATCATGCCTGTCCTTCCCATCCTATAGCTGGTGTGGTGGTTGTTGTGGAACCTGACCGATTCAAGGCCCCCTCACCCATCCCCCACCTGCTGCAAGAACTATCAGCAGTGCTAGTTTGACTAGGGCATGAGTCTACCAAGAGGCATCATATGCTTGTGTCATCTCTACATCTCAGGGACCATCAAAGTAAACCTATGGCTGCATCACCAACTACTTGAACTCATCAATCACCACCCGGGGCTGGATCTACTGCCCCCAGGAGGTCTCACGTGCTCTCTTAGCAAATATAGCTCTATATGTATCATCGGGTGCATGTTGCACCTCTCCAAACTATCTCACTACCCTATTAGGAAGGTAGTGCTCAATCATATGGTGCTCCCACCCCTACATATACCTGGTCTAGTGACAGTAGAATAAATGATCATCACCATGCCATCTATGGTAGTGGATCCAAGGCCTCCACCAGAAAACTGTCATCTCGTCAAAGACCCACCTCCAGTGTGGGATGCCAATAATGCATGTGTAATGAAGGGTCATCCCCCCATATATGTATACTACGGGATCAACATGATCTATTTGTAAATCTATGATAGTAGGCCTCAACACCGTTATGTATTCATAGGCCCAAACATGTAGTAATGTCACACCAACCCCAATGTTGTAGGCACACAAGTATGCCACCTGGTGCATTAAGGAGGTAAGAACAACTAGCCCCCATGCATAAATAGTCATCTCCTCCATCATCTGGGACCAGACTATGCCCCATCCCATGCTATAGCCTCTCGCTCATCTATCGGGAATGAGAACTCCTGAAATCAATGCACCAACAAACAAGGTCAAATCTAGGGCAATCCCCACATACTGATCAAGGTCAGTCTGCCCACTTTCTATGATATACTCATCAACTCTAAGCACCTAGAACATGGCATTGCCACTGGCCTTGACATCATAAATAATTTTCTTGCCATGGATGGGGATCTGCAGGATCCACCATATGTCCTCTAAAGCAACCATGGCCTCTCTAGTCAGTAGACAGAATGACGATGTCTCACTCCGCCATCACTCCACAAGCACTATCATCATGGCTAGGTGCATACGTATCGCCGGCATCTGCGCCACATGACCAAATCCAATCGCACCCAAGGAAAATAATGCATTGTCTGTCAAATGCCTCACTTAGCATAATATTTGGCCTCTATGCTCCTTTAAATGGAGAGGATGAAGGACCTCCTACATTAAAAATTCCCATGATGTCAAATTTTATCAGGCCAACGCAATTTCAAAAAAAATTAAAACCCTAAAAAAGAAAAGGCGAGCCAATATTTCCAAGGGCGGCGCTTTACATTTTTGCAAAAGCGATGCTATAATCGAAGGTGACGCCCTATCACAAAGGCTGATCAATATCTTGGGGAAATGCTCTAACATCCTAAGCTTGTGTGGTGCTTCATCGCAAAGGCGAATCAGCATTTTCCCGCAACACTCTACCTCTCCTAGGTCATGTGACGCTCTATGACAAAGGAGGTCGACATTACATGCACGACCCTGAGTCCTAACTCGCCAACACTATACTACAAAGATGGCACTCCATGGAAAAAAGTGACATGAACCAACCCATATGCACCCTAGAGAGCCGCTTTTGGCTGACCTATTTGGACCCTAATAAATGAACCAAAATATGAAAATGATTAAAGTTTTGATTTGCGTCGGGGGTCCTACATTTGGAGGCCGCTGAAACTCTCGAACTCCATCTGATGTCTAAAAGCACACAAGCAGCAATTATGTTAGCACCTTAGAGAAAAATCATGATAAATCTAGAAATCAAAAGGCACAAATGAATTGAAAATGAACCCAACCCTCCTATTTAAGCTAAAAATTAGGGTTTTTGAGGGTACCATTAGGGTTTTTTGAGCCCGTTCCTTCGTTTTTCATGCAACGAAGCATTTTTTGGCCTATTTTTATTATTGTGATCCCTTTTTCACATCCCATGGGCCATTTTTTGTGCTTGAAATATTGTTGAATCTTTTTCGTGAACTCGACCCAAAATTACAATTTATGCCCGATCTCTTGAGGGGGCAATGTAGCAATGTAATTCCTTTTGTTGGGGAAACATGTTGGATGTTGTGATTGTGTTGCTGATATGTGGTTGTCATTGATGTCAACACTATTGGCATTAATGTCTTTAAGGCTATATGTCGAGGATATTGAGAAAAATATAATAAAGTAAGTTGTTATTGTGCACAATGAAGTTCATGATGATGGCCAGCTCAGTATGTTGATGATCAAAGGATGTGGATTAAAGGGTTTTTTGTCGAGTATATCTAGTTTATCCATGTTAAGTTTCAGAGATTTGCATGAATATTTGATCGAGTTATGAGTATTTGTGTTCTGACAATTTTTATGTTGCTTCAGTTGGTGTTCCTAAATGAAGATGTGATTCTAGTAAGTTTAGTTGTTGTGGATTCTTCTCTGGTGATTCACGATGCTTGTGGATGTTTCTATATCATTCTCTATCTTTGTTGCACGTCCGCATTGATCGGTGTGCTCGCAATTGGAGATTTTCTCTTGTGTGTTCATGTTTTTCATGTTCTTAGCCGACAAGGTGATTGTAGCATGTTGTGGATCTTCAAGGAATAATTTTTTAAGGTGTTTCATGTTCAAGAATATTATTTTAGGTCTGCACTATGTTGTGGCTGACCTTGGTTGATTTGCATTGATAATTATTTATGTTTTGAGCCAATAGTTTGTATTCATTTTATATTTTATTGAAGTTGACATGTAGATGATGTTATTCTTGGTTGCAAATATATATGAGTGATTGTTTTATCATTTGAAGATATAGTGGTGAAGTGAAGTGTGTGAGTCCTATGTGTGAATAATGTTCTAATCATTCAAAAGTAGAAGTTAAGTGTGAAGAAGAGTGAGCAAATTTGTAGAAGTTAAGTGTGAAGAAGAGTGAGCAAATTTTATGTGCTTAATCAAAACTATAATCAGGAATGAGTAGATGTTATTTTCTCAGTTCAATCTTGCGGATGTAATCTGAATCTTTCTATAAGATAGTGAGTCTTCCTTGGACAGTAAGCCTTGTTGTATTTGAGTAGTGAGCTCTAGGTAGTGTTCCTAAATGCATGTGCATTTCCCATTTATTCCTTTATACTTTTAACAGGGTATAATCTTGTGGACTAACCTCCACCATGGTTTTTCCCCTAACAGGGTTTCCACGTAAAAATATTGGTGTTATGTGTGTTTCTGATGTGTTAATGATTTATGCTTTCATGGTTATTCCTCAGATCTAAGAATAAGTTTAATAAGTTTGAATTTCTGTGACAACTGATTCACCCCCCCTCTTAGTTGTCTATCCTTGTGTTGCCAACACAATAGTGGGGCATTCAAAAAAATTAGATAATTTTAAAATTTTGATCTCGGTAGTTTTATTCTTTGAACCAATGCAATAGGTACCTTGCTTCAAAGAGGGGAAAAATGTAGACACTTAAAAAGTCTTGATTGAAACTATGCATCTCATTCTGATTAACTAATAGTATTTCTTCCCAAATCACTTCAAACTAACCTGGGAATTAAATAATCTTTATTATTTAGTTAAATTCCTCAACTTCTACTATTAATCGAATAATTAACTTTATTGAATTATTCACCTTATTCTAACTAATATTCATCCTATTTAATTAAATCAAATCATTTAATTAAATCCCCCTAATTCCTCTCATTTTATTAAATAAATCCAATTATTTAAAATCAAATGTCATAAATCCCCTAACCCACTCAACTTGATTAATTCTAAATTAATTAACTTTAAATCACTCTCTAACCCTCATTACTTATTTCTCTAGTTTTTAACTCCCCTAAAGATAAATCAACCCATGGTCAACTAACCAGGTTGCACATGAAATTAGTTTCTTTTAATTATCTAATTACCTTATTTATCCTCACAATGACATATTCCTAGGAATATTCCTCCCAACTAATCCATCATTCAGTTTCCCTCCAAAAGGCTCTTACACACCCATAAATACCTCTTACAAAGGAATTTACTCCCTCTTACATGTCATCTTGTCTCTTGCAAGGGAATTAACCTCTTACATCCTCACCCACATTCTCTTACACCCTCAACCATATTCATTCAATTCTCTTACATCCTCTTAACTCTGCATATTCCCCAAAATGTGCTCCACCTCCATCCATTAGCCTTGTGACAAGTGTCACATTCCTATTGTCTCCCATTTTAATCTCACATTCACCAATTTCACTCTTTCTTCAACCCTTAACTCATATAAGCAGAGGCCTCTTCTACTTGAAATAGATCCACAATCTCATGCAAGTTTATTATAGGCATTTTTCACTCATAGCAATCACCCATCTACACCATTTTCATCATATTTTAGCTTGTTTTCATCATCTCATGCACTTGGAATAATCTACAATCTTGAAGCTTATCAAATGGATTGGGAAAGGGCTACTTTCCACATCAAAAGAGTACCAATCCCCCTATGAGATGAATGTTTGATCAAGTTAGATAAGGTTGCATGCTTTTATCTTGTGTTATTTCACATTTTCACCATGTTTTCTTGTCTTTGTTTGGTTGAGGATCTCATAGGGAATGTTGTGTTTGGGTTTCTAATATGACTAACCTTGTTTGTTTGCCTCTTGTTAGCTAATTACAGATTAGGCATTCACAACATCCATACGCATGCATCATCATATCATAAATTGCATAAAAAAGTACACAAAAAGAAATGCATCCATATCATTTGCATCTACATTAAGCGTATCATATCATAGCATCCATCCCATAACATATCATAGAAAGGCACTGAAAAATAAGGTTACACATCCATTGCATTGCATTGCATTACATCCATCTCATAACATCGCATATCATATACATTACATCATAGATTATCATCACATATCACATAAATAAAAAAAGTGCATCCATCACATTGCATTCATACATGATCATAATACATAAGCATATCGCATCACATCACATCATATGCATCCATACATTCATAAATCATAAAATAAAAAGCACATCACATATCGAATTGAATCATCTCATATATATCATATCAAAAAAAATGACTATCATGGTACAATATCTGAGTTAGTGTGTGTATATCAATCAAAAATTACAATATCCATGAGGCTATCAAAAAGGATCCCATGAATGTATATATGTATAATAAATTAGGAAAATAATCAAAAAGTGTCTAGTTGTAAGTCCAGTTGCTATTGCAACTGAACCTCATGATCTCTTTGTGTTCTCATGGCCTGAAGCTGCTACTACAACTGATCTCGCTCTGCCTATAGCTAATCTCTCTCAACTATAATGGCATGTATCTATGTTTGTAACTGGGAATTTGGTTGTACGGGTGGAGGAGGAAGTGCTATAGCTAGAACCTATCCATCATTCCCATCTTGCTGCCCTAGCACCTATGCCCTATCTTGATCTAGTGGTTGCTAGTTCCTGTCTCTTGGTACCTGTGCTTTGTCTTGCACTGGTTGGTCTTTCCCTCTACCCTGGCCACCATCCCTAACTCTGTCTCAGCTGCCACTCAGCGTCGGCCTCTACCTCTCACTCTACCTTCGGGGTATCCCCTATTGGATCTATCAGGCGAGTAGGTAGCCTGAACCATGCTTCATAAGCAGGGGTAGTCCCCGCATCTGGTAGGCCCTGATTGTATGCCTAGGGTTGTGCAACAAGCTGTTTAAATCCATTGACTACCACAACAAGGTCAATCTATGCTCCCCACTACACCTCCCTTTGTGATCTCATGAAAATAGCTATATAATCTTGAGGAGGCACATCCTATACCTCCCTGAACTGGAGAGCCACCCGGTCTGGACGGTATCACTCTATCATGGTGTGCTACCTCCCCTAGAGGTAGCGAGTCTACCAAGCAAAATCAAGTTGTTGTTGATCATCATACCATGTTGGATGTTGCAGCCATGGCTTTGATCTAAACACGATCATGTCATCAATGACACGACACCAATAAGCTAGACCTATCGACCCAATGTGTTGTAGTGTCATCGGAACCCTGTATCTAAAGACTACGGGCTCATCCTCATGAATGTCTACCAGAACCACCAATCACCTCAAAATGGCAATATGCTCATATGCCCAAATATGGAGCAGTGTCACACCTGCTTTGATGCTCCTACCCTCACTGTAGACAACCTCATGCATGTTATGATACAATGATGCAAGAAGAACTAAACCCCATGCATACATCATGGTCCTCCTAATCATCCCCTCCCAGGCCAATCCCCATCCAGGACTAAAACCTCTGCCCTATTGATCTAGGGAAATCACTCTAGAGATCAGTATAGCTATGAACAATCTAAAAATGGGCACTCGATCACGATATAGATCAAGGTCAATCTAAGAGCTCACCAGAACAATTTGTTGTCTATGTAGAAGGGAGAGACATGTGTCACTCCCAGCATCTATGTCATAAATGACATGCTCTCCATGAATCAGCAATCACAAAATGTGCCACACATCCTCCAATGTCATGGTGGCCTCACCAGTGAGCAGGTGAAATGAAGAGGTCTCACTATGCTACCTCTCGATCAATGCCATCATCATAACAAGGTGGGTTCCAACCTCAAGAAACAAATCAATGAAACCTAACCCTAGCATACCCAGCCACTCCACCTCATCATCATCAAAATCTCTGTATGTTGACAAAATGTCTGACTAATGCTCTTGCAACATTAATGGGGGAGGATCATCCTACATGCATCACGCACACAACATCAATTCACTAAAAAGTCAAAAAAACTAATCAAAATTTAAGACTTTGCATCCAAAACATCAAAAGCATCATTGAAATCAATAATGTCACTCTTTCAAGGGTGTGTTGCTATATCCATTTCAAGGGTGTGTTGCCAATTTGGCGACATGCATTGCTACGCTCAATAGTGAATCAGCATTTGCATGCATCGCTCTATTAAAAAATTGGGGTATGTCACCCACCACTTTCAAGTGACACTAAACTTGAAAATCCTACACGTCACTATATTAACCAAGTGACCCCCTAATCATATGCATCACCCAACCAAAAAATGGTGGTGTGCCACTAGACAGAAGGTGTGTCGCTATAAAATTAATAGCGATGCTTCTAACGCATCAATTGTGTCGCTATACAACGACGTGTTTAGAGACCTAATTTTGACCCCCTATTAATTGCACCTAAAAGTGAAAATCAAGATAGGTTTTGAGTCACATACCAGGGGTCCTATGTCTGCTCTCCATTGGTACTCTTGAACTCACTTCGAAAGGTGAAGAGGAAGCACTCATTGAGCCATTTCGTCAAAAGGTCAGAGCTCAAAAGGCAACAAATCTCTCAAGTGTGAATGCACAAATGAATTGGAAGTGTCAACCTACACCGTAGAAAAAAGTACCCTTTGCTTGACATGGGAATAATTCATGATAAAATGGACTTAATGAGGTCTTAATCTAATGTTGTGAGGTGTTTTTCACATCCATACTAGGTCTTGGACCCTTGTAAAATGAATAACATGCATTTAACGATGTCTTGTAAAGGTGTTGTAAAGACTTGTAATGGACTTTCACGCTTTACTAGACTTAATGAACCCATTTCTCCCTAATTCAACATTATAAAATGTGTTTAATTACATTATCACATCAATATAGAGGGTCTTTGAATTAAACTTAATGATAAACTAGTGTTGTATTGTGTCTTGCACATTCACATTAGTTCTTGTCCCTTTCTAGGCTAAGTGGACCTCATTTAATGTTGTAAAGTGTATTTAATCACACTTTCACATTTAATTCTATGTCCCAAGCCCTAATTGACCTTTACATCATCACTAATAGGCCCCTATTAACTCATATTGTGCATCCTGAGGCTTAAATTGATCAAATACCCAACAAAGTTGTAATTTAAACCTTATTTCCTTATCTCATGGCTTCCTAACTATCAAAATGGCCCTTGTGGGACCCATTCACCATGGATGGTGAATCAGTCCCATATAGGTGGGACCCATTCACCATATGTGGTGAATGAGCCCCATTTGGCCCAATTTTGACCTTTGAGTGGGAAAAAAGTGAAATTTAAGTTTAATATTACTTCATGTCGGCCTGTGATGAGGTATTAATGGGTGAAATAGGTGAAATACCTATAAATATAAGTCTTTTAACCCTAATTCACATCTCTTATCATTATTCATCCTCCAATCTTCCATCTCAAGTCAAGCAACTTAGGGTTTTATCATTTCAAGTCACTAAGACATCAATTTTCAGACATTCAAGGGCATATTCTTCATGTTTTGTTGTAGAATTTCAAGATCAAACATCATGGCAAGGTAATAAACTCCATTATTGCATGTTTCATTCCTTTATTTCATCATTTTGGTTTAATTACCTAAAAGGGGTTTGATTAAGGCAAACCCCCATGCCCTAACATTCAACATTTATCTCTCTTGTTTTTGTGTTTGTAGATTTAGGACTCTTGGAAGTTTTGAAATCATTGAAGATCAAGTTTTCAAGGTGCTCAAGTCTTCTCTTTATTCAACAAGTCAAAATATCAACAAAAACTCACTTTCAGGTTGGGAATTCAGAGTTTCGGAAGCAGACACCTGTAGAAAGCCAAAGTGTAGATCAGAAGCTCCAGAATCCACCTTTGAATATTTAGAAATTCAAAAGTGGACTCATTCACCACAAGTTCATCCTCTCACTAAAGTGGGGGCTAAATGCACTGTAGAAAAAAGTACCCTTTGCTTGACATGGGAATAATTCATGATATAATGGACTTAATGAGGTCTTAATCTAGTGTTGTGAGGTGTTTTCCACATCCACACTAGGTCTTGGACCCTTGTAAAATGAATAGCATGCATTTAATGATGTCTTGTAAAGGTGTTGTAAAGACTTGTAATGGACTTTCATTCTTTTCTAGACTTAATGATAAACTAGTGTTGTAATGTGTCTTGCACATTCACATTGGTTCTTGTGCCTTTCTAGGCTAAGTGGACATCATTTAATGTTGTAAAGTGTATTTAATCACATTTTCACATTGAATTATGTGTCCCAAGCCCTAATTGACCTTTACATCATTACTAATAGGCCCCTATTATCTCATATTGTTCATCCCAAGGCTTAAATTGATCAAATACCCAACAAAGTTGTAATTTAAACCTTATTTCCTTATCTCCTAGCTTCCTAACTGTCAAAATGGCCCCTATGGGACCCATTCACCATGCATGGTGAATTAATCCCATCCAAGTGGGACCCATTCACCATATGTGGTGAATGAGTCCCATTTGGCCCAATTTTGACCTTTGAGTTGGAAAAAAATGAAATTTAAGTTTAATATTACTTCGTATTGGCTTGTGATGAGGTATTAATAGGTGAAATAGGTGAAACACCTATAAATATAATTTTCAACCCTAATTAACATCTCTTATCATTATTCATCCTCCAATCTTCCATCTCAAGTCAAGCAAATTAGGGTTTTATCATTTCAAGTCACTAAGATATCAATTTTCAAACATTCAAGGGCAAATTCTTAGTGTTTTGCAGCAGACTTTCAAGATCAAACATCATGGAAAGGTAATCAACTCCATTATTGCATGTTTCATTCCTTTATTTCATCATTTTGGTTTAATTACCTAAAAGGGGTTTGACCAAGGCAAACCCCCATGCCCTAACATTCAACATTTCTCTCTCTTGTTTTGTTTGTTTGTAGATTTAAGACTCTTGGAAGCTTTGAAATCATTGAAGATCAAGTTGTCAAGTTTCTCAAGTCTTATCTTCATTCAACAATTCAAAATATCAACAAAAACTCACTTTCAAGTTCAGAAATCAGAGTTTCAGAAGCGGACACCTGTAGAAAGCCAAAGTGTAGATCAGAAGCTTCAGAATCCACCTTTCAATATTCATAATTTCAAAAGTGGACTCATTCACCACAAGTTCATCCTCTCACTAAAGTGGGGGCTAAATGCACCATAGAAAAAAGTACCCTTTGCTTGACATGGGAATAATTCATGATAAAATGGACTTAATGAGGTCTTAATCTAGTGTTGTGAGTTGTTTTTCACATCCACACTAGGTCTTGGACCCTTGTAAAATGAATAATATGCATTTAACGATGTCTTTTAAAGGTGTTGTAAAGACTTGTAATGGACTTTCATGCTTTTCTAGACTTAATGAACCCATTTCTCCCTAATTCAACATTATAAAATGTGTTTAATTACATTATCACATCAATCTAGGTCTTTGAATTACACTTAATGATAAACTAGTGTTGTAATGTGTCTTGCACATTCACATTGGTTCTTGTGCCTTTCTAGGCTAAGTGGACCTCATTTAATGTTGTAAAGTGTATTTAATCACACTTTCACATTGAATTATGTGTCCCAAGCCCTAATTGACCTTTACATCATCACTAATAGGCCCCTATTAACTCATATTGTGCATCCCAAGGCTTAAATTTATCAAATACCCAACAAAGTTGCAATTTAAACCTTATTTCCTTATCTCCTGGCTTCCTAACTGTCAAAATGGCCCCTATGGGACCCATTCGCCATGCATGGCGAATCAGTCCCATCCAGGTGGGACCCATTCACCATATGTGGCGAATGAGTCCCATTTGGCCCAATTTTGACCTTTGAGTGGGAAAAAGTGAAATTTAAGTTTAATATTACTTCATGTCAGCCTGTGATGAGGTATTAATGGGTGAAATAGGTGAAATACCTATAAATATAAGTCTTTTAACCCAAATCACATCTCTTATCATTATTCATCCTCCAATCTTCCATCTCAAGTCAAGCAACTTAGGGTTTTATCATTTCAATCACTAAGACATCAATTTTCAGACATTCAAGGGAAGATTCTTCATTTTTTTTGTAGACTTTCAAGATCAAACATCATGGCAAGGTAATCAACTCCATTATTGCATGTTTCATTCCTTTCTTTCATCATTTTAGTTTAATTACCTAAAAGGGGTTTGACCAAGGCAAACCCCCATGCCCTAACATTCAACATTTCTCTCTTGTTTTGTGTGTTTGCAGATTTATGACTCTTGGAAGCTTTGAAATCATTGAATATCAATTTTTCAAGGTGCTCAAGTCTTCTATTCATTCAACAAGTCAAAATATCTACAAAAACTCACTTTTAGGTTCAAAAATCAAATTTTTAGAAGCAGACACCTATAGAAAGCCAAAGTGCAAATCGGAAGCTCTGAAATCCACCTTTGAATATTCAAAAATTGAAAAGTGGACTCATTCTCCATGAGTGGCGAATGAGTCCCACTTCTGGGTCAATTTTGAGGTTTTTGCATTTTTAGATACCCTTTTGTTAGAAATAGGTTTCGGCTCAGTTTTGCATAACTGGGATTGATTCGCCCAGTCTGGCGAATGAGTCCCTCCAGGATTGAAAATCAGCATCAACAACATTTCAAATGTCATTTCTAGTCTTCATCCATATTCCAAGTGAAAAACTTTCAGTTTCAGCAAATTTTGTTGCAATTTGAATTCATTTAAAGGTGTTTTTGCATTACACAATGTTTTTTCAAACAAATTACATTTCTTAGATTTTGCATATTTAATCAATCAATTTCATCATCTTGGTGCATTTAGATCATCCCATTTAGTCTTAAATACATCATACACATCTTAATTTGAGTGAACCTAGATAGATCTTTTGGCCCATCTTTCTCCTTTTAGGTGAAAAACCCTAGAAGTGCTAGAAAGGATTAGGGTGCCAAAAATCTACAGTTCACACCCTTCTCATCTATTTAAGCCTAAAAATTAGGGATTTTTTCCCTAATTTGAGCCAGAAGCTAGGGTTTTGGCCTATTTAACGTATTTCCACCTTGTGCAACCTATTTTGAGCTATTTCTTGTGTTTCTAAGGCCATTTTTGGCATCCTAGGGCTTGTTTTGGCACCTCAACCTATTTTTAACCTTTGTCGAGAAATTAACACAAATTTCAAAATTTATGCCCGATTTCTCAAGAGGGCAGAGAACCAGCTTATTCCTTTCATTAGGGAAATAGTGGGGCATCCAAAAAAAAATTGATTTGCACAATATTTTTTTATCCGAAAAGCGTCAGTCTTTGAACCAATGTAACAGGTACCTTGCTTCAAAGAGGGGAAAAATGTAGACACTTAAAAATGTCCTAAATGATATCGCGTACTCAAATTAGATATACTAACACCATTTCATCCTAAAACCCATCCTCTTTTTGCTTAATTGATTAAATTTGCATCACTATTTAATTAATTATGTCAATTTCATCTATTAACCTAATTGACCTCATTAGGTTAATTCACCCCTTTCATGCTAACCCTTCATCCTGTTAAATTGGATAAATCAACTTGTATAATTTAAATCCCTAAGTCCTCTTATTTAATTAAATAACGCTAAGTTATTTAATTAAATATCATGTCACATCCCCCTTTTCATTAAATAAATTAATTATTTAATGAATATCCTAATTCCCCTAATTTTCATAATTGAAAATTTATTTAATTATCAAATTACTAATTAAATCTAATCCTCCCACTTGCAAGGGAATATTCCTCCCTTGCACATTCCTCCAAAAAAAGAATATTCTCATGGAATATTCCTTCCCCTTTGCAATTACATTTGGTTTTAATTAACTAAATATCTAATTTTCCTCACCCATGAGAATATTCTCTTTCTTCACTCATTTGAAAAAGGGATATTCCTTTTTTGCAACAAACTTTCAACAAAGCTTCTTGTGCAAGTTTTGAAAGTGTGTTTGTTTAGATGAATGTAATTCCTTGATTAAATATCATCTTGCATCCTCAACCCTTGATGGGAATCCATGATCCATGCCTCCTTCCTTCCATTCTGACCATTAATTGATTCTTTTGATCTTGGCCATCAATTTCATTTTACCTATTCTATAAATAGAGCTTGCATCTATTGAATAGGGATCCATCTTTTAAGAGAAAACTTATGTTGTTAAAATCACTCTCATCTTGCACTTATATTTTATGTTTTAGAAGACATTTTAGGTTAATTTCTTGCATCATATTAGCTTAGCTTCCATTAATGGCTTCCAGAGTAACTTAGGTGCATCCATTTAGCATATTTTATAATTAGGGTTTTAATCTTTTGATCTTAAACTATATTTAGAATAGCTTTGCATACACCTATATCGATCATCTTAGCACATATCATGTTAAAATATCTTTTAAATCATGTTTTCATACACATCTCTCATCGGTTTCATCAATTCTCTTCAATAGAATTGATCGAGACAAGTTCATTATCCACAAGATTGGGAAAGGGTCACCATTCCACATCAATTCGACACCACTCCACCAATAGGATAAGTTTCAATGGATTAGAATAGTTGTTTTATGAAGCTTTCATATTTTAATATGTTAGTCTTGATGGATTCTTAGTTTAGTTTTGCATTGAATGATCTTATTGGACTGATATTTAGTGGCTTAGTTACGCTTCGAATCCTCATGGATCAAGTTTAGTCAGCCTATACTAAGTCGTCGATCACAATTATGTATGTTAATGTCTTCTTGAGTGTTTATGGAAGGTTTACCTTCCAGGACGGGTACCGAATATGGGTATTAACGAGTGTAGACTACTTCTTCTAGATCTACTCATATTAGTTTTATACAGATATACGCTTGGCCAAGTGATTGTAGACTATATTGAAATAGATGGATTTATTATATATTTTTCTCTCTGCCATATCCTAGTACTAATCATTGCATATTGTAGTATGATAAAATGCATGCAGATATACTAGGCATGCACCATATTCCATTATGTATGTCAATTTATTTTTGCTAAGCATCTCATGTAGGGTTGGTGGTTCTTCATGTTAGGAAGAACTCTTCGATGAAGCATAAACTTCATGGTTAGGTGGAAAAAGCTCTTGGACCATATTCTCGTCTACTAATTTGTAGATGACTATGAGAGAGTCAATGGGGGTCAAGAGAATTTATTATTTTCATCTCCACATTAATATTGACTTGTTATTGGCATATATACGTCTAATTTATACATCTGTTAAATTGTGGACGATTCTAGTGTATGTGTACAATGCTTATATCTTCATTATATTATAATGACTTCTTGGTAATGGAATGCCTAAGTTGATTATTGTATCACATTATCTCATGTATGGTTTATGTTCATGCATGAATGATATGACGTATGATGTCATGGCTTGTATGGATTTATTACTCCTCTACTATTGTAATCATGATTATTTCTTGTTAATTTGATTAATATTGTTAAATATTTAGATTTTGTGATGAAATTGGAATTCATGCATTACACTATTATATAATATGAAGAGTGTATAAATACAATGAGAAACCTTGCATATAGGTAAGGTGAATGAGGTAGGAAGGTAGGACTAAACAATTGACTAACCCTCCAAAGGTGGAACACTAATGATCTCACTTGACAAGTGTGTGAGAAAATGTCAATAGGTGTCTCGAGTGATGAGGATGCATGTCTCAATGCTATGAAGTGAGACAAAATCCTAAATATCCTAAGTAAACTTAATCTAGGTGTGAATAGGTTAATCCTAGAAAGGTGATTAGCTCACTAGGTGAATAATTTTTCTATTTACACTAGCATTCATTAGGTCAAAGGCATTGACAATTAGTAAGGAAGTTCATCACTTGCCCCATTATATATTTAGTCTTAAAGAAAATTCCTATACCAACCAATTTTAACTTGTGCTAATACACATCATATAGACACTTTTTGTAGATGTAGCATAGAAAATTGTATAGCCTTACAAATTCACAATAAATTTTGGACCCAATTTTGCATTCATATCCCCTAGCATATTTTTAGGCTCATTTGGCTCTTGCCTTAGCCTTTTCGACCCACGGTGCCAAGGTCATGCCCTCATGTGGTCTATTTTTGTGTAAAAGTATATATGGATGGAGATGTAATTTAGTGTTTGTCCCTTTTAGGAGTTGTAATTGTCCAAACACTAGCATGACATGTAGATGTTCATGTGATGCACTAGTGTCCTATGATAGACTACTATCCAATGAAAAAAAAATTAGTGTTTCATCACCTTGATGTGTGCCTAGGTTGGTGGTAATCACTTTGAATAAAATATGAATGGATATTTGTGTCAATGTGAAAAGTGTTTGTATGCATCTAGTTATTATTTATCTAGTTTCTACACCTATTAGTCTTATTCACACTAGCTTAAGTTCACTTAGTGGTTTAGCTGTCTCACCTAATAGATACTTGACACATGCCTTAACACTTGTCCCAAGTATTCTACATGTGTCACATCACTTGGAGGGTTAGTCAATCTTTCTATTTCACCTTCCTACCTCCTCCTTGTCATATATAACCAAGGAGTGATCATTGTATCTACACACATTCTATGAAATTTATTTGGATTTTACATTGTGCTTGATTTATTTCATGGTATTTTGAATATTACATTCATTATTTGTTGCTTCAATATGGTATTAGAGCATTGAATTGCAAGTTCCTTCTCAATTTTTGGTGGATCAATCTCTCGGCACTATCAACAAAGCATTATCGAGCCAAATAAACATCGCCATTGCATCTGAAAGGCTCAAGAAATAAATAACTACCTTTTGTTTCATAAAAATGGTAACTTTAAAAAATTTCTCTTTTTAATAGTTGTTCACTATTATACTGTATTGTTCCATACAAATCCATTATGATATTTTTGGTCAAAATTTTGCAAGAATTTGTGTGCCCTGTTTGGCTTATTTCTAAGGTTTTCAAGGTAAAATTTTCCTATCTTTAGCCCATATCCACCCTAATACTTCTAGCGTGGAGTCATCTTTTACCAATTTTTTTTGGTTTGCGGTCTGGGGGTTTTTTGTTGTTGGGTCATGTAACATACTCCTACCACCCACGGTAAGAGCGAGGTGAATTTTAGTTGGATTTTTCGTGTGGTATGCAGGATTTTAGAGGGTTCTCTTGAAGATTAATTATTTATGATTTGAAAAGAAAGTGTAGAAAATCCATTGGTTCGCCTCTTCCTACACGACCTCCAACATCAAAGATTAGCCTTTGCTAGTATGAGGGATTACCCTCCTACACCTTATTTCATCCTTGACAAAGATTTGCATACCACCTCCAGTCAGCATATAAAGTGAAGGGTTGATTTCTTCTCGATATTGTACTCTTCCAAAAATTTACCATCTTCAAGTTGGTTTCCAGAAGATATGATCCTCTGCTAGTCTACCTAAGGAAGTTTTCCAACATCTCTTTCAAGTTGCATAGGAAGTAAAACTCAGTCCAAGTGAAGGTGTGGACAAAGCTCATAGTGAAGTTGACTCCTCCACTTGGCATCAACCTTTCTCTCACGTAGCCTCAAATCACTTCCACGTAGCTCAAATTTCAGTCAAAGCCAAACTCAATAGCCTCCACCAACAATTGGTGCAGTCAGCCCAAAGAACCTTTCCAATGCCCATTGGACCCAATCAAAGCATCACCCACTTCGAATTTATTACATAACAATTTGGTTAGCATTTTATGCTAAATTGATTATAACTACAAAAATTAATGTGATTTTTTTATATTTTAGGCTAAGCACTAGACTTTTTCAAAGTGCTTAAAGGGGGGATTTTTTCATTTTTACATAAATTACAAGTGGGGTTTTTTTTGAGTTTAACCTCTTTTTGAGCCCAACATTTCAATGTCAAGATGTTTTCAAAATTATAATTTTTTAATTTGTTTTTTAACCTCTAAAACCCAGTGTAATTTGTGTAATTTTTGATGGGGCATAACTTTCACCCCGTTTATCAAAAATTGACAAACTTTTTTAAATTGAACAAATTTTGCAAGGATTTCAAATTTGTAGTCAAATTGAAGTTTCGTAAAGCCCATTTTTTATATTTGTTAAAATATTTGTGAGTTATAAATAGATGATTTGGCTTCCAAAATTCATAAAAGCTTTTAAATCTTGTCTTACATCTTTCTAGGGGGTTCACATAATTTTCACACATGGAAAGTCAAAGTATAATAATTACTTCAATCTAAGGGATCATGAAAAATGGTTATTAGAAAATAAATTCAATTTACTAGGGAATTTGATAAATTTACTTATCAAAACAAGTTAGATGAAGCAATGGGAATAATAGGTCTTGTTTTTTATAATTTACAATTTCACATTTCTAGTTCTTTGGTTTTACTGTCACATGCAAAAACGCAACCAAAGTTCTCACACAATGAACATATTATCAAAAAGTGATCATTCCCCACTCAGGAGACTCTCACCCAGGCGTATCTTTCTATCCCTATCAAATGTGTTAGGGTCTACGAGGTACTCTCTTTCCTCAAACACACTACAAGGGTTGGTTCACATTGAACTTCACTAAATTACAACTACCACTTATTCAAGTCCTTCATATTCACCATGAGAATATTTGCTCTCTCATTCAATGCAAAAATATTTGATACTGTCAACACATTGTCTTTGATTAGACTCTCTTGGTCATAGCTAGAAGTATTGATGAATGTTCATATATAAATTGTAACATGCCCAAAGTTTACCCTATTTTTTTCACCTAAGTTTTAACCCATTTATGTGAAAATATCAAGTTCACCAATACATAGAAATAAAATTTTCCAATTCAATAGCATAGATGCATATTTGAAATAAACCCATTCCAAATTTCATTGTACGAATAAAGTAACATTGCATAATTCCAAGTAAGGAATACATATTTCATTTACTTTTTCCAAATAGATGCAATAGCATAATTATAAATGATAGCTTACAAAAGCTTAATGTACATAAACATAATGGTCAAGTTGTCCTCAACAAGAACAAAAAGCTTCATCTTCTTTTGTTTCATGCAAGTCTCAGCTACCAACTGCATGAGGGAGGGCATCCCCCAAGTGTTTTTCAGCCAACCACAGACTTAATGCAATCCCCCACAAATCTTCCTAACCAATAAGATGGCCCTACCCTTCAACAAAGATATTGGTATGGAAACCCTCTAATATAATTCCTACTTGAGCATGGTGTTGTATCCTATATAACTAGTGTTTCCATGCATTGGATACCCACCTAACATGCATGACACTCCCTACTAGCTATGCAATTTTGGCTCAAAGTGAACTGACATAGTGTATGCAATGGCAACTACACTTACTTTGGCCAAATATTTAATATCATATATAATAAATACAAACACTCGGTACTTTAAGCGATATTGTAAGTTTGTGCCCACCCCCTTTCTCGACTTGGAAAATTTATTGACCATAAATAGCTCTTGACTAGGTTTGACCTCAATAACACAAGATTCCATTCCAAAATGTGATGTTACACTTAGTTAATCTAACTGACCCAATAGGTTAATCCCAACCTCCATTTTATCCAAACCCAAGGAATAAACTGACTTCCTACTTTCAAAGAAACATGAATAACCACTCAAAGGTAAACTACCAACATGGTTTACATAACATCATATCCATTCAATGATGACTTAATACATCTAGCATCATGATTCATGCAATCATATAAGTAGCATGCAATTTACTCGATATATATATACCTTCAAGATAGTTTAACATAACTAAATCATATTGTATACACCTAAAATCAATCAAGAAAATTAATTAATTAAATACACGTTATTTAATTAATGAACCCCTTTAATTCGTCTACTTATAAATAAATTCCAAATTTATTTATATAGTTCATACTCTTCTAATTTTTCAATTTAAAATCACATTCTTCTATTTTAATTAAATAAACAAATTCACATAGTTTGTTTTATTTAATTAATAATATTTTTACTAAATTTAAATCCCAAATTGGAATTTAAGCACATGTCTCCAACTTTTCCTCTTGCCACCTCATCAAGTGTCACATGAATTTAAATATGTTTAATATTTAAATTGCATTATCCTCAACCAATTTCAAAACAAACTTTGGACACTTGGCCCTTTCACACATTTTATTCCCTCATACACTTGGTATGTTTCCCTTGGTCAAGGAAACATTCTCCATGATTCCTTCTAACCTCTTTCACCTCCACTGTTCATCTCTCATGCTTGAATCTTGATCGTTGATTGCTGCCACATCACAAGATGCTTTGGAATTCTTATAAATACAAGCCCATTCTATAGCATTTAGAATCCAATCCCATCTTTGAGTAAATTTACTATGCAGAAATAACATTTGAGCATTTTGAGCATTTAGAGTTTGAGAATAGAACATTTAGGCATTTAGCATTTTAGAATTGTTTTATCATTTTATTTTAGAATCATGGCTTAGTTTCATCATTGCATTGTATTTATCATCTTAGTTTTTATATAGCATTTGCATCATAGTCTTCAACATCATATTCATTGTTAATATCAACATTATCATTTGCAGCATTCAATATCATGTAGGAACTTAGATTCTTGCATCTTATAGCATCTCGTTTCTTAGGTTGTCATCCAAACCAGTCATAGTGCATATACAAATCTGAGAGCACTAATAATTTAAAGGATCCTTGAGAATAGAGAACAATGGAACAATTTTAGAGATTTGTTTTGTTTTAATTTGGTTAATTCTATTATTCAAATCTTTAATGTAATAAATCTCATTGATTTTGTGTGTTTGATTATTCATTTACTAACTCCCACAATTCACACTTACATAAATTGGCGCCCACGGTGGGGCTTGTTACCTAATTTCACTACTTGCTCAATTAGGCTGAGCTTTGTGTTTAGAAACCAAGAGTGGGGTACATTTTAATCATTCCTACATTACATCCAAATGCATAAATGAAATAATCTAAAAAGATTGTGAATTACTACATTCATACATATGCATATAACACAAGAAATATTCAAAATCTTTTCTAAACAAAGTAATCTTTATTGAATGTATAAGTGTACATTATCTCACACAAGCCATGAGATTGACTTACCTTGTTCAATACAAACAAAGAAAATAATATACATGAATAAGTAAAAGTAATGTGCATGGAGGGAGGGAGACCAGTCATTTCCTGAGAATGACTGGTTCTTGTTGTCTTGTCTTTTCTTGTCGTTGCTTCATACTGCTTGTGTCCTCACTCCATACTGCTCCTAGTCCTACATATGGAAAAATGAATGGTGTTAGAGCAATTCTCTAAGAATGAAAAGTTTCCAACTATACATGAACATACACCTTTGCACATATATACTAATCTCCATATGCATTAAACAAGCAGGCATACTTTAGGTGTCCTAGAGAACCATTGAAGTCATCAAACACACCTAAAACATGCATATATTTTTTCTAACCTGTTTATTTCATGTGCAAATACAGGCAAAGTGAGTTTTGTTTCATCAAATTACAGCATATGGGGTGAAATGGACTCCCATAAGGGTTGAGATTAGGATGCTATTTTATTGTGCTTTCAAAAGAACATGGAAAGGTGTTTCAAACTCTTGTGGTTCCCTCAAGCAATCATATATCATCTATGATAGTGAAATTTTAGTCACTGTTATAAATGCCATATACCTACTAAAGCGGATCACAAGAGTCTATCTCAATTGTATAAGGTACAGTCATAGTCCCATGTATACTTTAATCAACAATGGAATAAAGAAAATTACTAGATATTTCAACGTACATATAAGAGCCTTTCATGATAATCATGCAATTTGGGACAACTAAGTACATTCATGTACTTTCATAAAAGCATCATCAGAAAAATACAAGTGCATATTCATATTAAGATTCTCTCAGGTAACAGTGGATGAGAGGGCAGTTTGATGGTGATCAAATCTTTTAGAGCATAGTATATGGCAAACGAAACTTCAAATATCAGAAGTAGAAAGACAACAATAGTGCTCGCAAGATCAGCAATCTTTCCATAAAGAATAATTTATGGTGTTTATTTATTTTCAAACACAGATGCATCTTTGAGAAGATAGAATTGTGTTTTATAAAAGCAACGTTATAAAATCAGAAGGAAAGGATTTTGACAGCTACAAATAGAAAACAACATAATAAAATCCTTTGGAACAAAATAGAAAGGTAGGGTTTTCTCTTGTGGAGATTAAATCCTTAGATTTTCTTTGAAAGATTTTTTAAAAGATGGATTCTAAATGAACCAAATACAAGAGCAACCTGTAGAAGAATAATGGAATAGTAAAGGCCAAGCTACTGCCAAAAAAGGAGTAGGGTTTCAAATGAGACAAACCCTCAAATAGAAAATATAGGGAAAGCAAAAAAAATGAGTACCCAAGGGTGGAAACTAGACAAACCAGTTTGAGTTGAGCCACATTTTCAGAACGAAAACGCAGAGGTAGAAAAAAATAAAGAGAATTGAAACAAGAGGAATCTTCTTCAAAGTTCCATGAAGAAGTTCACAGCTGTGGAGTTTGTCTCCTGTATTTCAAGAGGATTTACAAATAATAGAAAAAATTGAAATGACCCATATTAGTTTTTTTTTTTTATCTGGAAACTCAGACAGAAACAATAAGAACTCACGATTTTTTTTGTGCAAAGAAATCCTCAAAAGAGCCCAAGTGAACATTTACAAAAATACATGGCTCGAGCATAAAAAAGAAGCTACAGGAAATGAAGAGTACGGTAGACAAAACCTCCATCAGTACGAAAATAAATTTAAAAAATAGAATCTTATTTTTTGTTGTTATGAAAACCCTTGAGGGATTTGCTAGAAATTTATAGAAAATGCAAGATATGAAGCCATGATTGGGGTTTTATCAAACCTTTAGATTTTGTATAAAAGAATGGAAAGATGCCAACATTTCATGTAAGAGAAAAGCTTACCCATGCATTCATTATGCAAGAAAGCTTTCAGAAATGCAAGCAAAGCACCCCTGAGATTGTGAAATTCCTCATGAAAGTTGCAAAAAAGTTCCATAAACCCCAATCATGGTGGCATGGCCTGAGAAAATGAAGAGGAAAATATAGAAATGAAACAAACATAAATAATGGGTTAAAAAAAAAACACAGAAGTCGCGACCCTCAACCAGATCAAAAGGAGAAATGAAGTTTTCTATTCAAAAAATGCTTCCATAAAATGCTTACCAGCCTGTCTAAGTGGAAAATCCATGGATTTTGCACAGAGAATCCCTCTGTAACTACAAGAAATCCACCATTGAAGACCTACAAAAAGCTTAAACTGAAACCCTGGCTACGACTTTAGCTTCTCTTAGAAGATTCAAGAGCAAATGAATTTTTCATTTGTGCTTTTCCTTTTACTTAGGGTTTGTAACCCTATCTCAAGGCCAATAAAGTTAGGCATTTTTTGCCTTCTTTTTAAAAAATGCATTGCAATTAATTGAAGTTCGTGGGCTAAAGCTTCATGCTTTATGCCTTAGCATTTTTCTTTGTAAAAGCCTTCTAGTTTTTCTTTTAATGTTTTGCATTTATTTTCTCAAAATGTAAAGTATTTTGAAATTAAATGTTGTTTATAAATCATTTAATTTTCAAATGCAAAATAAGTAAAAGAGATTGGAAGGTTTTCAACACACAATAAAAGGAGATGAGTCTTGATTTATGACTTGGAGAGTAAAAAAGATCATGTGTGAATATGACCAAGTCTTTAAAAAAAAAGTGGAGAGATATGCTTGTGTTAATGACACATGCAAGCATATAGGGAGGATTGCCAAACATTTGGAGCAAATATAGGCATGATAATTCAGTTTTGAAACACAAGGAGGGTATCTAGGCATTATTTTCCTGTGCCTTTATGTTTGACTTTGACAAACAAGACTTTTTCATGCATATTGATGCCTTTTGGAGTGGATATAGATGCTATATTTTTGGCTTTTTGAAGACTTACAAGTTAATGGAGTTTCTAGAGCCCTTTTTTGGTGGACCTACTTGGAGATGATGGTTATATTCTCATTTGAACTCACTTTTTGAGTTAGTTCTTACTTGGATCTTTTCTTTTTTGTGACTTTTGGAGTCCTTAGAGAAAAAATATAGAGTTTTGTAACTCATTTACAGACATTGTATGGTAGAGTTTCACCTTTTGGAGATCAATAAAGAAAGTAAATTTTTCCTTCTCAGTTATCTGTTTCATTGAGTGTGTTGGATGATTGATGAGTTTACATGTGAGTTTTCTTATTCCTTGTTGATATGTCTCATTAATAGAACCTTTAAGCAAAGGAGATATGTATATTGCAGGTTATAGGTTATGTTGGTGATGCAAACAGATTTTAGTTGTGAGGAGAATTCATCATCCTTCTAGGACTATATGTATCATAGCTTTCTTATGAAATATTTATGTAATAGCATATGATTATTGAGTTGTGCATAGTATCTTTTATTGATTGATTGAAAACTGTGTTAGGTAGTTGTACAAGTTTGAACAAATTTGGTGTATCACTATAGGAGTAGTTTTTTAGTTTATGCATTCATTCTCCCTTTTCCTTTTAAAAATCAGAAGTTTTAGGTGACACCATAGGAAGTTGGCCTTCTCTAGAGGCTGACCTCTGCCTACAAGTAACCCACAGCTTTAGAGGTTTTCCCATGTTACACTGAAATATTGAATTTCATATTCAATAGGGTACAATTTCAATAGATAACAATTTTGGCACACCCGGTGGGACAGAGAACTGACAGTGTCAGTCCCTTTTGTACTATGCATTATTGTTGTTTGGTGTGTATAGTAGTACTTTCTATTTTTTGGTATTTTAAGTGACCCTTGAGAATAGAAAAGTGTTTGATCTGTCTTCTCTGTTGTTATACCTATGGAAATTGAAGGACTTGGACCAAATTCTTGAATACACACTCAATGTTTAGTTCCTAGGGGGAAACAATTGCTTGAAAACTTGCTACTGTGTTTGAAGTCATAATTCAAGAAATCATCCATTTAAAGCACCACATTACCATAATTTGCAAACTGAAAACCAAGCAAAATCCATTGTTCAACATATTACACCCTAGAAACACTCAAATTCAAAGCAAAACAACTGAATAGACTACCAAAAACACTGAAAACTTCTAGTTTAGTGCATTCATTCTCTGTTGTAGTGCATCCATACCCTATTTTAGTGCATTCATTTCCAAAATACCTAGTCAAAATCATGTATTTAGGGGTAGCCTAGCGCATCCCTAGATTTTTCTACACATCTAGTCCATTTTTTGGCACATCTGAGTCATCATTCAATGCATTGAGTCTATATTTTAGTGCACACATCATCTGTTCCAATGCATCCACAGCATCTTTTAGTACATTAGATCTATTTTTTGGCACATTTTAGTACATTTTCCAGCACATACAGTCTATTTAGTAGCGCATCTATGCAGTCTTTTAGCGCATTCATTCTCTATTGTAGCGCATTCATGTAGTCTTTTAGCACATTCATTCTCTGTTTTAGCGCATGCATGCAATATTTTAGAGCATCCAGGCTCTGTTTTAGCACATCCATTAAATCAGCAACCTGAGAGCTATTTTCATCCCCTGTTCATCAATTTGAACTAGAATTAAGGATCTTTTCTAGCACAGAATCATTCCTCAGGTACACCAGAGTCTAAAACTTGTTGAAACTAACATTTACAAGTGGAATTCTTCAAACTAAACCAAGATCTAACAGCTTAAAGTCCCTAAATCATCAAACTTATCATATCCCTGATTGTTAAGCCAAGTTTCATGATCAGGATTTGTCATCCTTTCATCATGAAACAAATTTGCATAATCAGATTAAACTTAGTCTCATCAATAGAATTTGTCATTCTATTTGACTTATTTTTTATCCTTGGCACTCCAAATAAAGATCAAATTTTAGTCAAAGTATAAGACTTGTATGCCTGTTCAAACAAGATTACAAAAGTAGAAACTCAAAGAAAAATAAATTGAAACTCAAAACACCATGGTTGAACCTGAAGAGAATCCTTTCCATCGAATCCACAACACTAAAGGAGAGGAAATAACTGAGGAAGACATCCAACATGCTGAACAAGATCCAAATTTCCATAAGTTCCTAGAAAATATTTTTGAAAGGGATGGAGAAAAATACTTCCTAATGTTGGCTAAACAAGGTGTCAAATTTCCTAATTACTTTGATGTTAAAAAATTGAAAGCACCTCCTAAAAAGCCTGAAAATGATTCACAAAATATAGAACAAGTGACTGCATTAACTCATCAAATGAAAAACCTCCAACAGCAGATTCTTGACATGCAAAGGGGAACATCAAAATGATACTTGCTACAAGACATTTGTCCATATCCTTTTGATCAAAATATCAACATGATTCCTTTTCCCAAACATTGTGAATTCTCAAAGTATGATAAATACAATGGTAAAATAGATCCAATAGATCATGTGAGGGAATTTAGAACCATGAGTCTTGAATTTGCACACAAAGAAACTTACTTGATGAGATTGTTTCCACGAAGCCTAGGTGGACAATGCCTTGAATGGTTCTCCAAACTTGCACCACCAATTAAAACCTTTGAAGAGTTGGTTAACAAATTCATCACTCAATACTCCTATAACATCCAACATGAGATAACAATGAAAGAACTTTGCAATGCCAAATAGAAGAAGGGTGAATCATTCCTCACATTTTTGCAAAGATGGAGAAGGTTGTTTGCAAGATATTCTCGTCCCATACTAGAAAAAGAAAAGATTAAAATCTTTATTGACAACCTAAATGATGAAATGAGTTACAGATTGGAATTACAATGTCCACCTACTTTTGAGAAAATGATTGAGAATGGGATCAAAATCGAAGAAGCTTTGGTCAAAAGAGGAGTCATAAAAATTTACAATGAAAACAACTCATCAAACTCCAACAATTACAACAGCAATGATAAACCAAATTTTTGGCAACGAAATAAGAATGTTAGTAACAATGACACTTTAGCTGAAACACAAAATGCAAAACTAGTATTTAACTTGACAACAATCCACCAAAACAAATCAAAACAACAACCAAAATAACAATCCAAGCAATGTTGAAACCAAACCACCACCATATCGAACATCCTCAAATTGAAGAAGGTTCACACCTTTGGGACAGTCATTGGAATCAGCATTAAAGGAGCTTCTTGCAGCCAAGGTTATAACATTACCAGAGGAAAGAAATTGGGAACCACAAGTTAAACCTTCTTGGTGGAATGATGCACATTTCTGTGAATTTCACAGAATTAAAGGACATAAAACCAATGACTGCATGCAATTGAAACATTTGATACAAGACTTGATTGATAACAAGATGATATTTGTAGAAGGACCCCAAACAAACAATGATCATGGAGCATTCAAGAATCCTTTACCAAATTACAAAAAATGGGAATCCTCTTCATCAAACACCAAAGGAAAAAATGTGAACTATGTTTACAACACCACAATTCTTCATATTGAGGTAGTTGATGATCAAACCCATGACAAGCAAGATCTTATTTTAGTTGATAATCCAATTAATGACAGCACCATTGAACATGAATAAAACATTTTTACAGCTAAAACTCATCACCATGACATCAACATCCAATCACGTCAAATTAATGACATTGTGCCAATTAATTTGATCACAAATACTATTGCAAGTGACAATAAAATTAATGTCATTAAAATTAGAGAGAAACAAGATTCCCAACCAGTCAATACAACCACAAGAGGGAAAGCTAAAGTAACACTGAAAGGTATTGCCTCTTCTCCATCCAAAACAATTGTCGTCCCTGCAACTCAATACAACATAGTGGACCAATTGCAGAAAATACCAGCTCAAATATCCATATTGGAGCTCCTCAAGATTTCACTAGCACACAAGGAGATTCTAGAACAAGCTCTAGTAGCCACCACAATACCAAATGATCTAGAAATATGCCAATTCCAAGCTATGGTGGGACACTTGACCGCACCTCACTTCTTATCATTTTTCGAACATGATGATGTATCCATCAACCATCCACATAATGTTGCCCTCCATATTGAGGTTTTAATTCACAAACATTGGGTCAAACATGTTCTCATAGATGGTGGAGCTGGCCTAAATATTTGTACTTTGAAACTCATCTGTGCACTTGGATATTCAAAAAATGTTATTGATGCTAGAAGAAAAATCACAATCAAAGCCTATGATGATGAAGAGAGATCTTCCCAAGGATTAGTTGTCTTACCAATTCAAGTGGGACCAATTGTAAAAGAAATAATCTGCCAAGTGTTGGATAAGGAGCTGACATACAATATACTTTTGAGACATCCTTGGATTCATGAGATGCAAGCAGTGCCATCTACATATCATCAGTGTTTGAAATTTCCTTTCAATGGGCAAGAGATCACTATTTCAGCTAATTCCAACAACCCCCAATATTGCAACACGCTCAAAACAACCCAAGACACCTTTGTACCACATAACATGGAAGCTCCAACTCCTAGTTCATCAAACAAGGAAGGTCAAATCAGCTCTTTGTCACATCAGCTTAAGGAAAAGGTTCAATCAAAATACAAAGGTATCAGTGATTCTACTCCATCAAATCATGGAAGTCAACTCAACACCTTATCAAAATAGGTTGAAAAGATCTATTTGAAAGACAAAGGCCTAGGGGAATATTCATTTGAGCAATCATTATTCCTTTCACAGCTACTATCCACTCCTAAGTCATATGGGAAACCATCCACATCAAAACAATCCTCACAACCAACCACGCTCTTTGACAGAAAGTTTGTAAAAGTAGGCACCTTAGTGGATGAATCAGAACACAAGGATGTCCTGAATTGGTTGTACAAAGATGAAGAAACATCACAAGCATCAACTTCTAGGGTACAAACAGAACAATATGGTAAAGGGAAGATAATCCTAGAAAAGATGGGATACGAAGGAAAAGGTCATTTCGGAAAAAGAAAAGAGGGTATCATAGAACCAATACAACCTACCATAACCAATCCAAAGGAAAAAATAGGATTAGGGTATAGAGAAGAACCAAAAGAAGAAACCAAGCAACAGGTTGTTGAGAGAATTCTTCAATTGAGAGATAGCTCTGAAATGGATTCCAATGAGTACGAATGGGATTCCCTCTCTGAAGAGTCTTGTCATGATAAAGAAATTGATGTAATACAAAAGTATACACCAATACATATGGAGGGACAGAGCTTGAGTTCTAGACCACTTGAATTTGGATCACAGCATATCGATGACTCAAGTGAAGACAATCAAAATTTGAGTGAGATAGATACTTCAAAAGAGAGTAACATCATAGACCTCAATATTTCCATTGGACACTTTGATGATGTTGCCATCATGACACTTACCTCTTTTGACCTTATCCAATTTGATGATTCCTTTCCATTGGTACACCCTGAACTGATTGACTGGGACCAAACTGAGCTACTTGACATACTTGTCTTTCCAAACGATGACGCCATTGTGAACTTCCTTTGCTCTGATGATCCCGACACATGTTCCACCAGTGAATCTCATAATGAAGGTTTAGACAAGGGGAGTTCCAAATCCTTCAACTGCAAAATGAATATCAAAAATAGATCTAATGGTGAAAACCATTTAATGGCAGTATTAGATCAGGAAAAAGTGAAAATAAAGAGCGCATCTCAAGGTTAAAACCTTTCTAAGACACCGAGAGATGGAATATTTGAAACTCTTCCTGAACACTATCATGAGAGGTCTTCAGTACTCATTGAGCCCACACATTCCATCAACATTGGTACACCTGAAATAGTGAAGACCCTACATTTAGCAGCATCCATGACAGAGGAAGAAAAACCAAGCTTCACTAAATTATTTGAAGAGAGGCAAATCAACTTTGCTTGAACTTATGCTGACATGCCAGGCATGGATCTAGAGCTTATCTTGCATCATTTATCACTACCACCTGGAGTAAAACCAGTGAAGCAAAAGTTGAGAAAAATGCATCCCCATATCGCCCTCTTGGTGAAAGCTAAATTGAAGAAACTACTAGATGTATGATTTATCCATCCAATTGATTATGCTGAATGGATCTCCAACATTGAACTAGTTTCAAAACCAAACAAAAGCATCAAGATATGTATGGATTTCAGAGATCTTAACAGGGCCTGTCCAAAAGATGATTTTCCACTGCCTAACATTAACATAATTATAGATCTGATAGCTAAACATGAAATTCTCTCACTCATGGATGGATTTTCAGGTTATAATTAGATCAAAATAGCACTAGAGGATCAAGAGAAAACTGCTTTCACATGTCCATGGGGTACTTTCTATTGGAACGTCATGCCTTTTGGGTTGAAAAATGCAAGGGCTACTTATCAACGTGTGGTGACCACCATCTTCCATGACATGATGCACACCTTTATGGAGGATTACATAGATGACTTGTTGGAAAAATAATACACTAGAGAAGGACACCTAGAAATCCTAGACAAAATCTTCACTAGATTGGAGAAATTCAATGTGAGGCTAAATCCCAAGAAATGTGTATTTGGCAAGACATCAGATAAACTCTTGGGATATATTGTGTCAGCTAACGACATTGAGGTAGATCTTGTGAAAGTTAAAGCCATCATGGAGATGCCTCCTCCTAAGAATATTAGCCAACTCAGATCTTTGCAAGGATGATTCTAGTCTATCAGGAGGTTCATCGCACAATTGGAAGGTAAAACTCATCCTTTCAATCATTTGCTACACAAGAATGTTTCTTTCAAATGGGATGAGAAATGTGAAGTAGATTTTAACCAATTGAAACAGTATCTGATGACACCACCCATACTGGTACCGCCAACCGAAGGAAAACTATTATTACTCTACATTGCAACAACTGAAGTATCTTTCGGTGCTTTACTGGAACAGGAAGATTCTGTGAGAAAAGAAGGGGCTATTTATTACATCAGTAGAACCTTGAATGGCTATGAGATCAACTATACATTTATTGAAAAAGCTTGTTTGGTGGTAGTATTTTCTACTCAACAACTAAGATATTACATGCTAACCCACACCATCAGACTCATAACAAAAATTGATCCATTGAAGTACCTACTTAGTAACATTGCCTTGATAGGAAGACTAGCCAAATGGGTAATGATATTGAGTGAGTTTGATATCCATTATGTGGATAGGAAAGTAATCAAGGGTCAAGCCATAGTGGATCAACTAGCTGAAGCACCATTACAAGATGATCACCCAATGAGCATTGAGTTTCCAGATGCAAATGTCCTAATAGTTTCAACACAATAGTGGATGTTATACATTGATGGATCTTACATGCAACATGGATCAAGAGCAGGAATCTTGTTTGTCATGCCACAAGGGCACACCATTCCAAAGTCCTACAAGTTAATGTTTCCTTGTACCAACAACACAACTGAGTATGAAGCATTGATCATTGGTATCAAGACAACCATGGAGTGGAAAATCACAGAGTTACATGTCTATGGAGATTCTCAATTGATCATAAATTAGGTAAGTAATGACTACCAGAAAAAAGATGATAAATTGATGCCATATAAAAGAATGGTTGATGATTTCAAGAAGTCTTTTGTGGAGA
Organism: Sequoia sempervirens; assembly: GCA_007258455.2. Classification (NCBI taxonomy): domain Eukaryota; kingdom Viridiplantae; phylum Streptophyta; class Pinopsida; order Cupressales; family Cupressaceae; genus Sequoia; species Sequoia sempervirens. Next base: position 441,181,650 of record VDFB02270651.1, read on the forward strand.
TCAAATTTGAGCAGATTCTAAGAGGTGACAACAAAGCTACTTATGCTATGGCCACCATTACTTCTCTCCTTAAGATACCTTAAAAATGAGCTCATTATGAGTTCATGGTGGAACAAGTGTTTAACCCTGCCTACAATAACCCTGAATCCCAACTCATATACCATCTAGTCGAAGTTGATGCTTCTATCTATGGGAAGATCTACACTTACCTAAAAGACAACACCCTACCACCAAATCTATCCCGAAATTAGAAATGAAACTTTATTCGACAAGCATCTCGCCATACCTTGATAGCCGATGTACTTATCGACAAGGTCTTGACGGTACTCTCCTTTAGTGTTTGGAATGTAACAAAGTTGAAACTTCTTTATGCAAGGTTCATGAAGGTATTTGTGGAACTCATTCAAGTGGACTAACTCTCACTAAGAAACTCCTACGTTTGGGGTATTACTAGCTAAATATGGAGGAGTCTTTTCAATATGTCAAGAAGTGCCAAAAATGTCAAATCCATGGAAACTTCATACATGCACCAGCACAAGAGTTACAACCTTTTGCATCAACATGGCCTTTTGTCAATGGGGATTGGACCTTTTAGGTAAAATACATCCATCTTCGTCAAATGAACAGAAGTTCATCATCATAGCCACAGAGTACTTTACAATGTGGATTGAAGTTGTCCCCTTGACCTCCATCATAGGAAAACAAATTGCATCCTTCATCTTGAATTACATCATCTGTCGGTATGGCATTCCTCAATCCATTGTCACGGAGAATGGTAGACCTTTCAAGAATCAGGATTTCCAAGAACTTTGTGAGAGGTTTCATATCCAGCATCAGTTTTCTGCACCTTACTATCCTCAAGGAAATGGCCAAGTAGAGGCCTCAAACAAAACCATCTTGAAGATCCTGAATAAAAATGTCAATGATGTTGGATGAGACTGGCACATTCAACTGAATCCTGCTTTGTGGGCTTATAGAACCAATATTTGTACCCCGACAGGAGCCACACCCTATGCTCTAGTCTATGGATTAGAGGCCATTCTACCTATTGAGGTTGAGATACCATCACTTTATGTGTCACTAAAGGGGATCATTTCATATGAAGATTATTAAGTCTCTAGGTTACAAGAGTTGGAACTGTTGGATGAGCATTGTTAGCAAGCAGTTGATCAACTAAAATCCTATTAGAAAAGGATGTCTAGAAGCTACAATCACAGGGTCAAATCAAGAACATTTTAGGTTGGTGACTTAGTCCTGAAAGAAAATCCCCATAATCAACAGGATAGAGAGAAGAAGGGGAAATTTGAACCAAACTGGCTAGGTCCTTTTGTAGTTGTATTAGTCTTCAAATCAGGATCATATCAGTTGTCCACACCTGAAGAGGATTTGTTTGATGAACCCCTCAATAGCCTACATCTCAAGAAATTTTACACCTGACTCATCCAGTGTATCATTAAAAGTCCTGAAAAAATACAAAAACATCATAAAATATCTTGAAAAAATGATTACCTTGATGAAAACCTGGAAAACAGGCGTCTTGGTAACAACAAAAAAAGAGAAAAATACAAAAATACAAAAAAAAGTGAAAAATTAAAAAAATCAAAAAAATCATAAAATCTAAAAAAGTGCAATAAAAACAAGTAGTGAAAACCTAACAACAGGCACTATTTGTGATAGATTAGCTTTTCCATCTATTTGAGCATGCCAACCATTCACTTTCATCTTCATTCTGCCTATCATCGGTAAGCCTCATGTACATATCTCGGCATCACAGTTGTGTCTCACCCTAGACTGGGGGCAAAATCCTAAACTCACTGGGGAAAAATAAACTTTGAGCTTAAACCAACAGACAAATAGCAATAGGACAACAACAAAACACAACGATCATAGTACAAAACCCAACATTGAACATGAAGCACAATCATGATCACATCAACCATCCATATCAAACAGCCAAATCAATCAAAATCCAAGCAAACTTTAAATGGATGATGTTTCTCTGAATCATGACTTTATCATGTTAGCATGAATGTTCAACTGTTGTACTTTGATTTTTTTCATCATATCTTTGGAGCACCTTGATGATGTATTGAACTAGAGGAGCCAGGAAGGAGTATGATTTTTCTTTGTTTGTTGTCTGTGAGTTGATCATAATTATTGTGCAAATTGTCACGGGACATGCTCTACAAAGTATCATTGATGGCATTCTAAATTTGCATAGGAAAATGATTAACTCTTATCTATTTACACAAGAAATGCTCAGGTCATCTCAGTTCAATTATACCTAGATGCTTGTGTTAACTTGTAATATCAAAAATCATGGAAGTAGTACTCAGGTCATCATGGTCTAATTATACCATCGATGTTTTTACTCACTTTCAACATTTTAAAGGCTCAATGATGATAAAAAGCATGACAAATCGACTGTTACAATGACAACCTTTGCATATTAGATCTGCATGGTTAAGATAGATTGCATTCATATCAATGTTGCATCTATATTTAGGGGTTTTCCAAGGCTAAAACAATTTCATGATGATGTTATCTCTATTATTAATGGATTGAGTACACTTAACATTACCAAAAATATATCATTCTCATATAGTTGCATAATCATTTGCATCATCATTTGCATACATTAGAAAGAATTATCATATCACATATACATTATCACATCATTCATCCATCCATACATTACATCATAATATTTGCATCAGAAAACACAAAAAGAAGTGCATTGCATCTCACTTGCATAATCAAAATCATTTCATCAATTATCCAATTAAGAAGATTAAGACATAATGGTCCATTAAGAAGATTGAAAGACATATCCAACAAAGTAAAGATATAATGCCATTGATATGAACATCTAAAACCAGTAGTGAAGATAGATATTCCAGGATGTATGAATTTGTTATTACTCAAAACCAAGACTGAAAAAGGACTAGTTGGATCAACATAATCATCACATGAATGTACATAAACATCATACATCATTTGCATAATCAAATCCATCCCACATAGCATAAAGCATCATCCATAAAGCATATAGAATCATCAATCATGCATTATCATATCATCATTGCATACATCACATAATCATCATATAAGCATCACATAGGAACCATAAAAACATCATAAACACATAGAAATATGCACCATAATAGTATCATTCCATCCATCCATTCACTCATGCATTAATATTATCATACATTCATCCATTCATTGCATCATCTATTTGCATTAGAAAAGTATAAAAACATAAAATGCATCACATTTCATTGGCATAATACGATCCATCACATGTATAATTTAGGCATCATTCATAAAACATCATAGAATCATAACGCATGTTTCATCATTTGCATCCATAGAATATCATACCATCATCATATAGAACATCACATAAGCATCATGAAGCAAAAACAAAATGCATCCATCATGGGCATCCATCATAAATCATATAAACACATAGATCGATAATCATCGCCGCATATCATATAACATCAAAATCATAATGTCAAAGTGTACAAGGATATCCAAAGGTATAAAGAGATACATCAATATCAAAAATAGCAATATATCATAGTGTCTCAACTAAATCAAGAAGTATACATCATGTCCCAAAATACAACAAATATTTCATCACATCAAAGCTATGTCGTGCTCCCCCTAGACGGTGTCAGAATCACTGGACCAGTGCTTCCCCCACCAAACAGACCTGCACCAGGATCTCTCAGATCTCTCATAAGCCTTTGTGTCACACCCCTACTAGTAGTCCTGGTGTGAGTAAAACTAGTGGACTATGCATAGCTCACTCGACACTCTGGAGGAACGGCCTCATGATACTTTATCCTATAAAACTCTGCCTCCCTAGTAGAGTGTCGTACCTCTCTAAAGTGCTCCATTGTTGAGGTACCCTCAATAGCTCTCTACAGTCTCTCGATAATGCCCTCTGCCTAATCCACCCACAGTCTCAAACTATCCCTCTCGGCTGTGAGTGTAGCAATCTGCCCCTACATTTGTGTCTGTTCCTGAGCTTGGACCTATGCTAGCAAAGCCTACACTTGTGCTAACTACCCTTGGAGTGTCTGAACCTACACCTATAATGCAACTATCTGTGTCTGTTGCTACTACGAGGGTAGCCTAATCCCCACATTTTGTTGGGCTACCGCTACTGATGATTGCCTCTTCTGAGGCACTCTAAAGTCTCAAACATCTAGGATTGGCCCTCCTCCACCCTCATCTCCTCCACCATCACCTTCGTCTCCATCTCCCCCATCACCATCTTCACCTCCTTTGTCACCTCCATCCCCATCCTCATCATCATTGCTCTCTGCCTCCTCCTCCTCCTCATCTCCCCCATCTCTCCTTCGCCTGCACCCATGTAATACTACCCTCTTTGCATCATCTAATAGTGGCACTGGCTCGTCCTGGGCTAGAGATCCGTGGGAATGGATGTGTAAAGAAGTATTGTGCATACTCCTCAAACATCAGAGCCTTAATAATATCTAGATGATGAATATCCCAGATAATAACCTGTAAACCTTGTAACTCGTGCATTGTTACATCATATGAAAAAATAGGCCCCCACTCTATCAATCCATCCATCGTCGTGCATAATGGGTCACTCCCTAAGGCATGCCTTGTACCCGACCATACTATCACCACACCCTACTCAACGGAAATCTCTCAATGATGAACTGTGTCTGACCAATCAGGTACATGGACTAGCATAGAAATGGCATCTCAATATCATCTCGGTCCACTGCTCCCAGTCAAGGTAGGGTCACCATGTCACTGTCTCTAAATCATCAAGAACTCTCCTCCAGTACTCCAGCTTTCCCAGCCTAGGCAAAGCAACTGGACCTATATATACATGAACATAGGGTCTCATGGTTGGTTCTTGTTTGTCTGCAACTGAACAGGTGACCGCTATATGCTCTCACACCCATATCTGAAGCAATGTGACTCCTGCTGACAAACTGGCCCCTCAGAGGTAAACCACCTGATGTAGATCATGGTATAGATGGGAAAGCATGCAACATCCCCATGCATATTTGGTACCCTAGGTGATCATACTCTCAAGAATATGGCCCCATCCAACTGAAAGTCCCTTTGACCTACAGTCAGAACAAAGGAATCCTCCAATAAATCCAACAAGCACATATAGCAATGTGGCATAAGCATCAACCATCTCTCTCCACAGAATCTCATAACCACATATCTGATCATCCTAGAATACTCTCCTCAATTCATTTGTCTCGCCTTGCTCAGTAGAATCAGATAATACCAGCTCTCAAACAACAGTTATCCACAAAATCCGATAGACGTCCTCTGGTGTCACTGTCATCTCACTAGTGGGCAAATGAAAGGTGTTATGCTCACTATGCCACCTCTCTGCTAAAGTTGTCAATAGACCCCTATTAATCCTAATTTGGGGCATATCTATCAAAGAGGACAATTAGCATTGTGCAATAACTGCTACCTCAGCTTGCACCAGGTGGGGTATCAAATCCCACATCCTAGGGAAACACTCTCAAATCTGTAGACTCGTCAAAGGCTCCTATCATCACCAAATATCACAAATCAGTCATCTTGTCAATCAATCAAAATCAATCAGCCTATCAATCTAATCAACTCTGGTGAGACTTTGATCAAATCTCATGAGCATCAATCCATCATTCAACCTCACCTATCATGAGGTTTATCAATCAATCTATCATTCAACCTCGCCTATCATGAGTTTTATCGATCAATCTATCATCCAACCTCGCCTATCATGAGGTTTATCAATCAAATTATCATTGATCCTTGCCTATCATGAGGTCAATTATCATCATTTTATCATTTATACTCGCCTATCATGAGGTCAATCATCATCTAGTCTATCAACATCAGCAATCATCATCAAATCAAAGGCTGACATGATCAAAAATCATCGAAAACAAGGAGCTAAATCAAAAAATTCATCATTCTGACTTGGATGCGCTAAAACAGTGACTCAAAATGCTAAAAGCATGGATGCACCAAAAAAATTCATCAATGCACTAAAATAGGGCTTTAATGCATAAAACTATCATATGCACTGGGAAATTTCATGGATGCGCCTGAACAAAGTCCCTATGCGCCGAATCAACATATGTGCTACATCATCCCATCAATGCGCTACTTCAGAAAATCAATGTGCTACATGCATCTATGCACTAGTCTATTGATCCAATGCGCTAAATGCCTATATCAAAGAGCTAAATCATCCTATGCGTTAAAACAGTCTTTCTATGTGCTACTTCAGGCAATCTATGCACTAAATGCACCTATGCACTAATCTGTTAATCTTATGCGCTACAAAACTAATCCTAAGCGCTAAATCATCCAATGCGCTAAAACCCTAACCCTATGCGCTAAAATTCTAAATGCACTAGAACAGTCTGTCGATGCGCTACATCAGCGACCGAATGCGCTAAAACATACAAAACCGAATTTAAACATGAAAAATGGCATGAAAAACAAATTGCACAATTTACGAGGGAGGTTTTCGAGGTATGTACCGGAGGTCCATACGTTGTTGTCACCTAGAATTGCACCCTGTGCAAAGTTTACAAGAAACTGAGCATTCTAGAGCAACATGGGATCACTCCAAGGCTGTGGGTCACCTATGGTTGAAGTGAACCTCCGGAGAAGGCCGACTTCCTTTGGGTATCACCTAAACTATTGATTCTTTGAGAGGAAAAAGGGAAAGATGCATAAATTAAAAGACTACACTAGGGTGATACACCGAATTGATGAGAAATCATGAAATGAACACAGGAAGAACATACACTTGAAAGCCTAATTGCTATTCTCAGAGCAACTTCTTTCAGACTTAATGCTTTAGTCCTAACAGGTTTGGCCCACACATACACCTTGGGAAGGAAAGATCAATTTCACAACCTTAAGATACAAATGCAGAAATGTGAAAACACAGTTATAGACTTGCATGTGCAAAAGAAAGATACAAAAATGAGAATCAATACCAATATGAACATGAACTTTTAAGGTAAACTCTGTGTTGTATTCAGGATTCAGTTGAGTTACAGAAAACATACATTGACTGAGAAAGGATTGATTGAAAATCACTAACTCTTCAAAGTGTGCAATCAGAACTATTACAAAAAAGGAAAAAATCCTTATATACAGACTGATATCGGCCCATTAGGGCTTACAAAAATATCCAGTTCAGAAAAAGATCTATCTCAGATCTTTTGATCGAAATTAATGCTGAAGCCCCTGCGTGTCCATGATGGTGAAGAGTCATCTCCGAGGAAGCCTTCTTCAGATATCTTCAGCTACTGCATTCATTCTGATCCTGTCGTCATGTTCGATTGAGCTACCTCAGCTGCACCTTGAATGCTCTGAGCCTGCAATAGATACATGTCACCCTTCATCCTTTTGACGTTCCTTAGACTGCCACGGTTGACCCTCAGACCTCTCTGATTGGCTGAGTGAACTATCGCAGACTCCTGCTCAAATTCCTCAGTTGATCATCTCGGCGAGACACTAGAAGTGTCTCACCGATGATCAAACCCCTTCGCAAGCATCAGAAACACATGGAGCCATCGCTAAAAGCTCCCATGATATCGACATACTAGAGCCATCGAAGACACCATTCATCAGAGAGTGGGGTGAGTCACACGAGGACCTTTATCGAGAGACGTGATATCGGTAAGACTATCGGAAGCCCCACAGCCATATAAGTCTTCTATCATATCGGCTTCTACCTTTGTCAGAGACACACTCCATCGTTGAGACTTCCGCCGGTCGGGAAGAGTTTTCTCGAGTTCTTGTGCTAATCCGGCTCTTCTATTGTCGGTGAGACCTTACCTTATCGCCAGGACATCTCGGCAAAAGTTTCATCACACCAAAGGCTCTTTGAGTTGGGGTGACACTTCCGTCTTGACAAGACATTTCACCGAGAACCTTTCCTTTGGCCGAAACTGCCTTTTCATTTTGGAGGCTCCACTGCTCGATGAGACTCTCGTCGAGAACACCCTGTATGTCGCCAGGACTTTCTGCTGTCGGTAGGACCTCTGGGCAACATCCTCAACTATTGGCGAGACCTCTTGTGTTCCAGCGGGGCCTCCTTTCGATCGGCAAGACTTCTTCCGACCTTTTGTCGAATGTCGGAAGCTACCCAAAGCCCCTGTTCGCCGTGAGTCCCCCGACTTTTATGATTGAACGCCTGTCGGCTAGAGAAACCCACACGATAAGAGGTCATACCGACCCTTCTTGTTATAGCGATAGGCTCTGCAGGCTCGTTCGGCATGACAGGAACTAGGTCTCAGTGACCTGCTCAAGATGGAATGAATCGAAATAGCTAGTCGGCCAGACAGTAGGAGGGTCTTGCCGACTTCTCCTTAGATGATTTTCATGCTGAATCTTCGCTAGGGTAGCTTCTCCCACTGAGTTCCCATGACCTAGCAATAGATGTAGAGTATTTTCCCTTGTGTGAATGTCCCACTGGCCTCTGAAGATCTAACATTTGATTATCTCGCCTAATTTAACTGTAGGTGAAATAGAGGCACGATGCATGCACTCAAATCGTGTGTGGTAGGGGATCACCATCTCTCCAAATTTGCACAAATTACTCAATCACTCTCAAAGTTTTCAAAATGCAAATGCTCAAATGAACTTTAAATCACCCTTTTTAACCTTTTAAAGGTTAATTAAGTGGGAATTTTAGGGGGTGGATTTATTTTATTTTCTGAAGGGGCTTAGTTCATCATTTCATCACCTGGTGACTTAAACATCATTTTTTCGGGAGATAAATTGTTTCTAGATCGTAAAATTTTGAAATCATCAAAAAATTCAAAAATTGCAAAAATCTTAAAAATTCAAAAATTCATCGATTTATCTCCTGAGGCATATATCTATCATCAACTGAAAATCAACATCTAGGGCATCAAAAAAAAAATTTGTCGGCATCAGCAGTAAATTTTTCTTTGAAGCAACGTGTAAACACATTACTTCAAAGAGGGGCAAAATGTATACACCTAAAATCGGTCAAGACAATTAATTAATTAAATACAAGTTATTTAATTAATGAACACCTTTAATCCGTCTACTTATAAATAAATTCCAAATTTATTTATATAGTTCATACTCTTCTAATTCTTCAATTTAAAATCACATTCTTCTATTTTAATTAAATAAATAAATTCACATAGTTTGTTTTATTTAATTAATAATCTTTTCACTAAATTTAAATCCCAAATCGGAATTTAAGCACATGTCTCCAACTTTTCCTCTTGCCACCTCATCAAGTGTCACATGAATTTAAATATGTTTAATATTTAAATTGCATTATCCTCAACCAATTTCAAAACAAACTTTGGACACTTGGCCCTTTCACACATTTTATTCCCTCATACACTTGGTATGTTTCCCTTAGTCAAGGGAACATTCTCCATGATTCCTTCTAACCTCTTTCATCTCCACCATTCATCTCTCATGCTGAAATCTTGACCGTTGATTGTTGCCACATCACAAGATGCTTTGGAATTCTTATAAATACAAGCCCATTCTACAGCATTTAGAATCAAATCTCATCTTTGAGTAAATTTACTATGTAGAAATAACATTTGAGCATTTAGAGTTTGAGAATAGAACATTTAGGCATTTAGCATTTTAGAATTGTTTTATCATTTTAGTTTAGAATCATGGATGAGTTTCATAGTTGCATTGTATTTATCATCTTAGTTTTTATATAGCATTTGCATCATAGTCTTCAACATCATATTCATTGTTAATATCAACATTATCATTTGCAACATTCAATATCATGTAGGAACTTAGATTCTTGCATCTTATAGCATCTCATTTCTTAGGTTGTCATCCAAACCAGTCATAGTACATATACAAATCTGAGAGCACTAATGATTTAAAGGATCCTTGAGAATAGAGAACAATGGAAGGATTTTAGAGATTTGTTTTGTTTTAATTTGGTTAATTCTATGATTCAAATATTTGATTTAATATGTCTCATTGAGTTTGTGTGTTTGATTATTCATTTACTAACTCCCACAATTCACACTTACACATATAATCATGAAAATCCTAATAACTATATATATGTATCATACTAATAAGATAGTGCAAAACAACTTATATCCAATCTGTCTATATGCACAAGCTTGATTTAACAATTATGATAAACAAATAATAACTTGCAGAAGCACTGGAAAACAATTAACAAAAACATATATTCAACATAGAAAAGAGTAATGGATAGAATAACTACGCATGCTTGGAAATATAAAGCTCCCTTGAAGAATTTGAAACTCTAGATCAAAGTCAAAACTCAGCTTGTTGCCTTCTTCAATTCAGTCTTTCTCCAATCTATCCAATCAATCTGCTCTTACTCTCAATAATAATGCTCCTCTAATTCACAAGAATTACTCCCTATATCACAATGCTCTAATAGAATTTACTCAACAAAAATAACAACAATGGACAACAACAATGATCACAAATGAACAACAATTAAACGCAATGAACAACTATGAAAAATAACTATCATCCACGCTAAAATTGAACAACAAAACAAGACCAATCAACCCTTATTTATACAGAAAAAGAGAGATACTCAAATCAGAAAGATAGCTCTGGTAATCGCCACCTTTCTCTTTAAGTTTTCACCTCTCAAACTGCAAAGAACTCAAATGCAAGTCTATTACTATGTAGATTGATTATGCATAGTTGGGTGCCTCATTTCCATATTACTAGCAACTGAAAGAGTCAATTATTTGATACATAAACAATCCCAAGTGAATGCAAATTCTAATTCCTGGCTACATCATTGGAAATCAATTTCCACATGATGATTTACTAGGTCAAAGCTTCTTCCAACTGGTTACGTTGTTATTTATCGATTTCCTTTTTTCCTTCTAAATATTATTGTGGATTTTTGCCATCCTTAAAGCTTGTTGATTGCACCTATAATGGAGATTATGGTTTACCTATAGTCATAATTCAAATGCACTTCAAATATTTTTGACTTCACTTTCCACCTTGCTAGCTATGTGGCATATTGACTTAGTCAAATGCTTGAGTCACTACCATATGTGTGGTAATTTATGCTTGTCTTTATTCAATATTTTTTCATTAATCAAACATGATATCTTTGTTCCTTTATATCACATTATGCAATGTGTGGGACTTTAGTGTAATACTTCTCTTCCCATCACATTATTTTATGTGTGGCATTTTCAATTTAAATGCTTCTTATTCCATCACTTTATATATAGTGATATATTAATATACTCATTCATAGTAATAAATTTGTCATCCTTAACATAATTATTTATATATATTTATGTATATGTATTAATAGATATGTGTACATGTATATTTATACTATTTAATCAAATACATACATATATACTTATATATTAATATATATATATACTTAGTATCACTTTAATTTCTTTACAAGATATATATCGATAGGTACATATAAAGCATATGTGTGTGTGTCACCAAAAAATGTATAGTTGGACATTTTTACGCTCACTTGAGTCTCTCTCATGGACTTTAGCTTGATTTTTCCTAGATTTAATGTTGTAATGTGGCCAACACATTCACATTAGGTCTTCGACCCTTGTGAATCATTAAAAATTCTAGGATGTCTTGTAAAAGTGTTGTGAAGTGTTGTAACCCACTTTCACACTTTTCTAGGACCCTTTCATTATAATTCACTTAAATAACCCCTTTTTATTACTTACCAAGTCTTATTTCAAAGTGTTGTAAAGAGTTGTAACAAACTCTCACGCTTTCCTAGGCTTGTCAACACTAATTTAACCCTTTCTTATGTTTAAATGACCCCTTTTAATGAGGTTTCTGGCCATACTTAAGTGTATTTTTGAGAATATTCTTGTTAAACCTTATTAAATACACTTCAATCCCCGACACCCAGTAAAATTGCCCTAGTGGGACCAAGTCGCCACCTGGGGCGACTTAGTCCCACTAGGTACAAAAATCAAAATAATTTTAATTTTCTAGCGGGATTTTATTCTCTTGACCTTAAGGTCAGCTTGTGATGTGTTATTTTTTGGAAATATTGAAAAATCAAGTATAAATAAAGGGTTTTTCCTCTCATTTTACACCTAATTCATCCAACAATCAAGCAATCAATCTCTTAACTCATTCTCAAGCATTCAAGCATTTCTAATCATCATCAAGTCATCCATTGGAGCACTCCATTGCATATCTTCAAATTTCTACATCAAGGGTTTGGTGATTTTGTGACATTGCATGTTATTCATTCACCATTCTCTCTTTATTTCATTTCATTTTATAGGGTTTGATTACCAAATCGGGGTTTGACCAAGGCAAACCCCTATTCTCTAACCCTTAACCCTTTTTTCCCTCTTTGCATGTGTGTTTTGCAGGTCTTGTATGCAGATTTGTCAAAGATTTTGGTGTCAAAAAGTGGTCAACAATCCATCAAAGTCATTCAAGTCAACAAAGCCCTAATTGAAGCTTGGAGACCTTTTTCAGCCCGTTTTCTTGAAAATTTGAACCAGACACCTATTAGGAATTATCTGAGATTATCAGGTGGACTAAGTTGCCATCTGTGGTGAATTAGTCCCACTATCAGGCCTAAAAAAGTGGTTTCTGCATTTCTGGATACCCATTTGGTGGATTCCTGTTCTGGCAAAATTTCCCCAAAACTGGACTAAGTCGTCCAGCTTGGTGTAAGTGTCCCAGTCAGCTTTTCCAATCAACTTTGTAGGATTCCAGAGCCTCTAAGTATCAGGCTTTAGATTCCAGGTGCACCTCTCTAGTCTTGTTTAATTATGTTATTATTTACTTGCATTCTTAGGTGTTTTTGCATACATCACTATGTTTTCAAACATCTTGCATATCTTAGGTTTTGCATTAATAATTCATTTCCTTTTCATTTTATCACATTAGGACATCATATTTAAGCATATTGCATCCATCCTTGCATTGATTTTGAGTGTAGACATTACGCATTTTGGATCCATTTCTCTCCTTTTAGGTGAAAAATCCTAGAAGAGTTAGAGAACCCTTGGATATCAAAATCGATGTCCACAATATATATATATATATATTCATATCCATACAAATACACATATATATGACATGTCTATGTATGGGTATACGTAGGTATTTCTACCTACGCATGCTCATGCGCACATACATTCATACATATGAGTTATCATACATATATATACATACATATATGTGTGTTTATCATATATATGTATCCATCTATATATACTAAAATACACAAACTATATCTCAAGCTCCAATACAAGGACTTATCACAATGACTCAAATCATTTAAATAAACATAAGGCATCACAAACATTCACCCAAAGATTCATGCAAAACCTATAACCAAGGTTTACTTACCGACTCATAACCCACACTGACTTGACAAAGCTTGTCTAACATAGGTCGTGAGTGTGTGCATCAACTCAAATAGGTACATTAGTGGTTTCCACACCAATTTACTCTCTCGGGTGATACTCTCCCTCTCCTCACTGGAGGGCTTGATTCTTTCCTACATCTGACTTAGTGCATCATAAAAAAAGTTAGCAAATAACATGATAGTCACATTCATCATATATCATTTGCATCATTAAAACATCTAAAAGGAAATCACTTCATAATACATATTCATTTATTGGAATTTAGTAAAACATAATCATGTAATAAAAACATATTTATTCATAAAAAGTAATAGTAGCTGGTAAATACACAATGGGGTGTAACATAAATAATAAATATTATTCTTGAACTGAAGATTCCTTCTTCATATTATAATTTCAGATGTCTAGTGTTTAATTTCACTATATAATCCTTTCTTAGAATGTGAATACTCACTAAGTAAATAACTCATCTGAGTTGTTAGTAATTTTTTACTCAAACACCCAAGATACTTTCACATAACTACCTAGGTCTTGGTTATAACCACTAGTTCAAATCTTTACCATAACCCTCAAGAGCAACTACTCTTGAGATATAATTGTTATCACCAAATAGTGCACCCTTGCTGAGTTGCAAAATTCGGCCTACTAGTGAAACATGGGATAACTCCCTTGATTTTGTGCTTAAGATATGGTAGTTAACCTCCAGAGTGAGTTGGTTCTCTTGGTGTTCACCTAGTCTAACCTACTCTACTGCTTATTGATGGAAAAGGGTAGAAAGAAAAGTGTGAAATAAATTTACCTATGTGAGGTGATGCACCTAAATGTTTACAACTTGCTTTTGTTGTTTTGACATAGAATATCTTTGTTATTCAGCTAGCTTTCACACAACTCAAAGTTCTAACATGCTAATGCATATGTATTTCACAAGAAAGTTGCAATTTTTGCAGATTTAAGAAGGAAAATTGAGTATGTTTTTACAAATTAATAGTGTAAATCTCAGCTACATAACTTGTGACCTATATAAGACATGTTTTTATGTTTTAAAGGTACTTGAATGAGACAACATAATGGAGTATTTGCACATAAAAATAATAGAAATATGTATCAATCATCTACATACACACAAGAAAATAGATATTAAGAAGTCAATAATCATTGAATTTCATTGAAAAAGTGTTCTTACAACTTGCACAAATCTGAAATATGTTCTACTTGCTTGAAAATGTGAAATTACATTACATTGTTTATTTTCAGTTTGAAAACTAAAAATCAAGTTGGAGTACACAAAAGAGGAAGAAAGAAGCTTTACATCTTACAATACAACTCCAAGAAGTGAAAGAACTGACTAACAATGAAAGTAGGCATGCATTCTTAGCCTCTAAACCGCATCCAAGAAAGCTAGAACATGCCTTCCAAAGATAAAATGACAAGTGTCATAGTTTGAAAAGTCAAAACCCTCCTTGAGTAGGAGTCTTCAATGTTGACTTTAAATTGCAGCTCTAGCTATTCATTGAGGAAGAGACTGGAGAGAACCTTCAGCCCCTAGATGTCTACAAAGACTTTGAATTGATCCAACTACCCCCTAACTACTCTTTACTCCCTCAAACTACCTCAACTACTCTTTGCAATATAATAGGGCATGTTTTTTTGAATGAGTCTTGAGGGGAAATAGTACTCTTTGATGCGTAGAACAATCTCCTTTAAAGTAGCTTCCATGCGCAGTCTTCCTGAGTCACTACATGCAGCCATCCTTGCTTCTTTTAGTACATTGTCATTTTCCATGAGACTAACGCTTGTTATGGTTGCCCCAACTGACTCTCACTTAATAACTTGACAACTTTGAAAGCTTCATTTTTGTATTCTCTTATCAATCACTCCTCATAGCACTGTTAATCATAACCTAAGATCTCCCTTTTGATCATATTCCAAATGCTTTTATCTTCATGGTGCATTTTCCTTCTTGACAGGGTTTGACATTTGAATATTTAGGGGTTCAATGCTTACAATAAAAAGATATTTTATAAGGGCTAAAGTAAATCATATGAAGATATAATGGTGCTTCCCTTTTATGATTCCTACAGACTTCCCTTGTTCTTGAGTCTCAAACTATGCATCAATTCCCCATGGGATAGGGTTTTCCACTAGCTTTGTAGTCTCCCTGTATATCTCTAAAGGCCTACTTTGGAATGCAATCTGCCCCTTGCTCCATTGTTTTCCTATCTCCATTGTTCCTTTCCTCTATCACACCATACCCTGCTCTTTGTGGCATTGTTGCAAAGTTTGCATAAATGACTTTAGGTCTTAATTGTCCACAAGACTACCTCTTTGTAACGTATTGTCATAGACTCTTTGTTATGAAAACTATCATTCTTTACTTATAGATTTCCTTTTAAAAGGATTGTCATATCCTTGTTTCCTTTATCACCGTGTAGATTTTCTCTAGGCCTCCTTAATTGCAATATGATCATGCTTCTTTAAGTGATTTTCCTTGCATAGTCTTCTTTGATAGTAAGATACCTCATTGAGATTTGATACATCCACTCATCACAAGGACTATCCTCAATCTCTATTGTTCTCTGCTCATTTTAATCAACACTCTCATGCATATGATAGCCTATGTGACATTCCTGTCTTTGAAGTAACTATCCTTTGATTGTAGCTTTTTCTTTAATAACACCACATAATAGTTTCTTGTCATTGTGCACTTTCAAATTATGCTAAGATCTACTCTCTTTTGTGTAACATGTAATATTTCTTTGGAACTCTTGGTATGACTACATGCCTTCATATCCTCTATCTACTATATGATTTTAGAGACCATCAGTTGTGACTTCCACATGGAACTATTTGCATGATAAATCAAATACACTCTCCAAAGAGTCTTCATCTCTCCAAGGTCTCCAATAAATCTACTACAACTTCCATACATGACTACAACCTCTTTCATAATGGATATTATTGTCATATGTTATCCTATATATGTATTGTATTCTTCAAAATGTATACAATCTTAAAACCTGAATTTAATATGATAAGGTAAAATTATGAAAAAAATGTTGTTGTTCATGAAGAGATCAAAAATATGCCATGCATGACTGAGAATACCATTGTTGTTTTGCTGCTAATGGAAAAGGAAACCATATTGTTTGTCACAAAAAAATAGCATTGTTCACTAAACTTTTGTGTATTTAAGGAGTATACACTCTTTTTCTTGTGATGGATTTGTTATTCCATAGTAGGCTCGCACTTAGATTGGCATTTCTTTCTTCATAAACATCTCTAATGCTGCTCATTCAAAAATATTGTGAGGACTAAATTCATGATTTTCCTTGCCTGTGACTTTGAATACATCTAAATGTTGCATTTCCATTGTTCTAATATCCCCTCATGATGATTCAAACTTTCCATCTCTTCATTATTCTTTTCAAAACTCCTATTGAATGTCCTCCTTTAATGCATATCACTGCATACTTAAATTCTGCCATCTTTTCTTATCTTTTCTATCAAGATTTCATAAACTCATTACTCTTGTTTGAAACATACCCAAGACTATGCCAAACCCTTCAAAGTATTGCTACTATCAAATCCATTATTTCATCACTTTTAATGTCATTTTGGACTGTCACAGACTGCATTCTATCATTTTTATGAACTATTAGGAGGCTTCTTACATATTTTCACAAACCTAAACCTCTATTTTTTCCTCTTTTCTGATGAGTTGTCCCTACATCAAGATATATATGCATTTTATACTTGCACATTCATTGTTTCATGTTTTAAAGAAACAACCCCACAAAGTTAGATTTCTTATCTTTTAAATAGAGGCTCAATCTTTAACCCTAAATCACCTTTTCAACACCATGGAACTCTCAAGTTCAAACATTTCCGCATAACTTTGAAACCTTCAAACTCCACATAAATTGGAAAACTAGATAAGGTCTAATGTTTTCAGCAATATATGGTGTTTTTAGAGGCATACTTGGCAACAACCTCTCAACGTGCATGTCCATCTTTGTGAATTTATGCAACGTGGGTCTTCAAATGTTTTTAAACTCTCAATCTCCATCTTTCCTCCTCGGTCTGCAACGTGGGACTTTCATCTCATAAAACCTCTACAACATGGGTATAATATGAAGCAACTAGCTGCTGGTTTTACACTAGATGTGGTGAAGAATTAACCAAAACTCTTTGCAAGTTGCCATAATCCTCAATCAACAGTTGCAATGTGCCATAAACCCTAAGTTTTTTACATGAAAAAAACAAAAAAGGAAAAACTTTCCCCTTGGCGCCTTAAAAACTTAGTCTTTTTTTAATTCTTCTACTTTTTTTTCATATTTTGCTTATTTCATTTAGAACACCTTTTAAAATAAATTTAGCAATATCTTCAACAAGGCGATAAAACAAAGTGTCAACAATAATATTTAATCAATTCTTGACCTATCTGGTCATAAAATGATATACTTATTACATATACTAATTTTACATCGTGATGGTTATTTTTTCATGAAGAATATAACTTTCTTTAGCTTTTAGACTATCTCAGTAAACACTGTAGTCTTGTTTACTAAGGATAAATTCAATTGTAGACCCACTGGTTCTACTATCATAAGGTTTATGTTCATAAAATCATACCCAATAAGGTGGTCAAAATAATTGGATAGTTATAACATTAGGGATAATATATTCCCTTGTTACGTTCCTACAACATCTGGGGTCCAAGCTATTTCCTCTATTCCAAACCCTATCAACCCATAAGGTTTACTATTCACGTATTCTTAGGTTTTAAAAACAGATAATGATGACACTTATGCCACCATCTTGACATACCTATGAGCATTCATAAATTATTGATATCATGTCATATATTCATGAAAATAACATTGTTTGAGCCAACTAGAGGATTTCTTCCTCTTACTCATGATTTAAGACTCCTATTTTCAAGTTATAAGGTTGGATTCATATTTCAACACAAAAGATAATGGGGGTTTTTGATATGTGATAATATCAAGTTTGTGAGCATCTGATTCATGTGATCATAAACCCAAAAGCTCATATTCATGCAGTATAACATACTATTGATTCTTATCTAGCACTCTTAGAGATATACACAATATAGATACTTTTAACCAATCATTAAACCATATTACTGGTTATAAACTGAAATGTAGAAAAAAAGGGTTTTCTTTATTAAAATGGGGTGATTGAATATGTGATTCACCTATCTTCCTTGTTTCATCAACAAATGAGATCCCCAAAGGTAGGATTGACTTTCAACCCTAGGTGGGTCAACCCTATTTGAGATCTTGCAAATTTCCTTATGACAAGACGGGGTAAAATCTATCTAAACAAAACTTTGGGGAGAAAAACTTAAAATAGTAAATGAACTCAATTATGCAATGTGAAACTTGAACATCAATTTAAAACATAAAACAATTAGAAACAGCATACTTTCAATAGATCTGAGAAGGGTAAGTTGATGTGTACCAGTCACCAAAAGTTGTTGTTGAGTGTCCTCCTGGGACAGAATGGGTCCTGCTATAGGGATCCAAAATCTAATTTCACAGTCCTCTGCTCCTAGATTTGTACTATTGATTTCTTTGGATCTCACTATCAAAAATTCAAAATTAAATTTTGCAAGTAAGATTACGTGTCTTGACAAATTTGATAACAACTTTGCAAAATTGCACTTTTGATCAATCTTCAATCCTTTTTCACCTGCAAATCTACACACATAAAGAGAGAGAAAAATTGTTTGTTTTTGGTGAATGGGGGTTTGCCTTGGTCAAAACTCATTTTGGTAATTAAACCTTGAAATTAAATGAAATATGAATGGAAGGAATGATGAATGAACAATGCTATGTTGCAACTCACCAAACCCTTGAATGGAAATCCTTAGAGGGCTGAATTCTAATACATCTCTCCAAGGTCTTGATCTTAAGTGAAATGGCTTGATTGTATGTTGATTTTGATGCTTGAATGAGCTTGAAACCTACATCATAATGTTAGCTCCAAAAACATGCATAGATGTAAATAACTTTGACATGACGCTTGAGATCTTGAATGCTGGTGTAAAAGATTGATAAATCTGCTCTTGAACACCTTTGACAATAAAATTCACTCTTGTGAAGTTCACCTCTAGTTTGTTCTAGTTTCAAATGATAAAAAGACCTTGTATTTATAGGTAATTTTCTAATTGTCTAACAATTAAACATCAAAGGCCGATAATTACAATTTCAATTTGAATCATAAAATTGTCGCCAAAAATATATTAAAAATTGAGATTCAAAACTTAAGGAGGACAATGGGTCGTAAGACCTAAATCCAGGACACTCAATTTCCAAGACAATTTAATTAATATTTGCAATTGTTTAATACAGGTTCTCCCTTTATAAAATGAGACTAATTAGGCTTTTAAATGCATAATTGAGCCAATTAGAGGGTTAATTAAGTCCAAGTAATTAAGGGACCCAAACATAATGTGAAAATGTAAAGTTGTACATTTTTCTGCGCTACACAAACTCATATATATTTAGAATGCATTTAGAGTACATAAATAGTATCATATTATTTATAATTTCAGATTCTTCACTAACATGATATTATCTTTTTTTATCTCTTATCATCCAACTAAATATGCACATTCACAAAATAGACATATGTTTCTTCTTGTTTTCTTATTCAAAACATTTTTTTCTCAAACTTGGAAACAAGAAAATAATCAATTTAGAAACATATAAAACATGCTTTTAGATTCTATTTTTGAATTGTTGCCAAAGGCTCCTTGAGAATTCTAGCTTCCAAATCTCTAATCTTCACTTCTAGCTCAACTTTCTTCTTACTTGAAAATGGTTTTCAGATTACTAATATGCTACTAAAACTAATTTAGACTGATTTTCAAATTGTGAAACTTGAGAGAAAAATGACACAATCTCCATGCCTCTATAAGCTTGGTATCCAACCCAAAAATAATGCAAAGCTCTTGTTTTATAGACAAAAGACTCAACCACCTTACTTTCCACTACTGCGAATTTATGGCACCTCACTAATGTAAAAATAACTAACTTAATGTCGATAACCGACTTTCCATTAATTGGCCAGAAGCAAAATTAGTTATAGAATAATAAAAATTATATTGAAGTCTTTATAACTACTTTTCCCATGTCGAGATGGCTAAAAATTAAGTATAAACTAATCCTCCATAACCTACTTAAAACTCCACATTGGAATTATGTTCTCTATCGACTCAAATTGAATCTATTTAAATAGCAAAAGCTTGCCACAACGTGGCTAGAAATTCCCATTTGTTGGTTGATTAATCTACCTCTTATTTAGGCGTGTGAAACTTTCTCAATTACTACTTTCAGTTTGTTGCAAAGAGCATTCAATTTAAGTTAGCAGATTGAAAATTCCTTCTTAGAGGGTCAAAATTAACTTATCCAAGGTTGAGTTTAATGCCTTTAAAATTGAAAACTACTCGCCCCTATTTGGTTGTGCATTACCATTAAATTTTTCTTGTAAATCTACCTTATAATAGGCATGTGAGGCTTCTCATTCTGCTTGCACATGTTTGCTATATGTTAGCAGATTTAAAAAGTTAACAATTGCAGCTATTTTCTCATACTCTTGCGCCCCATGCATAAACTATTTCAAAGTCTATTTCAAGCATTATTTACAGCCCACATGATGGCATAATTCATGCATTATTTAAGTTTCATTAACATCCAACTCATGGCTATCCACCTTGCCATTAATTTGCATTTTTATTTGCTACTTATCAGCTATTTAAGCCTCATATATTGGCCTGTTATTTTGGCTTTTTAAGCCTCTTGAATTTTTAAGCCTCTTGACTTTGTCAAATTTATTAATTTTTATTGCGTCTTTTTAATATTTAAATAATTGATAAATACTTGAAATATTATTATTATATGTATATACACAATCAATTCATTAATAATAAATATCAATAATCATATAGCCTTCTATAAGGAAACCAACTTGACTCGAATTAGGTTTATGTAACCAAAAGACATAACTTAAGATCAACTTAATTATGACAACATCCAAAATCCGACCTACACATAATCAACAAGCTCATATGGCTTTACTATTTAGTCCTTATCCATACCCTTCTCTTAGGTTATACTCCCCCTCATCCATTGGCGGCGTGAAATCAATTCCTAAATATCCACTTGGACAAAAAAACACGTAGTTATCCATATCATTATATTACATCCATTTCATTGCATATTCATCAAAATTTCCATTAAATACATAAAACCATTGCATTTCATATAATTCATCATAGCTTTCATCTTTCAAAGCTTCATAATTACACAAATCATCTATGCTTTTAACATAAGGTGGAAAGTAAATTGTAATTCAAGGATGGGGTGTAACACTAAGGTGGAAACCTATGAGTTTAAGGTGAGGTAGAGTCCTTTGATTCATTTTTATCTATCCACTTTATATGAAGGATGAGGAGGATGAGAGGCCAAGATAGGGGATATTTCTTGTAAGTGAACACTCCTCTAAATAAAGAGTTCATGTCTCTCTAGATCCAAGAGATGATACCCATTTGAACCATTAAGATATCCAACAAAGTTACAAGGATAAATTTGAGGTTCTAAAGCTTTGCATTTCTCTAAAGGAATGAGTGCTTGAGCAAGGGACCCAAAAAATTAAAAAATGCCTCACAACTAGCTTCATTCCATACCAAGCTTCAAAAGGAGTTATACCTTTCAACAGAGATAACTTTAAGAACCCCCCCCCAAGCAAAGGTGTAAAATCCTGATGAGTCTTGTATACTTCCCGAAAAAAATATTAATTTTATTGGCAATTTTTTTCATTTTTCAAAAAAAAATAATAATCTCAATTGGCGAATCTTTTGTAATCTCTAGAAGTCTATGGAAAATCCTAGTGAATTGATTTTTTTTTTAAAACAATAACATATTTTCATTGGTGATTAAAACCTATTTTCAAACCAATAAAATATTTCCATTGGCGAATTAAACCTATTTTCAAAACAAAAAATAATATTTTTGTTGGCAATTAAAACTTTTTTCAAACCAAAAAAAATATTTTCAGTGGCGAATTAAACCTATTTTCAAATGAATTAAAAAAATGTTGGCGAATGAAACATAATCTCAAACTAATAAAAAAATTCACTAGCGAAATAAACCGGTATGCCAATAAAAAATCATAGTGTGGTTGGCGAAAATATCAAATGCGACAATTACATATTGTTCTACTTCAGGACAAATTTTCCGCACATTCAAATTCCTTCATGTGTCCAGAATGGGGACAAGTGTCAACATATTTATTATGTTTGAAGCCATATGTCAACACAAATTAATATAACCCACGACTGTTCGATGAATTTTTGATGGACATTTGTAGTTGCATTCTGAAAGTAAATCTCTGAAGCACTAGACATGTGAATTGAAACCTTTGGAATAACACTAGAACCATTAGATGCAAACACATAGCAAGATCACAGCCCATTGTTCCTTACCTTTATATTTCTCATCACAGTAATTGAAATAAACAACAAAAAATTTCTATGATAGCATGATATAAAGGAGAAACTCGTGTTCATCGCGCTTCGTTGAAGTGGAACCAAAAAATGAAAGATCTTCAAGGATAAGTGATATGAAAGGAAACAAGCATATTGCTCATCGCGGTAATGAGACATGGAGACCAAACACCTTCAATGATGCACAATACAAGAGAAAATCAAGGCTCGTTGCTCATCACGGTAATGAACCCGATGGGTTGAAGGATTTTGGTGATGAGCGATACAAGAACTTAAGTGGCAGAAATATGCACACGTGTAAAGTTTGTTTTAAAAGAGGGACCACCTAGGAAGAACGTGGGACTAGGGCTTAAAAATTTAAGAATTTTTTACACAAAGGATGTAAAGGCCAAACAAGGCCAAATTATCAACCTTATAAAATAAATGAATCCACGGACCAAAGTAATGAAGGAAATATGTGTGAAGGATATTCCATATGTCTGAAGCTAGATGTCAACGCAATCAATATAACCCACAACCGTTCGACGAATTTTCAATGGACGAATGTTGTTGCATTCTGAAAGAAAATGTCTGAAGCTCTAGACTTGTGAATTCAAACCTTCAAAATAACACTAGAACTGTTAGATTTCCAAAAATCAATGGTTGAAATTTTAATATTTTTTAAATGATTTAAAGTCATAACTCAATTTTTTTGAAATAATATTGTCACGTCAACTTATCAAGTGGTGAATTAAATGTTAAGTGTTGAGTATTTGATGTCATTGTCTTCATTCTAACTTCTATATATACTTCACCAACTTGATGTTCTTCATATCATTTAAAATATATTTGGCTTTGATTTCTTTCTTCTATATTCTCAATTTAGTTGTGATATGGATTCTTTATGGCATGTCATACTACCCAAATGTTTTTGGGAGAAAATAAGCGACAATGCATACAACAGATGAAATTTGGGTATGGTTTTTACAATTCCTTGTGTGTAGGTTGAGAATACTATAAGAATAATTGTGGGTAGGGAATGGCTTCAGAACAACCACCATGCTCTATATTCTGAGGTAGCTTCGGCTTTCTTGTCCAACATCATGGAAATTTTGCTCGATAAATATTTTGTGAAGACGTTGGCATTATGTTATTTGCAACCTTTCATTTACTCTATTTCTTCATTGGAGTTGGCACTAGAGCATTACAATTTTAAAAGTGTGTTAGCACCTATTGGTGGAATCTTCTGGAAAGTGGACTTGCATGCTTCTATAGTGCAGGATCTTGCCTTGGTTAATATGAGATGTGGTTTGCTATGTGATACGAAAAATGAATCATTAAAGAGTCTAGAGTTTTGGAGGAAGGTTTTGGGTGATTTGCTTTTCTTCTCTATTGTTACTTTGTTAAATTTGATTCACCTTCTACTCAAACACCCAATTGATGGCCTCAGCTATTGTTACAAAAAAAAATAGTAATGAATTGTGTGACGTGTTGTGTCTATATTTTATTGTACAATGTAACATTTCTTATAATATGTATTTTGTGACTGGTTTTTTTGTTATGGTTAGTGGCTTTTTGGCCAGGCTGGCTATGTAGTATGTACTTCAATCTTTAGCTACTTAAATTAAAATACTTTTGTGGCTCCATTCTTGTAAATCCTTTTTTCTTTGATCAATATAAAAATGTGGCTTTTAAAATTAATAGTAATTATCAACATATAGTTTTGATCATAAGTGAGTGAATTTTTTTGTGACCTATTAGTGGACATTGATAATGATTAAGGTAAAACAAGCCATTTAATTCTCTCTTTTCAATGCCTCAAATTAATCTACCTTTCATTTGATTCTCAGTCTTTTCAACACCTCAAAGTACTATGGGAAATGGCACAGATTAATTCCACATGAACATTTGAAGCAATTAATTGGATAGCTTTATATTGAAAACTACACAATGTATTGTAGATGATGATGTCATTAATCCAATGATCAAGTGAAATGAGTTTTGTAATGATTTCATATCGTTTGAGTGGTGATTTTGATAGCTTGTCAGCTTGAGGTACAGTTTGCATGTAGCCATATGTCAATCAAATTAAACATTTTAATTTTAAATGTAAGGCTTAAGTTACACGAATCGATTGAGTTATTTTTTTGGTTTGCACAAATCATGATTATCATTATACGGATACCCAACCTCACATATGACACAACTCACAAGTAAACAAGGATCAGGATGGTAGTGGCACTAGTAGCCCATATATAGGGATAGTGAGCACAACTGAAATCATTCATTGAAGGCTAAAGGCTTTACTATTGAGTGCAATGTTCTGAATTATCAAAGGGTTTTCATTTTATAGGGTTAATAAGGATCCAGGAAGAAGATGATGTATTATTGGGGATACTTTAAATTCTCCTGCCTCCAATTATTTAGTTACAGAGTAAAAGACTTATTTCCTTCAAGTTTAGAATGGGTGGAATCGGAAAGAAGTTGATCTAGTTTACCTGACTTCTGAGGCAGGTTTTGAACCAAGATGAGGAGCTCTGATGGAGATAAGTGTTATTCCAGTGCATGGAAGCTACATGCAAAATATGAGAGCAGATTTACTACCCCTCATTCTTCTACATGACTCTAGTTCTCAGAGGGGATAAGTACATTTTGTATCTTCATAACTCCCATTTCCCCAGCACGGTTGGCCTGGAAAATACCTTGCATTTATTTTGAGAGCCACATTTGTATTACGTTGTCACCAACAGAAGCTTGGAATCATGCATTTATTTTTAGAGTTACATTTGTATTATGTTGTCACTGGTAGAAGCTTGGAATCAATTTGTAATCCATTGTCATGAGCAACAGCTTGGAATAAATTGTGTCTATGTAAAGTGACATATGTTATTTATACAAAACAGGAGCTTGCCTACTCTATAGCTACTCATCTTTAAAAAGATATAGAATAATGTAACATTGTAATTTAATTGTAATAAAATAAATGATTGTATTATTCTTCGTTATTTATTTACAATAAAGAATTATTTTGAGTTCAGTGTCTATGAATCTATTCAAATTAGTTTTTTTTTCCTTTAAGAAATTAAGTATTATCTATTTATAAAATAATTGCATGCAAATTTAAATCATAAAGCAATACAAGTGAAAAATGAAAGTTGCCATCAAATTGACAAAAAAATATTATAAACACTAAAAGTTATCACTCTTGTTAGGGTTTACCAAAATGTTATTGATTTATAATTTATCGTTGACCTTCTCCCCTGGTTCCAGGTATCATTATTCATTTTATTAAGTCCTTTGCAACGTTAAGTTACCGACCCCTTGGCCTTGATGTCAATCCTAGTACACTAAATTTTAAAACAACTTTAAAACACATTTTTATTATTTATATCATAAATTACTCAACCGTTCAATGAACATTTTATGTATGGTTTTAGTTTCATTCTGGAATGAAATGCACAGAGCGCTACGCTTGCAAACTTAAACCTCCATAATCACTCTATAACCATTAGATTTGCAAAGATCAACAGTTTAGAATTTGTTGTCAATGCAAGATAGCCATGTACTAATTGTGTAGTCTAGAAGCAACACGTTGACGTTTCATTCACTTTAATGTTCGAAAAAAAAGCAAACTTTCTACTGCTAAGTGCTGAGTGATTTTATTTTTAAGTGAGAGGGTTAGCACACATGGATATTTTATATTGCTCATAGTACTACACCAAGGAGATTATGGGTTCCACATCCAACAAAGCCAGTCCTTGCATGTCAGTATTAATATTTTCAAGAATCAAAATCTGGGTAAGTGAAAGATAGAATTCCTATGGCTACATTTCAACTTTCATCATTTCTTAAAATCTTATTTTGTCAAACTTTGAAGTTTGGATTTAGGGTTGAGAGACTTGAGAATTAAGAAAAATTAAGGAGGACTAAGAGGGGATTCACAATTTCACGTTGTATAAGCATGTCTACCACCAATACCACTAGATCAAAATCGAATAAAAAAATACATTATACAAAATTGCTTAAAACCCCAAGTTTCACTAATGAATACCATGATATTTATGATCCTAAAATCTATGGTAGGTGATGGGAGATATAAAATACTTTCATTTAAGACATTTTATGTTTAAAAAGATTTGTTGTTATTGTTAATTGACATGGCGATAGACAATAGATTAACATATTTGCTTATTTTACTTTATGTTTAACTAAATTAGCGAATATTTTGGAAGTAATAGCTTATGTTAAATGTGTTGCTTTATGATGACTTTGGATTAGATAATTATGTTGCAT
Source organism: Sequoia sempervirens (assembly GCA_007258455.2). Lineage (NCBI taxonomy): Eukaryota > Viridiplantae > Streptophyta > Pinopsida > Cupressales > Cupressaceae > Sequoia > Sequoia sempervirens. The sequence goes on from VDFB02270651.1 coordinate 441,208,893, forward strand.
TGATCTTTATTACCATGATTGTTGTCCTTTTCATAAGGGTTTTTAACAAGGTATCGTAAAGGTTGATGAGACAGTTAAACTCTCTATTTAATCATGAGGAATGACTACGCCATTGATAGGCCCAGCTGGACGATGAGTCACTCAAAGTTTGAATTGACTTCTTCATAGTTGGTTGAGGAACTTTTACTTCCAGTGCCAATCTGGTGTAGTTCTAGCATAGTCCTCCTTAGTCCACTTTAGTTCTATTTTTAGTTCTATTTACTTCTATTTACAATTACGTTTCGAAGTTTCAGTTTATTATGGTTAAGATCGAATTGTTAGAATGGTTAGATTTGTTTATTAGAAATGTTGAATTGAACCATTAGAATCATTAACAAGTTTCTTATATAAATTAGGTTTAGATGTTGTTGAATCGGTTAAAATTGATGTTTATTTGTTAAGTTTCATTAAAGCAATGTTAGGAATTTATGGAAAGATGGAGTTGAAGTCTATTCAGAATATGTTCATGGAGATTAGTATTTATGCATTTTAGAATAATCATCATTTTCCTACAATTCATTCCTACTCTTAAATTAATGTTTACTTTCCAGCTATTAAGTTATGGATTTCTTTTGAAGCAAAATAGAATTAATTTGGAATTTTGTGTTTTAGATTAGGAATTAAAGTAATCATTAATTGTCTCCATGAATTGGTCTAAATATAAGTCAATAAAGTTAGAATTAAGTCAACGGGATTTTAAATTAGAAGCTAAAATAGATTTAAATCTTAGGAATTAGTCGCTACAGTTTAGCTCTTGAAAGCTCTTGAAGAGCTCCCAAGAGCTCCTGAAAGCTCCTGAAGTAGGAAAAATGATATCTGAAGTCATTGTTTACAGTGCAAACCCCCCAAAATAATATGTGGCAACTATCCTTATCACATATTGCTCTGAGACACACCCGGTTCAATAAAAGAATTAATTAAATGATGCAAGTTGTGACATCAACGACCTTTCCCATCAGTAGGTGTACCTCAAAACTTATATTTTCATCTGAGAATAAGGCTACAAAGCAAATGCAAGTTAATAGTTACAGTGTATTGTGGGTAACTAGATTAGGGTGCATGATGTTACATGAGGTTTTCCCTTGCCCAGAATTTATCATGGTCTATGCCAAAAATTATGATGATAACAAAAGAGTAATTTTTAATAAAGATAGCAAAGAAGAATTGTTATCCATTAATGCAGAAGAACTTGGAAAAGTGTTGGGTTTTACAACCGAAGAATTTGGAAATGTCCACATTGACCTAGAAAATCTTGCTAGTGATTATGAAGCAGTGGATGAAAGGGAGAAAATTTCTTTCATAAATAAAATAGTTCAGGATAGCATACAAGTTAGAAAAAACTTGAAAGATAATCATAAGCCTCCTTATGGTTTTGATATTTTTAGACCATGGGTTCAGGATACTATTTCCATGCTAGCATTTTTCCTCGAATTGGATAGCAATGGGGAAGTGGATGCAAGCCTCCTTGAAATGGTATATAATATCCATTATGGTGTTCCACATGTCAAATATAACTTTATTGAGCACATTGTAGAATCCATGCATACACAATTTTTAATGATTAAAGGAGGTTCCACCAAGACATTTAGGTTCACAACCTACTTGTGCTATTTTTTTTATTCAAATTTAGAGGAATGTTTCAAACCAACAAGCTTCAAATTCAACCCTATTGTAATGCTTAGGAAAATAAAATGGCTCCAATATATGATTGGACCATTGAGATAAGGATGCATGATTCTCTAAGGAACTACAGTCATTTTGTAGACTACTTTTTGGCTCCATTGCATCAAGCAATTACAAATACTCCAATGCCTAGATTGCCTCTCATGTAGAAATTGCATTCAACTAGGAAAAGAAGTACAATTGGTTGATTGGTACTTAATGGAAGAATATATTGTGCTAAGATTTTATGGATTGGGAGTAGAGCCATACAAACTTCCAATACACATGTGACAAAAAGGGTTTTTGCATTGGAATATGTAAGGTAGCTATAGAGTACTGATGAACTACACTTTGTCGATCAGTAAAAGAAGACCTTATTTCCTTCTTTACCTTTTTCATGTGGAGGGTTCACATTTGAGGGAAAAGCATTTAGTGTGGCACATGATCTTTTGAAAAAAATTAATTTTGATGTTGTGTGTCACTAGCAGTATGATCCATGTGACACCATTAAATCAATGATTGCAGCCAATAGGAATGATGCACGTAGAATTCAACATCAAAGTAAACCCTTGCTTAAAAACTTGAGAAATAAGGATTCTTGGGATAAAGTAAAAATAGCAATGGAGAAAAATGATGCTGAGAAAGTTATTTCTTTTGAACAATTGTCAACATAAATTATGGCATTACACTGAAAGACAATCAGGATGTACAACATTTTTTATGAAAAAAATGATAAACCATCTAGTAGAGTAAAAATGTCAGATTCTCTAGAGAAGGAAGTAATAGATAAAGATTGGTCTATGAGGAAGGAGCTAGGTGACCCAAGAGCTCTTACAAACTATGGAGATAATGAAGAAGATTGTGAGTTTAGCAAATTATGGAATATAGAGCATCCCAATGATCATGAAGATCAAGAAACTTCAATGATGAATCTAATGATGGCAGGGAAGAACAAAGATATGTCAATTTCAAACCTAGTTTAAGTGAGGCCACAAAGAAGCATATACTTTAGGAGCAGCCATAGCCAAAAAAATGGGTTATGAAGGTGGTCCTTCAAGTTCCCAAGGACATGGCCCTTGGACGGTAACAGATGTAGAGCATAGAAAACCAGTTGATAAATTTGGCATTGGAGATGAAGGCCAAGGGAATACAAGTACAACCAAAACAATTCAAATCCTCATCCTCATGGTCAGATACAATCACAACTAGGACGTGCCCAGGGTGGAGAGCCTAGTACAACTAGCACTGCCACTAGTGGCAATGGTATGGCTAGTAGTACTAGTATTGGTCAACATGTGCTACAACAAAAAATTACGCACAAGAGGACAACAATACAAGATACCACACAAACACAAGGTGATCAAGGCATACAAAAGAGGCAAAGGATTTTGACAGTTCCAAGTCACCATACCAGCGGATCCACCACAAAGGATTTATTTGCAGGCACTCCCCCACTACCAGTTAATGTGGCTACAACATCATTAGAAATTGCAAGTACTCCTATTCCTTTTCCATTCAATAATTCCGTTGTTCCTACGTCCCCAGGTTTTGATTATATTGATGAGTTTAAAAAGAAATCAAACTTGTATAAAAAATAAAAGAAGAAACTGATGGAGAGTGCATCTATTGTAACTTCAGAGCCTGCAACAACCCTGGTATTACCCACATTTGACATAAATAAATAAATCATGGAGTATACAATTGTTGTTCCCACAGTTCAAAATAAACCAGCAAATCAGATGGATCGATCTGAATTCCAGGTGAGCAGTTTACAATTGGATTTTTCTAGACTTAAAAATAATGACAAAATTAATGTATCAAAGAAGAAAAATGAATTGGTGTACGCATCATTGCTAAAGCAAGATAGAGAGGAAAAAAGTTTGAAAACTCATATAGAAAAGTTACAAGCAGACCTAGCAAATGAGAAAGCAAAGAGGAAAGCAACAGATAACAAGAGTAATGAATTAGAAAAAAGAATTAAAAAATTTGCCTCTACATCAACAAGCAAAGAGGATAAACAAAATGAGAGAAGTGAATGACAAGAAATATGATGAGGAAAAATCCACTTCAGAAAAATTAAGACAAAGCATTGGGAAAGGAAATGCATAGTGGGAACAAAAATTGGAGAAAGAGAGAAAAAGAAATGAAAGATTGGAGGCAAAGCTGATGGAAGCAAAAAATGAAATTAACTATTGTAAAAATAAGTTATCTGCATTTTGTAGAGAAACAATGAGGCATATGAAACAAAAGATCAAGGATGAAATAATGTAGAGGATTGATAATTTGTGTGACATGTTTCAATTGATTGATTATATCAGACTACATTATAAGAAGCTCAACAAATATTTAGTGGATAGAAAAAATGTGTTGGCATTAGAGAAATCTACAAATCAAGTTCAACAAATATTCTACAAATCCAGTGACAATGATTTGAAATCAAAAGGGATTAATAATTGACTTGCTACCTCAATGATGTTTTCATCTATCATTCAAAAGTGTTTGAGAATGTGTGAAACAAAGGAATATGTGCATCTGGTTGCAAACAAGATGAAGAAGTTGAATGAAAAAGTAAGGAACTTCACAAAGCTTGGTTTTCCAGAGGCTTTTGACACAAATGAGTGATTCATTGGAAAGGATAATTTTAGAAAGAAGATGGAGGGTGCAAGGAAGATTGATTTGGACCAATTTCCTCAAAACCCAGATGTGGTGAACTATTTGGATTCCATCAAACCACTGATAACCTTGAATGCAAAATTGATAGAAGAATTCAAGACAGGTTCTAATTTCAATCATGAATTGTTAACAAATCTTCAAGTCAAACAACATTGGTTAGAACAAATGACAATTCCACCACCTGAATAGTGGAAGTTGCTAGAAAAGGTGATACAGTGATTTGATATTTGATAATATGAGTTTTCGAGTTCCAACTCAACTCTATGTAGAGTTGTCTTTGAGCAATATTTTGCATTTCCAATGCCTCTATGTATTCCTTCATGTGAAAATCAATAAAAAACTCAAATTCACTAATGTGTTGATGTTCAATTATCTATATTATTTATTTTATCATTTGAAGAAAAATTTTGGTTTCAACTACTAGATACACATTAAACGATTGTTGATGTTCATTGTTGTATATGCTACTATTGTTAATATGTTATTAAGAATTGAGTTGAGTGATGAATCGCTGGTGGAAACCTCAAAATGTCTTGTTCCACTAATCTAATATGCCTTACTTTGGTGGCTTTAGGTCTAAATTACAAAGATAGGGTTTATGGTTTTATGTTAGGGGTGGGTTTTTACTTAGTATATTTTCCCCTTGTCTAAACCCTTGTCTTTTGGTCTAATCCTCTGTTGACCTATTATGGCTAGTTCCAAGTCGTCTCAATTATATCTTATGCCTTTGGGTTCATTTTGTTACCAGCCCCTTATCATTAGCGCTCCCCATTTACCCATCGCACATATTTCCTTCATTACTTTGGTTTGGGGATTTCATTATTTTATAAGGTTGATAATTCAGCCTTATTTGGCCTTTACATCCTTTGCGTAAAATGTTCTTAACTTTTTAAGCCCTGGTCCTACATTCTTCCTAGGTGGTTCCTCTTTTAAAACAAACTTTATGCGTGTGCATATTTCTACCACTTAAGTTCTTGTATCATTCATCGCCAAAATCCTTCAACCCATCGAGTTCATTACTATGATGAGCGATGAGCCTTGATTTTCTCTTGTATTGTGCATCGTAGAAGGTGTTTGGTCTCCATGTCTAATTTCCACTATGAGTGATATGCTTGTTTCCTTTTATATCGCTTATCATTGAAGATCTTTCATTCTTTGGTTCCACTTCAACGAAACATGATGAACACGAGTTTCTCCTTTATATCGCGCCATCGTAGAAAATTTTTGTTGTTTATTTCAATTACTATGATGAGCGATATGAAGGTAAGGAATGGTGGGTTGTGATCTTGCCACATGTCTGCATCCGGTGCCATCACTTGTTTCACCCATTGCCACAAGCATTCTCATTTCTGAATCAACTACGGCAATAAGAGATGGACTAAGGCTATATCTTTGTATCGTTGGGTTTCACTCTTTGTTGAAGTGAAAGTGTATCTTTGTATAAGTGATGGAGAATATAATGAGGAATATTTCTTCCATCAGAGGTGTTGTTGCTCATTGTTGAAGTATGGACTTAACTTCAAAGCATTACTGCGATGAGCAATGGGATTCTAAAGGGTTAATGAACATGTGGATGGCTACATGGAAACTCCCTAGGGTATCGTTGTTGTTTTAAAACACACTTGGGAAAGAATAAAGCGATGGTCAAGGAGAAATGTACATCATGTTTTTAATCAAAGAAGATCAACGGCTGGAATTTAAACTTGAACAATAACTTGTCTATTCGCTCACACGAGCTATCTATCATACATTAATGGAGAAGACACTCCAATTCTGAGTCATAAAGAGGGTTGTTGATCACTTTTCTTCCATAATTACAATCCTCGAGAGCTGAAGAATTAGATAAGTGAAGAGAAGAAGAAGGCAAAGCTCCAAGGAAAGGAAATTTTCAAAGAACAAGCTACTAATTTTCTTGGGTAAGTTGAATTTTGCACATCTGTGAGTAATTTGTAGCACTAAGTAATTGAGAAAGTGAGTAGATAGCTAGGGTTTTCTATTTAGGGTTATTACTCTTTATTTAGTAAGGGAATTGCAATCATTATACGTAGGGTTTGGGGGTAAAGGAGTGAAGTTTGTTTGAAATTGATTTTGAACCCTGTGAATTCAAATAATAGAATTGTAACTCATAGATATCTAGCTAGGGTTTGTTATTTAGGGTTATTGTTCTCTGGTTAGTAAGGGAATTGCAATCATTATACGTAGGGTTTGGGGGTAAAGGAGTAAAATTTTTTTGAAATTGAGTAGGAACCCTATGAATTCAAAGAATAGAATTGTAATTCATAGATATCTTGGAACCCTAGTTTTATTGAGTTGTAACAATGAGTGAGCCCGATGAATCCTTTGCCAAACCACAGAGGAAACCTACCCAGAAAAGGATTAAAAGGCCTAAACCTCAAGATGATAAGCCTAAGCCTAACACATGGCCTAAAAAACCTGCAAAGAAGAGAGTTGTTAAAAGGCCTAAGCCTCAAGATGATAATCCTAAGCTTAACACACCTAAAAAACCTACAAAGAAGAGATTTGTTAAGAAATATTACCCTCATTTCATGGAAGAAGCCCCTAAGGACCTGGCTACAGAGGTTAAGCCAGTTGGAAAGAGAAAGACTGGTGAGGGCGCATTGACAATTCATTTTTCAGGATTTGGCTGTTGGGATTGGTGATGTGGTGCTACCGCATAGTGGTTGGGATCTATTTATATATGCTTTCAAGAGGAGGTTTTATAGTCATCCCACCTATCAGTTATGGTCTTGTGACATTGGAAAATATGTGTGCCCCAATATGTTTGTGGAGGTGGACCTGATGCTTGAATTGGCCAGGTGTTATGATCCAACTGACAGGACAATCAAAAGGTTTCCATATTTTCTTCCTATATTGGAAATTTCAGGGAGTCAAATAATTGAAGTTTTTAACTTGAATCCATTTGCTTCTAAATCCATTAAGTTCCATGCACTATATAATGAATATGAGCAAAGTAGGTTTTCATATAGAAAGAATGTTTTTCCAAGGCACAAGAGACATGATTTGAAGAAGAATGGTGTACCTTTTAGTCCTCTGGAGTTAGAACCATTTGATTGTGATGATTTCAAGGACTACTTCAAAATTATAAACTATGCATTGTGTCAGGTTTTGCATAATAATTTTGACATAAAAATGGATGTTGCTTTGATGATTTTAGCAATTGATATTCAGAATAAGTATCAAAACAGGGTTTTGGATTATGCTTCCTATATTGCTAAACACTTACATGAGGATTTGATTAAGTTGAGAGATGCAACCCCTCCATTGTCATGTAGACACTATTTCTTGTTGATGCATATGTTGTTGTGGAAAGGTAGAATGGTGATTAGAAAATTCATGAAATTGAGAGAAAGGGATAACATGGATAATGAGTTACCTATGCAAATTTGGAACCATATCTAGGATGTACATTGTCCTCGATCTGATATGCTATGTTTTGCAATGTTTTCAAGTTTTTTTATGATGGAGCAGTTGGGCCTAAATCTCGTTTATAAAATCTCAAAAGGTTTGAAATAAATATTGAGGCCTCTAGAGTATGAGGAGGGAATTGCACATAAATTCAATTGGTGGGATTGGTACCTCCAATTTGACTATACTACAATCAGAATTTATGGATCCCCGATGCCACCCCACAAGCTGCCAATATATATGTTAGACCGACAAGCCTTCATGGAGATAATGTGGCAGCTTTATGCCATGGATAAGGCACATTTTAGAAAATCAAGGAAGGCATCCCTAGTAAACCCTCACTATAGTTTTTCCTATTTTGAACTTTCACTTCAAAGGAAGGCATTCAGAGGTTTGGCTCTGTATTAAACAATCTTAGAATAAAACAAGATATTATAAGGTTTTATGACCCTAAAGGGGTTATTACTGTTGAGAGAAGAGCCATAGGATTATCATGGAGACATCATCAATTCCTCTATCAAGAGGATGTGATCAAAAACCTATCTTCTGATGAGGAAGTTGTAAAAAGAAAAAGTACATGGAAGAAAATTTGTACAATTGAGGAGATGTTAAAAGAAAATCATTTCTATGTTAGTCCTTACTTTGAGGTACAGGAAAATTTGTGCAAGAAAAATTGATGCTTGGAGATTTTGAAGTCAAAATTTTCTTTGAAAAGGTTAAGCAAGCTAAAATAAGGGCCAAGGTGGCCAGAAAAAATCATGAAGCACAAATAAGGAGCTAGTCGGCCCAATCTTCTAGTCAATGCATTGAAGTGCAAGCTAAGGAGACAGGAAAATAGCCTACAGTCACCCCATTGGTGAGTTATTCTAAAACGGAGCAAGGAGGTGAAGGATATGCACCTAAGGGATCTGTAGAATACATCCCAGTGGAGGAGGAATCTCTTGTTAAAGAAGATGCTTTGAATATTGATGTTCCTCCTAGAATAATTATAAATTGGGAATAATAAAGTCGAAGATGATAATGTCAGGATAAAGGCTTGTGACGATTTCATGTGTGATGATGATTTTATTCAAACAAAAGAATTAAGATATTTTATTATCCATTTTAAAGGCTCTAATATAAAAAAGATAATAGAAGAGGCAAAAGGAAAGGTTGACCCTTCTTTGCAAGATGAAGCTGAGAAGGAGGAGGAAGGAAAAATAATGCAAGAAATTGTTGCTATGTCACCACAGGATGCAAGATCCCTATTCAAATGAAGTGGGATTCTACTATTGCCTGGATGGGAACTATCATCAGCCATTGCATTAGATGCAATCAGGAAAGATCCAGATGCCTCCATCTCTGAGGATATTTTTGATAGCAAATTTTTTGGCTCAGGCTTTAGTCCTAAGTTACATACACTTGCTATTTGGTCTATGGCACCAAATACTGGAAAGCTTGAAGTGATAAAGTCTTTGGAGAAAGAGATTGGAGTTGTGGTTGTTAAAAGGGCTACTAAAATGATAGTTATTGCAGCTACATAGTTGACAATGCATGTTGCCATGTTGAGTGTAGACACAACCTAAATCATAGAAGTTAATTATAAAAAATTGTTGGATAAGTACAATAAACTGATGGATGAGCACAACAAGGTACTTTCCACTACTGCCAATACATCTAGGGGTTTTCCCTCTCCAACAAGTTCTGCTTCAGATTTGTCAGCACAAGATAGAGAAACCCTGTCACTGATAATTCAGAGCTTGAGGCAGGAAGTGCAAGCAGAGAGAGAAAACACAAAGAAATCCAAAATGGAGATAGTCAAAGTGGTTAATGATATTTTTGATGATGTGTTAAAATATAGAGTAACAAAGTTGGTAAATAAATTTGATAATGTGTGGGATGCCTACAAAAATATTCGTGAGGAAAATATGAAATACTTGCAGGTTCAGAAAGCATACAAAACTGAGTGGAATAAGTGGAGTGCTAGGGCGGTAACATTGAAAGAAATGATGTGTCAGATGCAGGAAGACCCTGAAGCTCCCACCAATATTCCTAATTATTGAAGGCCATTGATTTAGTAAATGAAATCACAACTTTTCATGGAAAACTAGGAATGCAAACTCCAAAATAAATTGAAAATGTTCAGAGAAATGGAAGGGCATGCTATGGCCAATATATTGAATGATAAAGGTGAAGTAAAGGAGTTCTCCAAATGGGAGCAAGATTTGGGAGATCTACTTCCTAATTCTAAGATGATGTTGAGTGTTGTTGATTATTCTATGTTAAATCCTAACATATATAATATGACAGAAATAGAGATGAGGATGGACACATTTGTCAAAGAGGCCAGGGTGCTAATTGATGCAAGGTACAACTAGCATAACTTAAAAGTACAGAAGTTTTTGGATATGCAATGGCCATCTGAGGAGGATTATAACACATGGCTTGAAAAATTTATAGATTAAGCCTATGTTGAAGTTTTGTAAAATGTTGTATCCTCTCAATAATGAAAATTGATGATTAAGTGTGGTAATGTGGATGAGGAAATACAATTTTGGGTCTTAAGTCTGTAAATATGGTGAGTAACGGATGGGAGAAATACAATGCATATCTTGGAAATAGTACAGATTAGGCTTTTGCTAAAGTATGGATTAAATATTATTTTCTCCCCAGTTTAAATTTGGTCACAAGGATGCAGATGTGGAAGATCTTTTATCTCTTCTTCTTTTCTACACTTTATGATTTTCTCTCTTTTATGTTTGGTGTACGTGGATATAATTTTGGAGCACATGGATGTTGCTACATCATCCTGAAGATTCCTTTTCAAAGGCAGAATATGATCTCCATCAAATGAAAATGGTTTTTGTCTCATGTAACATTTCCCTCCATTTGGAAATGCAAATATAACTCAAAAGGCAATGTATTTTGTATCGGTCCAATTGAGAAGGGACATGTGTACTTTATGGCCCGAAGCTTGTTTTGCTCCTTCGTTTCTATAAGAAGGAATTCAAGGCCAAAAGTACTGGTTCATTTTTTTGTATTGATCACTGAGAATTTTGTAAAGGGAATACATAAAACATTTTAGAGTTTTGTCTTAGGTTTTGAGTCAATCAGTCTACATATGTAATTTTGAAAACAATACTAGTAATTGAATACAAAATGGTTCAAATTCAAAACCATTTCTCTCCTATGTACTTGTTTCATGAATTATGATAATATGATCAAGGATTATCTTATTTATCTTCATTGATTTCCAATGCATGTGTAGTTTTTTTCTTTCTTTTAATTCAAAGAATTAATGAAAGTGCTTGAATGAGGTTGTAGATTCATGTGAATTGACTACTAGGATATTAGTAAGAAGTTATGGTTGAGAGTATAATGAATGTGATACTGTAATGCAATATTATCAAAGCTTAATGATGCTATGTATTAATTTTTTGTCAAATTATATAGGTTTTGAGATTGACTTTGTTCCTCGGTTAAGGCACTAATCTAAGTGAGTGTTCATGATACATTTTGTTGATCAATGCAGCAGCAAATCAACTTTATAAACAAGCCTTTAAATAGATTATGATTGTTGTTATTTTATATTGAATGTTTCTTCATTCAACATATTTTGCTCTCTAGTATTGTATTCACTATCTTCTAACTCAAAATAATCAATGGTTATTTATAAGTTGTCATATCACATCTTGTGTTTATGTTATAGATGTCGAATTGTTAGCTTTTGTTCAAGGAATGGATTAATATTCCTTTCAACTATTTATCAAAGATTGTGTGAATGGAAATGCAATAGGAAGTTATAAGTAGTGTGATAAGTGTTGTTCTTTAAAAATGATGCAAAATCACATATCAAATTCAATACCATGGAATACAATATAAAATATAAAATATCACAATTTCATGGAATACAATTTAAAATATCATCAACTACAGTTTGGAATATGATTCATGAAGTGAAATGATTCACAATTTCATAAAATACAATATAAAATACCATCAACTATAGTTTGGAAAATGATTCATGAAGTGCAGTATAAATACCTAAAAGCTACTAATTCACTTCCATTTCCCAAATGGAGTTAGGGTCCTGAAATGGGCATTCAACTTGAGATAAAGTAAAAGAGTCATCTTGATTCTAAGTTTGGTCTTCATTTTCTTCAGCCTATGTCTTAAATTCAACATTCATTGTGTCACTATCATTTGTCCCACTACCACTTCCACTTCCACTAGTACCAGCGTTGGGAATTGGAGTGTTGCACAACCTTCTTCTTTCGTATATGGACCTCCATATTGTGAGTGCCCTTTCAAAAGGAAACTTTTTGACATTATACGTAGTTCCTTTTATCCTCAAGAAATTTTCCAAATTCTTCTCTAGTTTGTTTCTTAACTTTGATTTCAAAAATGCCAATGAACTAAAAACTCTCTCATCCTCCATCGACCCCAATATCATTGTTTGACATAAATTAGCAAGTTTGAAATATTTTGATATCAAACCACACAATATTTCACTCTAACCTAAGTTTGTCCAAACCTTTGTTATTGATCCCTATTCAAAGGCCTTCTCCATTCCCATGGAATCATACCGGTCCATCATACTTCTTGCAAAATTCTTACATTGTTGTCTAAGCCTATCTTCATTTATAATTCCTTTTGTTTTCTGCTCATTGTATGTTACACTTTTCAAGAATTGTTCAATCAAGATATTTACTTTATCATGAAAATATTTTGTGCTATCTCGGTTTACCCAAAATTAAGGATACACAATACCCATGGCTTCAAGTATTTCATGTCAAGGGAATCTATCATAAATCTCTGAGGAAAGAAATTTTGCGATTTCCTTCAAATTATCACTAACAAATTTAACAATGTCATTAAAATATTCCTTTCTAACAAGTACCTCTCTGATAGAGCGTCTGGTTGTCTTACAATGGTACATTGGTATCTCAAATTTGTGTACACATATACATAGGTTCCCGCTTGCATTAAACTGTAAATAATTATTAGGCTTACTCAAATTAGTAATTTTTTGACACATGAAATAATTTGGGTTTTCTTCTATTAGATCTAGATATAGATGATCAAGGACCATGCATGTATGTCTACATAGTTTTGTCTTGGGATTTCTTCATAAGATTGTTCATTTCATCTAGCATGTGGAGAAGACTAGCGAAAGTCAAGAGTGTCTCTATATCGCTTAACCTATGTAAGAGGTCAGGAGCTTTGTCTACTGTGTTGCGATGCTCATACATTACTCCAATCAAGGATCAATATTTTGAAAGAACTCGTTGCAATGGTCCATGCAAGGAGATCCTTCTGGTATCAACATCCTTGAGAATCTTGTTTCCTATTGTTATTCCTCAACAAAATTTTGAAATTTCGTGAAATGTTTGGGACTTCAACAAAAGTATGTGTAGATCTCGCGCACTATATTTTCAACTTTTGATACTGTAGGAAAATTTCTTACAATTTTGAATGCTAAATTCATTATGTGGGCCATGCATTGAATGAAAAGCATGTATCATACACAAGTAGTTTATAAATTTGTGCAAACACCAATCCTTTGACCTTGCATCACTACAGCTCCATTAGCTCCTACACACACCAACTTTTTAGCAATAGTCAACTCATCCATACCTGCAATTTCATTCAAAGATTTCTTGACTAGTTCAAATAGATTTTGTGATGTTGAACTGTCCTTCATTTTATGAACACAGAGAAGATGATCTTGGCAGACATGTTGTTTTATATTATACACATGCATACAGACCCAAGAAGTATTATCTACTGCAATAACTTCATCTAAAGATAATGCAATGAAGTTTTACTCTTTTAGTTTCTCCGTTAAATCTTATTTTTCCACTGTAGCAAGATAGTTTTACCATTCCCATCTAATGTTTACTGACCAATGTGAACTAGGAAAGTGAGGAACACCCAAAAAAGATAATAAATTAAAATATTCTGGGTAGTCTATCATAGGATGCCCTCTGGACAAAATATGAAAAACAACACTCATCTGAACATTTTTTGACATATGTGCTCCTTCCTTTGCTTTTCCAAATTGAGCCTCAATTGTACCTCAACATGTAGCAAGTTTCAACATTCTTTTCTTATGCTCTTCATATTCCACGGCATACTTAACATGAAGAAATTCTTCCTTTGATTTCCATCATACGATTGATTGTTCCTTTTCGTCTATGATTTATTTTTCATAAACTTTACCGATATGCTTTTCTATAGTGTCAAGATTTAACTACAACTTCTTGTCTCTTTTACATTTCCAACCACAAATCGTACACATGCATTTTGTTGCAGTTTCATCTTTGTTTGCTTTCCTCATTGGTACAATGAATGGGTACTTTGACAACCAACCAAATTGAAAATTTCTTGTCATTTCCCACTCGCGCCCCACTTTTGATTTTCCTTTTCTTTTCTTGCTACCAACATCATCCTAATCCAAGTCAATTATCTCATTCTGGCTAACCAGGGTATCCCTTGGAACATCTTTTGTGATATTACCATCCTCATTTAACTCATTTAACTCAATGAAAATCTCACCTTGACCTTCTAGTGGCGATGAGGTATTGTGAATTCCTTCTTCATTAATATTTGGTGGAAGAGTTGATGATGTAGTTCCATCTTGATCTAATGGATCAGAAGCATTGCCAATTCGAAAGTAAGATTGTATGGTACCTCTATGTTTTGGGGATTTTGATGGCCACCGAGTCCCTTCACCACCCTAAGGAGTCTTACCCTTGTTGCACTTGCTGCTCAACATATTGATCTCTCACTTTGCATAAAAGTTGGAAAAAAATGTCTTCTTGTTTAAGAAGGACAGAGAATATAGATCCCATTCACTACTCAATATCATCTTTAAGATTGAAGCAAGAATGGAAAAGAGATAAAGAAATCTTATAACACTATGAAGAAATGATCACTCACCTTTAAGTTTAGGTTTTCACTAACTTTCTATTTGTTAATGCAGGAATTCCTGTGTTGTAAGTTTGTAACTTTCCTACAATCAACTTCAAGGTTCCAAGTCCAACTTCCAAACCGAGAACTGTACAAAATGTGTAAGAATAAATGATTGTTTCAATTATATTTATATCAGCCCATATTTCGCGAATTCTGCAAGATTTTTAAATGGTATATTAAAAATTTGGTGAATCCCACGTGATTATACAATGATACGTTATAATTTTCAAGGCTATTATGGCCCTACGATTAGCATGGAGGTGCGACGACAATTGGATAAATGTGTCCTCAAATGTAATTATTTTTTAATGTTATTAGAAAAATGGGTCCTCATAAGCAACTATTTGTAAAAAATTTAATTGGCGAAATGGGTATTCACAAGCAACTATTTGTAAATTTTAATTGGTGAAATGGGTCTTGATACAATGTGTTTTTAATAGTATTGGCGAATATGTAGGTGTTTTATTACATGCTTTCAAAATTCCAAACGAAAATATTAATCGGTCTATTTGAAACACGTAGTTTGTTATGGCGAATTTGTTGCTTAAATATGCTTGTAGACACTAAAAAATGTCCTAATCAATGTCATACACTCAAAATAGGTTTATTAACATCATTTCCTCTTTATCTATCCTCTTTTCACTTAATTGATTTAATTAGCCTAGATAATTAATTAATTGCATCATTTTCTTCTATTTGGCCTAATTAATTAAATTAGGTTCATTCATCTCTTTTCACACTAACACTTCATCTTATTAAATTAAATACATCAAAATATTTAATTTAATCTCCTAAGTCATCTTATTTAATTAAATAACCCTAAGTTATTTAATTAAATATCATTTCACCCTCCCCTATTTATTAAATCATCTAATTTAATAAATATCAACTTAGATCTTCTAATCCCTTAATTGCATAAATTAAACCTTGTTTAATTAGAAATTAAACTAATTATTCCTCTAATCAAAGGGAATATTCCATGGGAATATTCTTTATCCTTTTTGCACAATTAAAACTTTGTTTTAATTTGTAAAAATAATTTTTCCCTCATCCAAATATAATATTCTAAGGAATATTCCCTCTCCAATCAACTCACTTAGCTTCAAAAGTAAGTTAACCCAATTACCTCTTTGGAAAGTTACCTTTGACCTATGTGAGCAGGTCAAAAGTGTGTTTGTTTAAGGTAATTGTAAGCCTTTTATTAATCTTCATCTTGCATTCTCATCCGTTGATGAGAATCCATGATCCATGTCTCTCATCTCTTTCATCCTAAACCGTTGATTAGGCTTTCTGATCTCAACCATTCAATCTTCATTCACTCTCTTATAAATAGATCACTATTTGGATACAAATGGATCCATCTTTTATTGCAAAGTCATGTTGTTGAATTTTCTCACATCCATAATCTCAATTTGTACACATTTAGCTTATTTTTAATTCATTTTAGTTGCATAAATAGCTTCAAGCTTTCATTAATGGCTTTCATGCATCCATCTTAGTTTGTAAATAAATTAGGGTTTTCATCTTTTAGCATCATTTTAGCTTAAATTAGCTTAGCAATTACATAATTAGATAATTTATAACATAAAATCATGGTAACTTAGCTTTCATCATGGTTTCATCGATTCTCTTCCATAGAATCAACTAAAACAAGCTCACTATCATGGGATTGGGAAAGGGTCGTCGGTCCACATCAACGCGACACCAATTCCACAACAAGATAAATTTCAATGGATTAGAGTAGATGTTTTCTTTAAAGCTTTCATAAGATTAAAGTGTTAGGTTTTTTGATAAAATACTTACTTTCAATTTTGATTGACTGATCTTGTTGAGATTTGAGTATTGGTTGCTTCATTATGCTTCAATTCTTCATGGATCAAGCATAATTCAGCCCATAACTGGTATCCTTGCATCAACATTTTGGTGCTAGAAGGAGGGAAAATCGATCATTTAGTTGTTTTTTGGCTCAAAATCCATGTTTTTGTTGTTTTGCAAGTTGTAGTGACGCTCAAACCACAAATAGCGACGCTATCTCAATAGCATCACTATATAGTGACACCCAAGAAATTTGATACAGTGATGCATATTTAATTGGTCGACACTAATTTAAATATGGTGAAGCTTATTTAAATTTGAACTATTGTAGAATGAAAACGGCAATGCTCATCCCCAACATACTGATGCTTTCAAAATCCAAATCGCGATGCATTCACTTACAATGATACCCATCAATACAGCGACACGATTGTGCTCAGTGCCCTTTCTACAAAGTGATGCTCAAATTCACCAGAACGACGCTCAAAATTCAAATTGTGATGCCATCATGTGCAACAACACTCAACCAGGGTAAGAAACTTTATGCTTGTTTTTTGACATGTGACTTAATTTCTTTATGATTATTTGATCACTAATCGATGTCTAACTATATTTTCATTGTTAGACTAACAAGGTTTTGTAGGTTTTAAGGCATGAAGCGAAATTGAAGAACTTCTCTTCTATCTAAACATTCTATAATTGTAACTAGCATCTAACACTTTGGGGAAATTATAATGCAATTTCATGCTTTATTACTTTCAGTTTTTAGGCAACACACTAGTTTTCCATTGGGTTTAAAATGAATGTTCAAAGTTGGATAAAAATGAACCCTCACATCACATCTTTCAATTGGGCTGAAATTTGAACAAGGAAAACTCATCTTTCAATTGGTGCTTAAAATTAACTCATTATTGCTTTGAAGGATAAAATTGAAAACTATTTGTTTTGTTTTGTGGTTTTCAACTTTGCTAGTGAATATGTATGCAATTCTCTCATGCCATTTGGCTATCTTGAGAAATAGAAACATTCTCTATCACGTTGCAAAATCACCTTCACACTTCAAATTTGGGTTTAAAATTGAACAACCATGCTAGTGTGAGAAAAGGCATAACATGTGTTCTCTCTTTGTGCATGCAAAAAAATATGATCGAACTACAAATGTACTTACTCGCTATTATTAACCTTTAGAGGGCCTTCCTTGGTGGGAAAAAGTACTCACCCCAAGGGAACAACCCAAGCGGTAACAAGCATAAGCCAGGCTCTTCTGAACCGCTATATAAATTTGTGGTTACAAGGAAAGTTTGCAATCAACAGGCATGATGCATGATAGCTCTCCCCCAGTATCTTTATGATGTGTAAATCCCTTGTTCTAAGGGTTGGGATACCTCTTGAGGGAGTTTATCATATTATCCTCTGAACTGGATGCCCTTATTACGAACCTTTGTGTAGTAGCCAAAAATCCCTAATATTTGTTGGCGTCAGGAGGTCAGACCTCCAAAGCCATCCCACATATTTGTGATTCTTTGTAGAGATGAAAAGTTCATCATGGGAGATTCATGAGAACTGAAGCTTGGTTGACCCATAGAAGTGAGAGTCGTGGAGGGGAGCTAGTGTGGTCAAGCTTCTAATCATCTGCTCTGAATAAGTGCAGCTAGATTTATCCAAGTGAGAATTCAACAAATATAGCCATTTATATCCTAGGGTTGTAATGCTTGTGAGTTAGTTTAACACTTTGCTTGGTTTCAAAATGTTTCAAAAACAAACACTCACTATTCAAAATTTCAAACACTTTGGCTTAAATATGGACTTCTTGAGTTAGCCTCAATATTATTGCTTGTCCTATGGATTTATCGTTAGCGATCTCTAAATATCGTGAAATTAATCTCAAACCCATATTTACCAAAGAAACATAGGAAATTGTGGCTTTAATCTCATGATTTTCACAAAATGGACATTGGAAAAGTTATGATGTGTTTGACATAAACATCTAGTTTGAAAACATAATCAAAAGACAAGTGTTTGTGGTAAAATCAATTCATTTAAGCAAATATAAATTGACAAATGAACCCCACATGACCATTTGGAGACCGATTGCTCCTATTGAACAACCTGATCTTCCAGGTGTTATAATTCAGCCAAACTTTGAATTCATAAACGGTGAACAAATAGATCTCATCAATAGTTTGAGAAGATTCACTTTTGAAAATAAGGAAACAAACTCACAATGGAGAAATGCAACAACCATTTTAGACGAAGACGAAGAACATGTTGATATTGAGGCTGGAAGGCCCCTATTACCACCACCTACATGGAAATAACTATCTCCCTTTCTTCCAAAAACTTAGACTGTTTCTACATGATCTCACAAAAAATCATGATTCCTAAACCAAAGTCTATAGGACCTCATTTTAGACTTAGGCATCTCACTCCAAAATCCCTTAAGAAACACCTTCAAGTAGTTCACAAAAACAAAAACAAATTGGTAGCAAACTTTTATAGACACACTTCAAGGTATAGTCTTAAATTGTTTGCATTCTTTTGGATTCAAAATCCTAGTCTTTTTCATGATACTCAACTCCTATAAATGATTCACCAAAAGGTCAAACTTCGTAGAAGAAACTCTCCAACCTGCAATTTCAGACATAGGAATCGTAAAATAGAGTATGGTCAAAAGTGGGCTTCAATCTTTTACCGCAACCATTACACTTTGCTAAGAAACTTTTATGCACAAGCTAGAAGAGCTAGAACAGGTTTGAACATCCCCCTCATTCCTCTTGTTTTCTAGGACTTAAACATTTTAGGGGTCTAGCATCATTTTCACTATCTTGATCTTATCAAAACAAAAGCTCACTTTCCCAAATGATCTCACACAAAGTAAAGATCCCCAAACAAAGGTCAACTGGTCATCACCATAAACTTAGACATTGTAGTGCAAAATCAATCAACAACCACATTGAGGCAGTTTACAAAAATAGAAACAAATTGTTGATAAACTTTTATGAATGCACTATAAGAATAAATCCTAACCTTACACATTCTTCGTGAGCCAAAACATTCAAATTTTTGAAGATCAACAAGTTTTCTAGAAAACATTGAGTCTTTAGGATTTGAACATTTTAGAGGTCTAGCATCATTCTCACTACCGTGGTTTTTTCAAAACAAAAGGTTCACTTTAGGTCAACATTGGGTCCAACATTTCATTCACCCCTTCACAAACATTTCACCCTTCACCTCATCTATCTTTGCAAAAAAATTACACTAACACTTTGGGACTTAAAACATCACACCAACTTGCTACCTTAGCTACTTTGTATGTGAAATGTATCCTTTTCCATACATGTAGTTGAGATAGTTATCATCTTTGAACTAGTTTATCTTGAAGGTCACGTGTCTACCCTAAATATTTTCAAGTTCATTAACAACCTTTATCCTAACATCACAACATAAAACTTAAGTCAAAAGTGTTGTTCCAAAAAATTTGCAAAGATCACCTCCCACATCATCCATCTTTTCATCCCACATTGTCATCATTGCTCCCAAAATACTTAGTGCGTCCCTTTTACCTAGGTTTGAGTAAACTAGAGAGTTCAAACATTACAAAACTCGACACAACTCTCCCATAGCTGACACTAAATTTATGGTAAAGACGAGATCACAACACAAGAGAATCATGGAAAAAGAAAAAGTTACATTCACCTCAAGTGATCCAAATCCTATAGAGTTTGATCCTAGAAGTCATGTTACACCATCGCAATAACCATCATCTCCTTTAGGACCATACAAAATTGAAGAAGTCACCGACAACCTGTTTGAGCTCACTAGGGAAGAACTTTTAGAACATCAACTTTTTGAAAGTGTAGCTCCTATATCCCTAACATTTGTAGCACAAAGTTTTACATAGAATTTCACAACTCCATTACAAAGGCCAAGTCAAACTTACATACCTAGTCTTGCAACTAGCCTTGCTAAATATTTTGGTCACACATTACCATAAGAAAGTAATACACTTGTGGGTACTCTTGAAATGAATCCTCTACCTCCCACTTCCATGTGGACACCTACCTTTGGTGTTCCTCCCATTCCTGAAGATCCAAATTGGATACGCACTCTGCTTGAACTTCACTATTCTACCACCACTTCGACATTTCAAGGAAACCCTTCATCCACACCTATGAGTACCACAAGTGTACCTACCATCATGCAGAGGAGTACAGACCAAAAAACTCAAAGCAACACAAAAGGGCATGTCAATACCATATCATAGAACCAACCCTCAACACAACTAGGGACATCTTTATCCAACCTTCCAGTGGGTTCATCCATTCCATCTATCATTACCACACCATTTCCTCTTAATCCACCACAAAGCAATCCCTTGGTTATGATTTCTATCAATTCTGGGAGTACCTTGATCATGAATCCTTTGTTTACATCTTTTACACAAGGCAATTCTTCCAACATAGGAAAAGGGAATCTTTTCAATCAATGGACTCAAGGTCCCAATGGGTCATTTCTATTGCAAAATTTAATAACATCATCCTTTTTGATAGCTCCCTTTTCTATACCAAATCAATCAGGGCCTCAAACATACATTCCTCCCCCTCAATCTACTATCTTACAAGGAATGTTAAACCAAGGGAATCCTCCACCTTTCACTACCAATCCATTGACCACTCAAAACATCAATGTTCCTAATCCTTCACAGATATCTCAACAACCACTTGACCCCATATTGCAAGCACATGCCCTAGCTCTACAACAAGCACAACAAACTTACCAACAAGTCATACAACAACAACAAGCACAACAAGCAGTGTTAGCACAACAATAGCAACAAGCAGCCTTAGCACAACAACAACATCAAGCTCAGCAAGCAGCCTTAGCACAATAGCAACAACAACAACAGCAAGTGGCCATTTCCCAATAAGCTCAGCAAGCAGCTTTAGCAGCACAACAAGTCGTGTAATAGCAACAAGCACAACGAGTGGCTTTATTAGCACAACAACAACAACAAGCCTTACTAGCTCAGCAGTACACCCAACAACAGCAACAAGGATCATATTTTCCTCATTAAAACATCATCAATCCAAATGCATCAGGAACATACTCATCACTTTCACAAAATCTCACACCTTCATACACCTCATATAACTCATCTCTCATCCCAACATATGTTCCTCCACCCAATCCACAAGATAATCTCACATCACAAATGAAAGAACTCTCACAAGAAATGCAAGACCTTCGCATGGGCAAGACAAAAAACCTCATACACAGAACTTGTGTCCTTACCCATTTGATCGAAACATAGCAATGGTACCATTCCCCCCTAGTTTTGAAATCCCTAAATTTGACAAATACAGAGGGATAGGAAGTCATGTGGACCACATCAAAGAATTCAACATCATGTGCATGGAAGTGGCTTACAATAATTCATATCTAATGCACCTCTTTCCCTAGAGTTTAATAGGTATTGCTATGAATTGGTTCTCTCGTTTGCCTCCTAGTATCAAAACTTTTCAAGAAATCATTAACAAATTCATTGATCACTTCTCCTTTAATCTTGACATGGAAGTTAGTCTAGAAGAGTTTTACACTCTCAAACAAAATCCAAGAGAAACCTTTTCAAATTTCTTACAAAAATGGAGACAAAGAGCTAGTAAAAGCAAGTGCCTCTTCCTAACGAACAACAAGTAGGAATCATCATAGCCAACCTTGATCCAAATCTATCATTCCACTTGAAAATGCAATGCATCACATCATATAACGAACTTGTTCCAAGATCCCTTAACGTTGAAGGATTCCTAATCTCACAAGGAAACACTCAAGCTTACAAAGACAATTTTCCTTCAACCAGTTCAAATGAGAAACCTCACGTATGGGCTAAGAACAAAACGTAACAAACAACGGTGTGGTGGACGCTAAGGTCATACTAAGTGCTCCTAGACCCAACAACAATCAAGTTGCTAGCATCCAATCACCTATGCAACAAATGGTGCCACCTCAAAACAATTAGATCAATAACACCAACATGTAGCCAAGGCCAACTAGTAACAGGAACAACTATCCTAAACGCAAGTACTCACAGTTATTGGAACCCATCAAAACAATCATGAAGAAAGTGGTAGAGTCAAATTTGATAACACTTCCTAACTTTGAACACTACCAAGAATCCCAAGAAAATCCATCTTGGTACAACGAGCATGATCTCTGTGACTTTCATAATATCAAAGCACATAAAACAGCAAATTGCATGAAACTTAAGAATATCATCCAAGATCTCATAGAGAACGATACCATATCTATAGAGATACCATCTGGAAACTAGGATCTCAAGATATACAAGACCCCTATGCTTGATCATAACAAAGCTAACAACCATGGAAAAGTTAAGGATTATACCAATGTTCAAAATACTTATTTCAATGTAGTTGCTTCCTATGATAGCGTTATCACTGTTGTCACCATCAAAGGCGCTAGTACAGAATGTGGAGTCACCACAAGACGTGGAAAAATAACCATTCAAGGAGCTATCCCAACTCAATCTAGGACACGTCCTACCTTGCCCGCATCTAATCCCAGCAAGTACAATCTTGTAGATCAGCTTAAACAGACCCCCACTCAAATATCAATTTTGGAACTCCTGAAATTATCTCCTACGCATAGAGAAATACTAGAAAAATCCTTGTCTGAATCCTTTATTCGTGAGAACATTGATACCAATCAGTTTCAATCTATGATAGGACATATCGCTAGCCATCTTCTCACCTTCTCTTAATAGGATTTACCATCACAACCATCTCATAACTATGCTTTACACCTTTAGGTTGTCATTCATAAAAACAAGGTCAAAAGAGTCTTGGTAGATGGAGGTGTTGGTCTAAACATTTGTACCCTACAGTTGATCAAGCATCTAGGCTATTCAGAAGAAACTATTGAGAAGATAAAGAGTACCACCATCAAAGCATACAATGATCAATAACAGGTATCACAAGGAATCATTGCGCTCCCTGTCCAAGTGGGACCTCTTATTGCAGAAACCACATGCCAAGTACTTGATCTTGATCTTCCCTATAAAATTCTACTTGGTCGACCATGGATCCATGCTTTGAAATTTGTAGCCTCAACCTATCATCAATGCATGAAGTTTCCTTTTGAGGGTAGATAAATCACTATCCATGGAGATCCTAAGCCTTTCTACTACTACAAGAGCCTTGAAGCCAAATTTTACAAGATCCCACAAATACCCAAAAATGATGGACCTACACCAACAAGCTCATTTGTTGACCCAACCTCTCTAGCATCTACCTCAACATCACAAGTACCAATTGTGAAAAGCATACCCAATGTCAAAGTTGTAATCCAAGATGAGGGTTGTGGAAGCTAAAAAATATTGAAAGACACCTTTGTCTTAGGAGAGTTACCTATTTCTCCTCAAAACCATGGGAAACCAACATCTAGCACCAAAGAACCAGAAATAGTCAAGATGGCAGCTACTACCTTCACCAAATGGGGAGATTTGAATCAAGAAGACATCCATGAGCAAGATATCTCTAAACTTATCTATCAAGATGAATGACCCATTCATGTTCTTCCCATGAAATATGACAACAAAGGTCTACAGCTAATGCAGAGCATGGGGTATAACAAGAATGAGAAGCTAGGATAAAATGACAATGGTTTACTAGAACCCATCATTCCTGAGAAACAACTAAAAAATCTTGGCTTAGGTTGTACTACTAGCAAGGTCACACTTATTGGCAAAGATATTTATGCTAAACGAGTTAAGGCTTCCTCTTGGTCACCCACATTGTGTGATACTACCTTAGATGAATTTCCTCTTGATGTTGTTGACTTATTTGAAAACAACGCCCTCTTCATGATATCCATAACATCCTTTGTCTCAAACAACTAGCTAATTGAAATATGCTTGGTATACCCACAACTCATTGACATGGACCAACAAGGATCGTCGATTCTAGATTTATTTGAAAATGATGGTGATCTCAAAATTCATGGGACTTCGAGACAACTTACCATGGGCAGATCACAAAGTTGGCTTTGACATAGAGCTTGATATAGGGGCATACTATGGGGAGACAATTGAATCCTTCAGTCACAAAATAAATGAAAGGAAATTAACTTGAAAATCCTTGAGTGAAAACCACCTAGTGGCGCTCTCTCATCCCAAAATAGTAAAAATAAAGAACGCATCCAACGGTGAAAACCTCCCTGAGGCACCCAAGGATGAAGGATTCAATCTCCACCTTAGCGCAATGCATCCAGAGAAGTCAATGATACTAGCAGAAAAGGCTACACCAGTCAATGTGGGAACAAAGGAAGAACCTAAGATCACCTTCTATGTTGAATCCTTATTAGATGAAGAATAGAAGAACCTTGCAACATTCCTTAAAGATAGAAAAGCTAACTGTGCATGGTCATATAAAGATATGCCAGGCCTTGATCCAGAAGTAGTTGTGCATCACTTAGCAGTCTATCCTTAGGCCAAACTAGTCAAGCAGAAATTAAGCAAGATGCACCCACAGATAGCACTCTTGGTTAAACTAGAACTACAAAAGCTTCTTGGTGTTGGGTTCATCCAACTAATAGATTATCCTAAGTGGGTTTCAAACCTGGTACCAGTCTCAAAACCCATTGGGGGCATCATAATATGCATTGATTTTAGAGATCAAAACAAGGCATGTCTGAAGGATGACTTCCCTCTTCCCAACATTGATCTCATTATAGATTTAACAGTTGGGCATGAAATTTTGTCACTCATGGATGGCTTTTCAGGCTATAACGAAATCATAATCGCTAAAGAAGATCAACATAAAACTGCCTTTACTTTCCCATGGGGAACCTACTGCTGGAATGTAATGCCATTTGGGTTGAAGAATGCAAGAGCTACCTATCAAAGAGCAATGACCCTCATCTTTCATGACATGATCCACAAAATAGTTGAAGATTATGTGGATGATATTTTGGAAAAATCAAAGAAGAGAAGTGAACACATACAAGTTTTAGGACCTATCTTTAATAGGCTTGAAGAATACAAGGTATGATTGAATCCAAAAAAATGTGTGTTCAGGGTCACATCAGGGGAACTTCTTGGCTTCATTATTTCACAAAGAGGGATATAAATTGATCCAGAAAGGGTAAAATCCATCCTAGACATGGAACCACCATAGACATTGAAACAAATGAGAGGATTACAAGGAATTTTGCAGTCCATCAGAAGATTCATAGCTCAGCCATCAGATAAGACTCACCCTTTTTCACACCTTCTTCATAAAGGGATAACTTACAAATGGGATGAAAAATGTGATAAATCTTTCTAATAGATTAAGGATTATCGACTAACACCACTTATTCTCATGCCTCCAATACCAAACAATTCACTGATCCTATACATCTCAGCAACACCAGCAGCACTAGGAGCTCTTTTAGCACAACATGATGAAAATGGAAAGGAAAGAGCCATATACTACATCAACAGAACCTTGGTGGGCTATGAGATGAACTATTCACCTATTGATAAAGCATGCCTAGCAGTAGTTTTCACTTCACAAAAGTTTAGGCATTACATGTTGTCACATCAAATCAAGCTCATCGCAAAGATTGATCCATTAAAATATCTATTATCCAAAGCAACCCTTACAGGATGAATCGCTAAATGGGTAATGATCTTGACAGAGTTTGACATAGAGTATGTGGAGCGCAAGGAAATCAAAGGACAAGTGATTGTGGAACAGCTAGAAGAAGCAACTATCTATGATGAGAACCCTTTAATATCTGAGCTCCCTGATGAATCATTGTTCCTTATTAATCTAACAGCTCAATGGAAGATGTACTTTGATGGATCGTTCACTCAACATGGATCAGGAGCAGGCATTCTTTTCATCACCCCCCAAGGTGATTGCATCCCAAAATATTGCAGGCTATCATTCCCATGTACCAATAACATTGTTGAGTACGAAGCCTTGATCATAGGTCTCAAGATAGTAGTTCAGTGGCAGATACAAGAGATGAAAGTCTATGGAGACTCACAACTAGTTATCAACCAAGTTAATGAGGACTATCAAACTAAAGATGACAAGCTCACTCCTTACAAGAAGATGGTGGAAAATCTCAAATATATTCTTATAGACATAACTTTTGAGCAGATTCCTCGCTTGAACAATAGAGCAACAGACACCATGGCAACAATTGGATCACTACTAGACATGTCGAACAACATTCTTCAATGTGAATTCTTGGTAGAACAGCTTCTCGTACCAACTTTTGAAATCCCTGAATCTAAATTTGTGTGTGTCATTGTTGGTCTTGGATCCCCTTGGTACAATGACATTTTTACTTACCTTAATAGAGGAACCCTTCCATTAGACATCACTGCAGACCTTAAAAAGACCTTTGTCAAAAAGGCATCCTAATTCGTGATCCTAGGTGATACCCTTTACCGTCGAAGCATCAAAGGGACATTACTATGATGTGTTAATGAAGAGGAAGCCTTAACTACTTTAACAGAAGTGCATGATGGCATATGTGGGTCCCATTCTAGCGGTATGACGTTAGCCAAGAAACTATTGAGGATGGGGTATTATTGGCCAACCATGGAGAAAGAAGTTCATCAGTATGTGCAAAAACGCATCCAATGTCAATAGCATGGGGATCTGATTCATGCTCCAACTCAAGAATTGCAACCAATGATCACACCATGGCCTTTTTCGCAATGGGGACTTGACCTCATAGGAAAAATCACTCCAACTTCATCCAACGGCTATAATTTTATCATAACCGCCACTAAGTACTTTACTAAGTGGGCTGAAGTCATTCCTATGACCTACATAATGGGAAAGAAAATATCCAAGTTTATCCTAAATTACCTAATTTTTTGTTATGGTATACCACAAACCCTCATCTCAGACAATGGAACCCCATTCAAGAATCAAGATGTGAAAGAGTTGTGTCAAAGATTCAATATCCAACACCAATTCTCTACGTTGTACTATCCCCAAGGCAATGGCCAAGCAGAAGCAACAAACAAAACTATCTTGAAAATCCTAAAGAAAACAGTTAACGAAGCTAGTCGTGACTGGCATCTATAATTAAATACCACTCTTTGGGCTTATCGAACCAATATACACACACCTACAAGAGCAACCCCTTTTTCCCTAGTCTATGGATCAGAAGCCATCTTGCCTATTGAGGTTGAGCTCCCATCACTGCAAGTGTCACTAAAGAATATGATAACTAAAGAAGAGTACAGAGTGTCTCGACTAAATGAGTTGGAATTCCTGGATGAATGTCGTCTTGATGCCCTCAATCACTTGCAAGTGTATCAAAACTAACTAAAGCGAAGCCATAAAAAGAGAATCAAATGCCAGCCGTTCTAGGTAGGTGATCTCATCTTAAAACAAAATTAGAAGAACCTTCCAGATCAAGATAGAAAAGGAAAGTTTGAGCCTAATTAGTTGGGTCCCTTTGTCATCACAGCAAGCTATGGATCAAGAGCATACCAACTGTCAACCCCTGAAGGTGAACTCTTGCAAGAGCTAATTAGCAACTTGCATCTTAAAAAAAATTATGCCTAAACATGAAGGGTATAAATCAGAAAATACAAAAAAATTGAAAAATGAGAAAAATGATTGAAAAAAGTAAAGAAAAAAATCACCCTCTAGTGAAAACCACTTTGGTGGCACTTTGGGAAAGTACCTTGGTGAAAACCTGGAAAATAGGTATTTTGCATAAATAAGGTATCTCCATCTATTCTTTGGCTTTTTTGACCTATCATTCTTTGCATCACCATTCATCCCCCATCCACTTCCTTATCATGGCTTGTCACTGTAAGGTATCATGATCTCTTTAGCACTACTTGGCATATTATCAAGGTCAGTTTGTCCTGCCTTTATCAAATTAGGCTAACATATCACACTGGGGGCATTTTCCTATGCATCACAATCGAGTTCTTGTATATCTTGAGGTCATGGGGCATCCTCTCATAAAACACCAAAAACATTCATAAAATCTTATCTCAAATCCAGAAACATTTACAAAATATTGTACAGCGAAAATCCAAAAACATTCAAAAAATTATAAAGGAAAAATCCAAAACATTCAGAAAACATCAAAACCCTAAAAAGGTCAAACATCGAAAAATCAAAAACAATGTCTCTTTGTCAAACTACGTTGTCTCTGAACTTTAACATAGGCAAGGCCATCATTGATGTGCCCCTGAGACACCCTAGGTTAGTCCTTAGTAGTTTGTTGTAATTAGTTGTCATCTCTCATTTGTTCATATCTTGGTCCTATAAATCTATCGAGTCAGTCGAACTACGTTCTCTCTGTGTGTATAACATAGGCAAGGCTAATCTTTGATCATCCCCCGAGGCCCCTAGGATAGGTCCTTAGGTTGGGTTCTTGGTCGAAACTCGGAAGCTCAGAAAACCCCTAAACATCCAAATATCTCGAAAAACACAAAAACATCCAAATATCTCAAAAATCCAAAAACATTCATAAAACTCTGAAAAAGAAAAAACAAAAACATCCCAATATCTCAAAAAACACAAAAACATTTAAAATTTGAAAATCCAAAAATAATAGAAAAACGTTCAAGAGACCTAAAAAGCCTCAAAAAATAAAAAAATCCTAAACATTCATATAAAATTTCAAAAAGACCAAAAACAGCCTCAAAACATTTCAAAAATACCAAAAACATTCAAATATTCTAGAAAAATACAAATACATCCATCCCATCTCGCTTTCACCCATAATAAACGACTTTCGCCTTCACCCTTTGGCAAAAAAAAGTAGAAAACAAGCATAGAAATTTGTAAGGTGCGAACTTAAAATTCAAAATTTAGAGTCTAAATCATGAGGAGGGACGAATTCTCAAATAGCATAGGTAGGTCAGTTATGGCATCTTCCTCATCATCGCTACTACTATAGACGTCAGTTATGGCAAATGTGAATTTGTCTATGACTCGGCCAGTAGATATGGGTAAGCAAAGTTCAGCTGTTGTTGGCTGAGGGGGAGTCTTGATTGCTTTAACTTGGGGACCTCATCCACATATGGTTATACTCATAGGGGTACATCTAAGGCCAATATTTCTCATTCATGTCTCAGGAATGGTGGGTACTAGAAGTTCGTTGTCATTTTTCCCAAGTCTCTGGTTTCTATCATAGCCCATTGTGAGCATCATTTGTAAGCCTTTTTCTGCTATCATCCATAGGTAGATCAGTTGTCGGTCTATTCTCTTGGTACAAGAGATGGGATGGGTCCTCTTCTATTACTTCCCACCCAAGATCTCCCCAACTTTTGAAGTTGGAAGATCCTACAGTAAATGTTTGGGATGAGGAAGCCTCATTTGATTGGGGTCATCCTTGTGACAGGGGAGATTGTGGTAACTCTCCTACCACAAAAGCATTTTTTAGAACTGTATATTGTCCACACCCATTGTCCTAGATAATGACCTTGATATTGGAGATGGTGGGGATGGCGAGTGTCTATGTCACATAAGTGGAGGCAAGAGTAGCTAGGTAAATGTATGGAGTTAATGGGCCCTCATCATTTTTAGGCACTTGGGGGATTTTGTAATATTTTGCTTCTAGGTTCTTACAGTAAGAAAAGGGTTTGGGATCCCCATGGATAGTGACCTCTTGGCCTTGGTATGTGAACTTGACACATTGGTGGAAAGTTGACGCTACTACTTGCATCCCATGGATCCATGGATGCCCCAAGAGAATGTTGTAAGGAAAATCGAGGTCAAGGACCTAACAGGTGGTTTCCATAATTGTTGGCCCTACTTGAATAGGGAGTTGAATAGTGCCCTAAGACACTCTTTCTTGATCATCATAAGCCCTGATTGTGATGCCTTTTCCTTTTTCAATGGAATCCTCTAAGGTTCCTAGATTCTTTATGAGCTTGAGGGAACAGATGTTTAACCCTGCACCTCCATCCACCAAGACTCTCTTGACTTTGTTCTTATGTATGAGGACCTCCAGATGGAGTGCACAATTGTGAGATGGTTGGGTAGGAAATTCTTGATCGAAGAATGTAAGAAGATTTGGGGTAATGATGTTTCCGACCATAGCTTGGAATTGTTTAGAGTCAAGATCCGTAGAGACGATGGATGAAGCCAATGCTTCTTCAAGAATCTTTCTGTGCGAAGATGAAATCTTCGAAAACTCCATGATGGAGACCTGAGTTGGGGTTATTTTCAATTGGTCAAGGACATTATAGCCACTGGGAATGGATCTTAGGTTGGAAGTGGGTGCTCTAGGAGGTTGAGATGACCCTATGATGGTGATTTTTTTACCTCTTGTGTTGACTCCACAACCAGCTTGGGCTCCTTTGATGGTGATAACAGTGCAATACTCATCTAGGGATGTGAAGACATGGTCATACACATGATTCATGCTTTTGAAGGTACCCTTTCCTTTATCATTTTTATTGTTCCCTTTGTTGTTGTGATTGGGAATTGGATTCATGTAGATTTTGAGGTTTTGATTTCCCGTTGATTGTTCCACATTTATGATTTTATCGTCAATGAGGTCTTGAATCAAGTTTTTCAACCTCATACAATTGGCAGTTGTGTGTCCCTTGATCTTGTGGAAATCACAAAGGTGATTTTCATTGTACCATGGCGGTTTCACCAAGGGTTCTTGATAATTTTCATAGGTAGGGATTGTGATGAGTTTTTCTGCCACTAGCCTCTTCATGATGAATTCAACCAATTCCCCAAGGGTTGTGTACTTCTGCTTGCGGGAGTTTTTATTTCACTAGGATGGCCCCCTTTGATCATTCACATTATTGATTGTTTGATTGCTCAACTACTGAGTTACAGTGTTAACTTGATGATTATTTTGATTGTTGTTTTGGGGTTGTTGTTGGGGTGTTGGTGTGTTTTGTCGAGGAGCATTGATGACAACTTTGGCATCAACCACACCATTGTTGGTAATGTTTCTATTTTTTTCCTAGGTGCGAGGTTTGTCATTATAACTGGTGGATGGGCAATTATTTTGTTCAGGATATGTGGGTGTCCCCCCTTGTGCGATAAGGGCTCGTTCAATGTTAAGCGCCCTTGAGATTAATTTGTTGTATGTGGTGATACCTTGCACCTTGAGATGGAATTTCAAGGCTCCTTCAAGATTGGAGATGATGGTGCAAACTTGTTGTTCTTTAGGCATGGCCCATTTTCTCTTATTAGCCTCGAATTGCCATCATTGTAGGAAGGAAGCAAATGATTCCTTTTTACCTTGTTTCAGAGCTGATAGTTCCTCTAGACTGACATCCATATTGATATTGAATGTGTAATTTTTTATGAATGTGTCTACTATCTCTTGGAAATTTTTGATGCCTAGAGGGAGGCGAGAGAACCACTCCATGGCTTGGCCAGCCAAACTTCTAGGAAATAGCTGCATCAGATATGTATCGTCATATGCAACTTCCATGCAATGCACTTGGAATTCCCTGATGTGATCTTCAAGGTTCCCACCCCATGATATTTATAAAATTTGGGGATTTCAAATCCCTTTACAAATGGTTTCATTGTAAGACTTTTCAAATAGATAGGGACACCAGTTGTTAGGTGTTTCTATGGTTTTTCCTAACTGAAGATCAAGCACTTGTTGCGAGAGCAACTTGATTTGTGTTGTCACATCATTTTGTGGATCAGGGGGTGGAGTGAAGGTGTTTTGTGGTGGCTTAATTATTGGCGGGATGGGTGGATTAGTTGGTGTAATGGTGGATGGTGCTTGCACATTTTGTTGCGCCAAGTATTCTTGTAATTGTTGTTGTACCAACAACACTTGTTGTTGCTCCTGTTGTTGTGCTAATAGTGCATGTTGCTGAGCTTGCTATTGTTGTTGTTGTGCCAACAAAGCTTGTTGTTGGGCTGCTAGTTGGGTTGCTTCTTGCTCCTCTTGGTATTGTTTGAGCACTTGTTGGTATGCTTCTTGTTGGGTTGCTTATTGTTATGAGAGGTATTGTGCTTGCGCCTATCCATGTGCTTGTGCCTATGCTTGTTCAGCTTGGTATTGGGCTCGAGCTTGTGCCTATGTCTGAGCCCAAGTTTGTGTTTTTTGGGAAACTTGTGCAATCTCTGTAGCTTGTGCGGCTTGTGCAGCCTGTGCAGATTGAGAAGCTTGAGTGGCTTGTTGTGCTTGTTGTGTAGCTAATTGTGCTTACGCTTGTTGAACGGCTAGTTATGTAGCTTGTTGATTTTGGATTTGTTGGAGTGTCTTTTGATAGGCAGCTTATTGAGTAGCTTGCAACACAATGTTGTATTGGTTTGATGTCTTTGGATTGGGTGGTGGTGGATTCGAAATGGTGCTTGTTGTGGTGATGGGAGCCACCGTTGTATTGATGATTGGGATTTAGGTGGTGGATGGTGTGATCGATATGCCTGGTCCTTGAGAGACCATTTTTTGAGATATTTGAGGTATGGTTGATGACGTGGTGGTGGCTTGTGTTACCAGGATGGTTGCCATCTGTTGTTACAATATCGATGGCAAGATGGGAGGATTTGATATGATGCTTTGATGGATGATCGGGGGGTTGGTTTGATTTTGTTGATTGATGTTTGGTAAAGGGGGAAGCCCTAAACCGAGAGGTGGTGTGGATATTGATGGCAAGGGTGGGAATGGTGGAAAAGTGAGTGTCATACTCCCTTGGGGAAATGATGAAGATGAAGGGTCAAAGATGCCCCTTGGTCCAAATAATTCACCTTCTCCTTACGAAGTTATGGGGAGAGAGGTTTGAGGTGTTGCGTGAAATGATGATGAAGGCTCATTGGGATCATGAAAGGTGAGGGGGACATATGAGTGTAATGGATTTTGGGGGACAGGTTGCCCTAGGATAGTGTTTACGTCCAAATATTGATTATTCACAAGAGGGTGTGTTTGTAGTGCATTGAGAAATGTGCTCCCCTTGTTAACAATGGGTTGAGTTGGAGTAATGGATGATGTAATTTGTGGAATGACTTGAGTGATGTTTTGAATTGGGGGTGTGGATGAAATTGGGAGTGTGGTTGATATTGGGGGCATGATCCCAAGAGGTGGTTCCACAATGGTGCTCACATCAAAATCGGAAGGGAGATTAGCCCCTTGTTTTGCTAATTCAAGCATATATTGTGAGGGATGGAACTTCATCATGATATTGGAAAACCTATGATTCTCAAGATTTTGGACCATTTCGATGATCTTGTCTTGTGTCATTTTGAAGGAATTATTGGTGATATCCTCTACTTCACCTTCCTCTTGAGTATTTTGGGATGATGAAGGAAGATTAGTTAGGGGATTGCTTGATCCAATGGGATTCATTTCAGAATTGGTTTGACTTACGTCGCTTGAAGTTGATGTTTCTTTATTGGCTTCCATGTTCCTCTTGTGTTGTGATCTAGTTTGCACCATAAAATAGGGATCAATTTTCAAGAATGTGGGAGATGAATCTCTAATTCTTTGGATTGATCTAATTTTAGGTACAAAAGAGAAAATTTAGGATGATTTAAGGATCAAAGGTGTGATGATGAAATGTGTGAAAGATGAATGATATGGATGATTGAACTCTTAGAAGATCTTGAGGGGATGCTAGACTTTTGGGACTTTTTTGGATTCTTGGATTTGTTTTGGATTTTTTGGATTTTGGATTCTTGGATTTTGATTTTGACCTTGATTTGGTTTTGGATTGTTTTGATTTTGGATAATGAACAAATGGATCCCAAGATGTTGGATGTTATCTATGGGATATACTTGCTCACAAGATGATATTTTGACTAAGTGTAGGGAGAAGGATGCATCTACCCACACCTAACCAAACAAGATGATTTGATGATAATTTAACTAAGCATATGAAGAAGGATGCATCTACATATACCTAGCTAAACAAGATGATTTAATTTTAATTCAACTAAGCATATGGAGAAGGATGCATCTACATATACCTAGCTAAACAAGATGATTTTTGATGTTTTGATTCAAGGATTTTGATTTGTTTCAAGGATTTTGATTCATGGATTTGCCAAAAAGTCTATCATGAAGGATGATTTCAAGATTTTCAAGAGTTGTTGATGAGATGATTTTTATTTGATGTTTGAAAGATGGATGAAGGTTTTGATTTGATCCTATGTGTACCCAAAAAGACTCTTGTTTACAAGACCTCAATTTTGAAGAACACACTTTACTCTAAACAAGATGCTCAAATTCCTGAAAAAGATTTGGATTTTGACAATAATAGAACAAGTACAAATTGGGATTGTTTCTAGAAGCTCTTCTGTAAAAGTTGAAAATCAATCTTTGTCTGAATTCGTAGAGCATTGAGAGACGCTTTTCATGATCTTTTGGACTAAGAGCTTTTAACTTTGGTTTCCGGATTTTGATCTTGCATGAAATCATTTGAGGTACATGTGTGGGGTTCAACTTTTCTTAGCTTTGCTTAATGACTTATTTTTACCAAAAACAATTCTTAATTAGGTTTCTTCAAACTAAATGTCTAATGTCCTAACTTCTTATCATCCCACAAAGTGTTTGTGTGGAAATCAGGGAAATTAAGGCAAAATTTTCCTATTGTTGACTTTAGTAAGAAAATTGAGATATAAATTAAAATGTTTAGAAAACTCTAAGGATAGAATCCCTAGGGCAAGCAATAACACATGAATTTTGTCAAAGATATTTGCTTCCTAAAGGGTTTGAAGTTTGAGTATAATGTTGAATGTTTATTTTTTTTCAATGTTTACGAACAAGCAAAGTGTTTTGTTTCCAAGAACAAAAACAACCCTATGTATATGAAAAGTTGTATTTGTTGAATCCTCACTTGGACAAGTCCAGCTACACCTCCTTTTAGCGAATGGTTAGATGCTTGACCCCACTGGCTCCCCTCCATGGCACTCACTTATATGGGGAAACCAAGCATGAGTACCCATGAAACTCCCATGGAATACTTTCCATTTCTACTAAAAGCAATAAAAGTGTGGGGTGGCGTCAAAACAACCATTCTTGCACCAACAAATAGATCAAGGATTTTGGCCTTTTCTAAAAAAGGGTTTTAATGCGGACATTCCATTCGTGGGGGACCATCCATGCTGTGAGAGACCATTGCTACCCTTCTCATCGAAATAATCCTTGTGATATTGGCCTTTGTTCTAGTACCTACACTTATATCCCAGGTGAAAGTTGCTTGGCTTTAGCGTGTTCCCAATTGGGTTGTTCCCTTGGGTGATTACTTTTTCCCACAAGGCAAGCCCTCTAAGATAAATAAAAGCAAGCAAACACATCCATAGTTCGATCGATCTTTGTTGAGAAACAAAGAGATAACA
This sequence comes from Sequoia sempervirens, assembly GCA_007258455.2. Classification (NCBI taxonomy): domain Eukaryota; kingdom Viridiplantae; phylum Streptophyta; class Pinopsida; order Cupressales; family Cupressaceae; genus Sequoia; species Sequoia sempervirens. The sequence continues at coordinate 441,244,775 of VDFB02270651.1, forward strand.
CACGCAATATGTTCTACTCACACTCGCAAGTTGTGTTCAATTTTTAATCCCAAAATTAAATGTGGAGGGAATCACTTTACACAACTTAAGATCACCAAAAATCCTTTTGATTCTCAAGATCGTTGTGAGGCGCGAGAGAAGCGCATACGTCTTTTTGGTGGTATTATTTTGGGTAAGTGATTACAAGACAAAGAAGCACATGTTCATTTTATCTTTTTAAAGAAAAAGTGACTTCTTTTTAAGCACCAAAGGAAGTGTGATATTTTGATTGTTCAATTGTTAACCTTAAAAAAAATCTAGTGGATTTGCCTAAAGTTATTTTTAAGCCCTTTCTAGCAAAAATGAAAGCCTTTGTAGTGTTCTTTTTAGTGCCCAAAAGAAATTTACTATGTCCTAAGAGCATGAAAGATAACAAATCCTTGAGAGAGATTATGAGTTCTCCAAAAGTGTTCAAAAACACTTCATGTAATGAGAGAATGATGTCATAATGCAACCTTCAACTTCATTTTCCTCCTTCACCTTGATTAGACCAACCTATAAATACTGATTAGAACTGCAAAATAGAGGTTAGAAAAACCAGTTAACAACCTAAAGCAACCATAATGTAAAGCATATGTTGAAATTGAGTTAATTTAAACTTTTTACTTCACTCCAACGACACAGTCTGCATAGGCAGTGCAGTTTGAGAAATTCAAGGGTGTTGTATGGCGTCGCTTGTCAGAAAATGATGCTCTGTAGTAAAACTAGAGAGCGCGATTGTGATGGAGTTTTGCTCAGCGGCGTAGTTTAGAATTTGAGAAAACCAACGACCGTAAATTGGCCCAGCGACGGAGTTAGAAATTTTGAATTCTTGGCAGAAAAGACTGAGCGACGTAGTTTACAATTTGAAGCGTCATTGTATGGCGTCGTTGGACTGATATCGGCGATGTATGGCGCCACTAGACTGATAGCAGCACAATTTCCTATAGATGCAAATGTTAGCAAAAAATGATAGAATTTTTTCAAAAAATGTGATTAAATCTTCAACTTCAGCCTCCTAGCGCCAAAATGTGAACCCCAATCCTAGACGTACACAAACATAGCAAACAAACACAATATTAGATCAATATGCAAGTTAGAATTAAGATTCCCCATTAAATTCATTAACAATGCTCAAAATAGGAAATAAAATGAAGAACACAATGAGAAAGCAATGAAATCCTAATTAAGCATGCAAACTCTCAATACCATGGGGGAATTGGTGCCAATTTGATGTGGAAATTGGCCCTTTCCCAACTCCTATGCAAGCTTTGTGTTGATTTGATGGATATGTGATCCACTTTCGTAGAATTCCAGCATAACCTAGCTACAAACTTGATAAAACTGATGAAAATGGTGATGCTTGAAGATGAAATTGAGTATAATAAGTTTGCTCAAATTGTGGATGATCAAAATGAGGAGAGAAGCCTCTTATTTATAGCAAGACAAGATGGAGGAATGCTCAAAATGAAGCAATTTGGGATCATTCAGCATCCAATGGGCAAGTGCCACTTGTCAAGATGTGAATGGAGGAAGCTTGAGCACATTTTGATGAATGTGCACAATAAATGGAATTAGGTGGAATTTGAAAATCATGAAATGACATGTTAGAGGGAAAAAGAATGACTTAAATGCCACTTGGCTCAATGCACAAGGAAATGTAAGAGGGAATGAATGTCTTGTTAGAAGGACAAAGTCCACTTGGAGGGAGATTTCAAATTTGAAGAATATTCCCTTAAAGATGCCAAGTTGAGAGAAAATAGGGATTTAATAAATCAATTAAATGTATTTTCATGTGCAAGTGGCAAAAGCTAGAGGATGGGACATGGATTAAGATTAGATTTAATCAGGATTTGATTAAATAAGAGGAGGTTAGTTGATGTGACTATTTGATTTAGATTTTTGGGTTGATTTTAAATCAAAATGAGAAGAATATGATATAGGTTTAATTAGATAAAGGTTTTGATTTATTTAATTAAAAGGGATGATGTTAGATTAAATTAGATAAAATTTTAATTTATTTAATTTAATAGAAGAACTTTAGAGATTTAATTAAATAAAGTGAATTGTTTTTATTAAAATAGAGACAAGGGGATTAATCAAATAAAATGATTTATTTAATTAACAAGAAATATTGACTTAACTAGATAAAATTGATTTACTTAATTAAGAGAGGACAATTGATGAATTTAATCAAATAATGGTTATTTGATTAAATAGTTATACAGAGGGATGATTCAGGATGAAGCGGTGTTAGTTAAATCAAGATCAGTTGTGTATTGTCAATTAGTACATTTTATGTGTTTACATTTTGCCCCTCTTTGAAGTGATGCACTTGTTGTGTTGGTTCAAAGAATAAACATGTCTTGATCAAAAGCCAAAAAAAATCCAATTTTCAAAATTCCCCAATGCTACCCCAGTGGACGAAACATGCTGCCATACTGCCCCCTCAAGAGATCGGATGAAAATTTCAACTTTTTGGGTGATCTCATGAAAAAAGAGGACAAGGTGCCCAACAGGTCCAGAAAGGCTTTGGAAGGTCAAAAACATGTCAAAATGATGCAAAACAGCCCACAAACGGACAAAAACAGGCTCGGGGAGCCAAAACCCTGGTAGGACAGCTAAACGGGGTCAAAAAACTCTAACTTTTAGGCTTAATATAGGCCTTGGGGGGCCACTTCCAATTCATTTGCACACAACCTATAGAGATTTTGCCACTAGAGCTTTGAGCACTGATCGAGATGGCACAACCCATGCTTCCATGACACGTTTGAGATTGAGTACGAGTGTATCAGCAACATCCAGGCGTAAGACCTCTGGTGAGTGATCCTAACTTGATCTCATTTTTCGTGTTTAGGTACATTTATTAGGCCTAGAAAGCTAGCTTAGGTCCAGTAGTGCAATATAGCATCGCTACAAACTCAATTTCAACATCGCACGGCCTCAAACTGCACCACATATCCATGTAGCACCATGACCGTGGAGTTTGTAACTTATGGTTTCAGGTCAAAGTGTGCCACATATACGTAGAGCATCACGGCAGTCCTATTTGAAGTTTAGGTTTAGGAGTCAAATTGGGTCACAGACAAACTACACCATGGTGGCGAAGTTTGAGGGTTCAAACTCCTCCAGCGACACAGTTTGAAACTTTCAAACTGTGTCACCTTTGCAAAAAGCAACGCATATGTTGTTTCAAAGGAGAAAAAGCTCAACCGGGCCCAGGATTTTTTCATGAAACTTGACATTGTGACTTTGTTGATGTAGGAGGAGGCCAGGATAATACACTCGCAAGAGCATAGGATCCCAATTCTATTTGGCATTCTAGAGGGGATGCACAAGCGATTACAGGAGCACCTGGGAGCCCTAGGATTATGGTACATCACCTACGCTCGCCCAGTCCACACTCACTTGGGTATGATGACTACGCTGGTCGAGCGATGGCACAACGAGATGTCATCTTTCCATTTTCCCACTAGTGAGGCAACGATCACTTTGGAGGAAATTTGGCACATTCTGAGACTACTAATCCATGGAGAGCGTGTCATCTATGATGTGGAGGCCAAATGGGAGGCCTGCTATGACATGATGGACTTTGATCAAATTATTTTAGCAGAGGGCTAGATTGAGCTAGAGCAATTAGGCTCATTGTTTCACCATTCAGATTAGTGGTGGTAACCATTATCTTAGGACTTGTGGCACCAGATCGGTGGGGCCGATATTTCAACATCGAATGGGGGCTCACCTGGGAGAGGATGATCAGGTTCAGGACTTCCTTTGCTTGGGGGCTAGTGTTATTGGCCTCTCTTTACAAAGATCTGCATGAGGTAGTGTATCTAGATAGAAGATCCATCAAGGTTGACATTACTCTCCTACACATTTGGGTGTGGGAGCATATCTCAGTGTTGCGTCATGTCAGAGTTTTCCCATAGCTATGGAGCCAGATGATCCAGTGATGTGGCAATACAGAGGCAGAGTTTCTTTTTCACACACTTGTGAGCACAGGATCCCTCATTGGAGGAGGGTGATAGATGATATGCAGCAGTTCACCTAGCGGCCATACCTTGGATGATCGGCATGGTATGATGATATCAATAGCTTTTCTTCACCCACCAGGACCGGCTTATGCAAGGGTGGGAGCACACCATGATAGAGAGATATCTACCAAATAGAGTGGCCCGTTAGTTTGGCGATGCTCAAGATCTACCCGATGACTAGTAAGTGGCCATCTTCACCCATACGACAAGGGAGACATCCTAGGGATACCACATCCTAGCAGATGAGGCAGTTCAGAGTTTTAGACAACTTGTGGCTAGACCATGGGTATATGCACAGGGTCTAGTCGATGCAGGCACGACATAGAGTTATAGGGATTGGTTTTGGGTGCCTATGAGATTGACATTACTAGGCGCAGTAGTGGCACAATGGAGGCCTAGGGGCCAAGTAGGCAGGAAGCCAAAGGGAGGCCAAGGGGGCGGCGGTGAGGACAAAGGCGAGGGAGGTGGGGGTCCATAGCCAGACCATGGACCACCTCCCCAAGACAGAGAGTAGGCAGATGGGCCACCCCGATAGGATGATCAGGATTAGGTCTGTCAAGACCAGGACCAAGGATTTCAGGATCAGGATCATGGGCACCACGATAGGGTTCCAACACCGCCCAAGAACAAGGACCATGATCAGCCACCCCTTTAGCTAGACCCCAAGGATGGTCAGATTATCTAGCTATAGGCATAGATACAGGTACTTACGGCTGAGAGGGATCAGTTACAAGCAGAGAGGGACTAGGCGATCTAGCAGAGACAAGCTACAAAGCTATAGGAAACAGCGGAGATGGGCAGACGACAGTAGTTAGAGAGCATGTCTTCATCCTCCTCCTAGAGCATGGTACCACTTTGATCATATAGGGAGGCCATCTAGGAGGCCGATTACTATAGGATGCATTATTATCATGTCATGCTAAGACTAGCCTGAGTCCCAAAATTTTCACAAAGGACAGGCCACAGACCTGTAGAGAACCACGGGGAGAGAGCAGGTGGCAAGGGCAGCAGCCAGTAGGGTTAGCCCCAGTTTTGATCAAAGACATATATTCTTTCATTCTTTTATGCTTCACAAGTTCATTTTTTATAGCCTAGTGGGTGATTGTACTTTATTGACATACACATGTATATTTTGATCTGATTTTGTACCATGACAGTGTACATTTTGATGATGATATATATGATATGAGATAACGTTGATTCGATGTGATGTGTTCTATCTTATTTATGCATTATGGATGGCTTTACTTTCTATATGCTATGCAATGTGATGCAATGATGTTATGCAATGTTATGATGTACATTATGTTCTATGTGATGATGCAAATGTGATGAGATGCTTTCTTTTTTGATATATTTTCTGTGATGATGCAAAATGAAATGATTGTGCGACTAACAGATCTATATTATGCCCCTAATGGATGATGATGAATTGCAATCTTTTTCTCTTTTCATTATCATTTCTCATACATTGTATGGTGATGCATTTATATGATGCTTATTTCATGATGAACTTATGCAAATGAATGATGCTTATATATGTTCTATGGATATTATGATGATGTTTATGGTATGATATGATGAATGCAAATGATGTTTTATATGATTTATAATGTTATGATGAAAATGAATGCAAATGTGTAAATGATGAAATGCTTAGAATAACCAATCTATATTATGAAAATGATGGAAATGCAATGCATGTGATATGATTTAATATTTTTGATATGATATAATATGCAATATGTAGTATGTTGACGGTTTGTGGATGCAGGATGGATGCATATATGATGATTTGTGATTAACTATCATGGTACCATGTTAGCATGGAAAGAAAATGGAAGAAAAAAGAGGATCCAACAAGATAGGAGATGATGGTGATGATGATGATGAATTTCTTATCGAGGAGTTTGGATTTTAAAAGGGTCAATTACCTTATGTTTGATTACACGCGCAATACGATGCATCAAGGTATAAAGAACTAGGATGGTGTTGCACCTAGTGTGATGGAATTTGACTCGACAATCAAATAGGAGTACTCCTGTTCACACATGGCGTACAGAACCTTATTTAAAATGCAATTCGGATATTTCAGACATCTCAGACCAAAACATAGGAAGGAAATTCTTCCTATGTGGTCAACAAGACACCTAAAACACCCTCCCTACACCTAAACAAAGTACGCATGACCAAGGTTATATTACAAGAATATCCCACAAGCACAACAGATAAAAAGATAATGATCTTTGCCTCATTTATTTCTCTCTAAATCCCTTTGTTTGGGACATCATCAAGAGGTCATTGAAATGAGCACAAAAAGATAAGTCAAAAGACAAAGATAAAGCACACAAACAAGCTAATGTTCTTCAATACCGCTACCCAAGACTAAACTACGATGATGCCTAATATTGATGTCCATTATAGGAAGGATACACCCTAGGACATGATGATATCAGATGATTGATTTTGGACTGATTGGATGATAGGATATTAACACAAAGAGTTGACCAACTTGTTTACGTACTATCTTAGACTTGAAAGTCTTGACACTTTAGTTTTTACTTTTAACTTGTTAGACTTGTTTTCGACTATTTCACCAAAGGTTGAGGATGACAATTGATTTATTATGAGTGATGCTTATTTCAAGTGAAAGCGAGATGAGACAGATGGAATTTTTTGGGTTTTTTGAATGTTTTTGAAGTTTTTTTAACTGTTTTGAGGTTGTTTTTGGTATTTTCAATATTTTACAAATGTTTTGATTTTTTGAATTTTCAACTGTTTTGGGGTTTTTTCAAGATTTTGACCAAGAGACTAACCTAAAGACCTATCTTAGGGGCCTCAGGGGCTAATTAACAAATTAGCCTTGCCTACGTTATACATGCAAAGACCACGTAGTTCGTCTGACATAGACTTGATTATTGATGAGATGTGAACAAATGGATTGCCAATTTATTATGACAGACTCCTAAAGGACTGACCTAAATGTCTCGAGGGATGATCAAAGATCAACCTTTCCTATGTTCAAAGCTCAGAGATGACATAGTTCAACAAGACTCTATTTTTTCTTTTTCTTTTTTGACTTGACTTTTTGACCTAGTTTGGGATTTTGATATGTTTTGAATGTTTTGGGATTTTGTGATTTTTTGATGTTTTTGGATTTTCTGATTTTCTGATGTTTTTGGATTTTTTGATTTTCTGATGTTTTTAGATTTTTCACTTTTGGGATTTTAAGAACATACATGAATCCAATCTGATGAGAACATGCCCCTAGCGTGATGCAATAGACTACTCTGATAAAGGTAGGACAAACTGACCTTGAGAATGGGTCGAGTAGTACTATGAGGGATCATGACATGAACATAGGACCAAGCTATGATGTGGATGTGGATGGGTGATGGATGGAGATATGGAATGCGATGAATGATGGAAGTGTGCAGAATGAGCCGTGAAGATCATGGTGGATGGAAAATGCTTATTTACACAAGGCACCTATTTGCCAGGTTTTTGCCAAGGTAATTTCCCAAAGTGCCACCGAAGTGGTTTTCAGTGGAGGATGATTTTTTTTCTTTACTATTTTTAATCCTTCTTCTGATTTTTTTGGATTTTTGCTTTTTTGATTTTTTGTTGTCACGAAGATGCATGTTTGCCAAGTTTTCATTAGGGTGACTTTTTTTTCAGGACATTTTCTGATTTTTTTTAATTTTTTGGTTCTATACCTTGAAAGATTTAGGCATAAAACTTTTTGAGATGGGAGTTGTTGATGGGATCCTACAGAGGCTTGCCTTCGGGTGTTGATAACTGATATGCCCATGACTTGTAGCTCGTTGTGATAACAAATGGTCCCAACCAGTTGGGTTCAAATTTTCCTTTGCCATTTGGATTTGGGACGTTCTTCTAACTCTCCTTCAACACAAGTTCTCCAACTTGGAATGTATGACTCCTGATCTTCTTGTTATAACTCCTCTTGGGTTAGTTTTGATAGACTTGTAAATGATTTAAGGCCTCCATACGCCACTCATCTAGTAGCTCCATCTCATTTAGTCTTGATACTCGATATTCCTCATTCGTGATAAGGTTCTACAGTGATATTCTCATTGACAGGAGCTCAATCTTGATGGGTAATATGGCTTCTGATCCATAGAACAGGGAGAATGGGGTGGCACCTGTTGGTGTGTATATGTTGGTTCGATAGGCCCAGAAGGCAGGATTTAGCTACAAATATTAGTCATGACTTGCATCATTGATTGCCTTTTTGAGGACCTTTAGAATGGTTTTATTGTTGGCTTATGCTTGCCCATTGCCTTGGGGATAATATGGAGTGGAAAAGTGATGTTGGATTTTGAATTTGTCGCATAGGTCATGAACATCCTGATTCTTGAAGGGTGTCCCATTATCTAAGATAATGGCTTGTGGGAAACCATAGTGGCATATTAAATAGTTTAGGATGAACTTAGATATCTACTTTCCAGTGATGTATGTCATGGGTATGGCTTCCACCCATTTGGTGAAATACTCAGTGGCAGTAATGATAAACTTGTGGCCATTGGATGAGGTGGGAGTGATTTTCCCAATGAGATCAAGCCCCCACTGCGAAAAGGGCCATGGTGTGATGATGGGATGAAGTTCTTGAGCTGGTGCATGGATGAGGTCCCCATGTTGCTGACATTGTAGACACATTCTAACATAGTCATGTGTTTCTCTTTCCATAGTAGGCCAATAATACCATGTCCTCAACAATTTCTTGGCCAAGGTCATTCTGCTTGAGTGTGAACCACAAATACCGTTATGTACCTCAGTTAAAGCAATCAAGGCTTCTTTAGCATTTAAGCAACGTAATAGGGTTCCTTCTATGCTCCTACAATAAAGGGTTTCTCCTAGGATGACAAACTGAGATGCTTTCTTGACAAAGGTTTTCTTAAGGTTTAAGGTTATGTCAGCTGGGAGGACTCCTATTCTCAGATAAGTGTATATATCATGGTACCATGGATCACTGGGACCAACAATTTCACACATGAATTCAGACTTCAGTACCTCAAATGCAAGCATGAGAAGTTGCTCTACTAGGAATTCATGTTTTGGAACATTGCGAGGGATGTCCAATAGGGATCCAATTGTCGCCATGGAGTCTATCACTCTGTTGTTTGTTCTAGCTATCTGCTTGAATGTGATCTCAATGAACTCCTTAAGGCTTTCCACCAATTTCTTGTATGGAGTTAGATTGTTGTCCTTAGTCTGGTATTCATCATTCACTTGATTGATTATCAACTATGAATCCACATATACCTTGAGAGCCATGATATGCCACTGTACTATTATTTTGAGTCCTATGGTTAGAGCTTCATATTCTACGATATTGTTTGTGTAGGGAAATGCCAACTTGTAGGATCTTGGTATACAGTCTCCCTGTGGAGTGATGAAAAAGACTCTGACTCTTGATCCATGATGTGTGTAGGAACCATCAAAGTATAATTTCCAATGGTCTACTATGCTCAAGTTGAAGATGGATTCATCTGGGAACTCTAAAATTAGTAGATTCTTTGAATACATTGGTGCTTCTGCCAATTGGTTTGCAATGACTTGCCCTTTGATGGCCTTCCACTCTACATACTTGATATCATATTTTGATAGGATCATGACCCACTTGGCCATCCTTCCTATGATCATTGCTTTGGAAAGAAGATACTTGAGCGGATTGATCTTTGCAATGAGTTTGATTTTGTGTGTCAACATGTAGTGTCTGAACTTTTGTAAGGAAAACACCACTGCTAAACAAGATTTTTGAATGAAGGAATAATTTAATGCATGCCCTACCATGGTTCGACTGATGTAGTAGATGGCCCTCTATGTTTTTTTTTCATCATGCTGAGCTAGGAGAGAGTCAAGAGCTGATGTTGTTGCTGATATGTAGAGGATTAGAGGTTTTCTTGGGATTGGTGGCATAAGCACTGGAGGTGTGATCAAATACTCTTTGATCTTGTTGAAGGCTTGATCACACTTCTTGTCCCATTTGTATGCTACCCCCTTGTGGAGTAGATGAGAATATGGGATTGATTTGTCTGCTAATTGAGCTATGAACTGGATGATTGGCTGGAGCCTGCCTTGTAGGCCTCTTAGCTGCTTCAAAGTCTTGGGTGCCTCCATCTCAAGGATTTCTTTTACTTTAGTGGGATCTATTTCTATTCCTCTCATAGACATAATGTATCCCAACAGCTTCCCTGATTGTACACCGAAGATGCACTTCTTTGGATTAAGGCAGACCTTGTATTCCTCAAGTCTGTCAAAGATGGCACTTAATGCTACTATTTGGTCTCTTCTCTTTCTGGATTTTTCCAATATGCTGTCGACATAATCTTCCACAATCTTATGGATCATGTCATGAAATATTAAGGTCATGGCTCTCTGATATGTTGCTCCAACATTCTTTAGGCCAAACGGCATCATGTTCCAGCAATATGTCCCCCATGGACAAGTAAAAGTTATTTTGTGTTGATCTTCTTTGGCTATCATGATTTGGTTATACCTGGAGAATCCATCCATTAGTGAAAGCATCTCATGTCTTGTAGTCATGTCTATGATCATATCAATGTTGGGAAGCGGGGAGTCATCTTTGGGACATGGCTTGTTCAGGTCTCTGAAATCTATGCATATACAGATGCTTCCATTAGGCTTTGAAATAGGAACCAAATTTGATACCCACTCTAGATAGTTGATTGGTCATATGAACCCTACATCAAGTAGCTTCTTCAATTCCATGTTGACTAACAAGGCTATCTGGGATGCATTTTCTAATTTTTTGTCTGATAGGATTTGCTTCGGGGTAAACTGCTAGATGGTGGACCACAATCTCCAAATCAAGCACGGGCATGTCGGCATAGCTCCATGCAAAGCTGAATTTTCTCTCCCTTAAGAAATCAGCTAGGAGCTCATGTTCTTCTGACATTAATGATTTAGCATAAAATGTGATATGTGGAGTTTCTTCTATTCCCAAGTTGACTGGGTTGCACTTTTCAGCTAGAACCGCTAACTTTTCCTGATGTAGAGCACTAAGAGGAAGATTGAATCCTTCATCCTCGAGTGCCTCAGAGAGGTTTTCACCATTGGATACATCCTTTATTTTTACTATTTTAGGGTCAGAGAGTGCCACAGTGTGGTTTTCACTCAAAGACCTTGAGATTATTCTCAAGTTTTTGTTTTTGCGACTAAAGGATTCAATCGTCTCCCCGTAATAGGCTTGTGTGTCCAAAATCATATCAAACCCAACCTTGTGATCGCTGCATGGTATTGTGTCTCACAATCCCATGAATTTTGAGAGCACCTTATCATTTTTGAAAGTTTCTAGAACCAGTGGTCCTCGTTGGTTGTAATCGATGAGTTGGGGGTAAACTAGGTTGATTTCATGGGTTTGACTGGTTGACTCAAATGAGAAGGTACTAATCATGAGGAGGGAGGAATTATCAAATAGCATAGGTAGTTCAGTTATGGAATCTTCCTCATCATCACTACTACTACAGACGTCGGTTATGTCAAATGTGAATTTGTCTATGACTCGGCCAGTAGATACAGGTAAACGAAGTTTGACTGTTGTTGGCCAAGGGGGAGTCTTGATTGCTTTAACTGGGGGACCTCATCCACGTATGGTTATACTCAGAGGGGTACATATGAGGCCAATATTTCTCATTCGCATCTCAGGAATGATGGGTACTAAAATTTCGTTGTCATTTTTCCCAAGTCTCTGGTTTCTATCATAGCCCATTGCAAGCATCATTTGTAAGCCTTTATTGTTATCATCCATAGGTAGATCAGTTGTTGGTCTATTGTCTTGGTATAGGAGATGGGATGGGTCCTCTTCTATTACTTCCCACCCGAGATCTCCCCAAATTTTGAAGTTGGAAGATCCTGAAGTGAATGTTTGTGATGAGAAAGCCTCATTTGATTGTGGTCGTCCTCATGACCTGGGATATTATGGTAACTCTCCTACCACAAAAGAATTTTTTGGAATTGTATAGTTTCCAAACCCATTGTCTTGGATAATGACCTTGATATCGGAGATGGCGGGAATGACAGGTGTCTCTATCACAGAAGTGGAGGTGAGAGTAGTTGGGTCAATGTATGGAGTTCATGGGCCCTCATAATTTTTAGGTACTTCGGGGATTTTGTAATATTTTGCTTTTGGGTTCTTGCAGTAAGAAAAGGGTTTGAGATCCCCATGGATAGTGACCTCTTGGCCTTGGTATGTGAACTTGACACATTGGTGGAAATTTGATGCTACTACTTGCATCCCATAGATTCACGGATGCCCTAAGAGAATGTTGTAAGGAAAATTGAGGTTAAGGACCTGACAGGTGGTTTCCATAATTGTTGGCCCTACTTGAATAGGGAGTTGAATAGTGCCCTGAGACACTTTCTTGATCATCATAAGCCCTGATTGTGATGCCTTTTCCTTTTTCAATGGAATCCACTAGGATTCCTAGATTCTTTATGAGTGTTACCAGATTTTCACCCATAGGTTCAATTAGGTGGAGTGTATTGATTTTTAAACTAAGAAAATTAGGTACGTTTTAGTACTTTCCTTCACTACAATCAAATGTATAAATGTAAAAATCCAAAAAGATTACAACTGCAGATCATTGCATTCATACATATGCATATAACAGAAGAAAGATTTTGATCTTTTGGGAAAAACTAATCTTTATTAAATATATAAGTATACATTATCTCATACAAGCCATGAGACTAACCTTTTCCTATTCAATACAAATTATGGAAAAAAAAACTCATACATGAATAGGTAAAAAGGAAAAATAATGAATGTGCATAGAAAGAAGTAACCAGCCATTGCCTACGAATGGTTGGTCTTGACTGGTATTGTATTGTCTTGTTGCTGCCCTATGTTGTCCTAAGCTTCATTTTCCTTTTCCAACTCTTTTCCGCTCCTAATCCTGCACATGACAGTAAACAATGGTGTTAGAGTACACTCTAAGCAATGACTGATTACAAACATTGCATACACATTCACCCTATGCATGCATAAGCTGATCATAATGTGTATTAAATAAACATTTATATCTTGAATGTCCCAGAGAAAAAATTGAAGCCATCGAAATAGCACATCAAAATACACATATTTTTCTAACTTGTTTGCTTCATGTGCAACTACAAGTGTAATCATGTCATTGTTTTTTATCAATTTCAGCACGTGGGATAAACGTGGCTCCCACAAGGGTTGAGCTCAATGTGCTTTTTTATGCTTTAAAGAGGTACTGAAGGACACTCATCATACAATTCATCCCTTTAAGGTTCACTCAAACAATCATACATCATTTATGGCAGTGAGTCATTGATCACTATCATAAGTGAAATATAGTTGTTCAGGAAAATCATAAAGCATGGATCAAACAACAAAGAGCTATTTGAGGCTGTCATAACTCACATGATGATAAGAGCAATATGTGGGTTAAAGATTTCAATATCATATCTGGAGATGAGTAATGCATTCATGATAAAGTTCCCACTGTTGTGATGATGGGAGTTAAGGTTATTAGCACTGCATTAAATATTTGCAAAGATCATATGAGAAAGCTTACAAGAACTTTAGTTTTTTATAAGGAACAGTAACATCAAAGTGAGGAAAATTTTAGCATAAAAGAGCAATGATCTATGAACTTCAAAATTTCTAATGTACAATAAATGATATTATAGTATGACAGTTGACTATGTTTTCACAAAGGTCAATGAAGGATATAAAATGGAGGTAGTGACAATACCAAATGCATGATAGTAACTAAGCAAATGATAGTCCTTTCACCCACAAGTGGTTGTTGACTATGGAATCACAAGGGAAAAGTTAGGACAATACCAAATGCATGATAGTAACTAAACAAATGACAGCCCTTTCACCCACAAGTAGTTGTTGATTGTGGAATCACAAGGGCAAAGTTAGGAATAAACAACAATCTAATTAGCATAGTGTAGACAACATTTTTCACATGAAAATTAGAAGTTTACAAGAAAGAAATAAGTACAGGGCATCATTGAACAAGAATAAATGTTTATTCTGAAGGTTAAGTTTCCAATTACAGTGAATGAAATGTTGACTCCTGTAAGTCAATACAGTATAAAATGTAGGGAAATATTTATGTTTCCAGAATGGAGTCAGGTTTGTCATTTCAAAATATGATCATAATAAAGCTATGAAGGTGACACCAGCACATTCATGACACAGTTAATGGAATAAAATTGAGTCAAATATTAAAATAGCTATTAGAGTAGTTGGCAGTGATCAAATTCACCACAGTAATGCACTATTCTAGAATCAAAAGAATGTTGATAGTAATGAATATAAGAAATGACTCAATTTCATAATCTAGTTCATGATTAATATGACTGGAAGTTATCAGGACACTTGGCACTGAAAAAAAGAGATATCACTGCTACAAGACTCGCTTTCACTATTATAAGATCACGAGATCATAAATGGAATAGAATCTACAATAAAGATATTTAAGACAGCAATGAATTATCCAAGCAAAGGTTTCAAGTCACAATGGTAGTGTTCATAAAGAAATGAAAAGGATGCATAGAATCTTTGTCCATACTGTGTGATGGCATTAAATTCTTTGAGTTTGTCAGATAATGAAGGAAACCCAGATGCCTAAAAGATGCCATGGTAACAGAAATGTTTACCCAAAAAAAAAAATACAAAGAAAGTGAAAAGCAGCATTTTTATTGTGGAGCATATGACTAAGGTAACTCTCATTTTAACAGCTTGGCCTCTCATGAAATCTCATTCATATTACAATTTTTGCATGATCTTATCACAGCAAGTGAATAGATACATCTACATAAAAGAATGGAAGGAACCCTCAATTTTTTTTATATAGCCACCCAACATGAAACCCTTGAAATTTCTTGGAGAATGTTCATTCCAGAAGGTTAAATCTCTTTCAACATTATGAATCAATGATTAAATAACATTCAAAAGATCTTAAAAACAACAAACAGTTTCGAGCAATTATCCATAGTGGAAGTAGCTGAAAATACTCACAGAAAAGGACTAATTGCAAAGCATGGCCGCGGCCATAGAAGTCAGAAATGTTTATTATTCTTGCCAGCAAACATAGATCCTCAAAAATCTAAATGGTGAATGCAATGAGAGTGAAATATTTCTCTTCTCTTATAGAGATGGTTCGATTTCAAGTTTTATTTCTTCAAAAATAGAAATTAGAGGATTAAAATGCTTCCAAAAACATGCTTACCCAGCATATAGAAGTCATGCTTTGTTAAAAAATTGAAGAAATGCAAGTGAATGTCTCTGTGTGTTCTAAATTTCCATTGAAAGCCTTGAATGTATGAGCATGAAACCCTAGGTGGCACTCTTGAAATTGCAAATGCATAATGAAGTGAAAATGTGCTTTAAGGTCGTGTTTTGATCTTAGGGTTTCTTTTACTCTAAATGATTGATCTCTCAAAAAGGAATTTTTGTCTTTATTTTAACATTGCAATGTAATTTAATTTCTTTTCATATTTTGCTAAGTCTTTAGGGTGTTTCCTTAGAACTTATCTTTCTATGCATTGTCTTCTAAAAACTTCGACCAAATCATTCTTTTATTTTTTTGCATAGGCTGAAATAAGATTGAAATGTAAAATGTTATTTTTAGTGATGTTTTTATAAATCACTTTATTCAATATTAATGTAAAACAAGTGACTTGGAGGTGTGATTATAAACCTTTAAGTCATCTTTTTATTCCTTATGCAAAATAGCACGTACTCCTCTTGGTCTTTATGAAGACTTGTTCAAGGAGTTATCTTTTGAGAGAATATGGGGAAGTTGAAGAAGTTAGAAAACACTTGGAGGAGAAATAGGAACATTTATTTGCTTTGGAGAAAAAATTAGAGCTTTTGAAAGGTGTTTTGAAGATTCACCATGTTGGACTTGGTCAAAATTGACCATTTCAACTCTTTGAGGCTCATTTGAAGAAAATCTAGTTGCTATATTTTTGGCTTTTAGAAGCCATCCGATCCAAGAAGCTTCCAGTTCCTATTTTCATGCAACTGTTTGAAGCTTGGATACTTAGTCTTTTGGACTCATTTTTGTAATTAGTTTTGTTCATGTAGTTTTTTGGGAGACAGTGACTCTTGCATTCCTTTCATAGATTCTTGCAGTTTTTGTAACTCATTTTGGATATGATATACAGTGGAGACCTTTATTATTTCTGGTGATCGAATTCTTGTCTTTTCATTCTTGTTGTTTAGTGTATATAAGTGATTGATCAAGTTATTAATGAGATTGTTTAAATTTCCTTATAACTTTGTCTCACATGTTTATACCTTTCTGCAACTAGTTTGTTCATGCAGGTTACTGATTGAGTCTACTTAATACATGTTATTTGTTGATTGTGAAGCTATCTTCCTTTTGCAAGTAGTTGCATTATGACCTTTTAATGAAATATTTATGCATTAACATACTGCAACGAATTGTGCATAATTAATTCATGCCATTTTTAAAGCAAGTGTATGAAATCTGGTTTCAAATCCAAGTAATGTTTAGGTGCATCACCATAGGGTTTAGTTTTCATTTTCATGCATTCCTTCTCCCTTTTCCTTACAAAATTAATAGTTTTAGAGTGATAACCAGCTAGGAGTCGGCCTTATCCGGAGGTTCATTTCAACTTTAGGTGACCCACAGCCTTGAAATGATGCCATGTTTCACCAGAAAGCTTAGTTTCATAACTTTGCATAGGGTGCATTTCTAGGAGTTAACAATGAGCTTGAGGGAACAGATGTTTAACCCTACAACTCCATCCACCAAGACTCTCTTGACTTTGTTCTTATGTATGAGGACCTCCAGATGGAGTGCACGATTGTGAGATGGTTAGGTAGGAAAGTCTTGATCGGAGAATGTAAGAAGATTTGTGGTAATGATGTTTCTGACCATAGCTTAGAATTGTTCAAAGTCAAGATCCATGGAGATGGTGGATGAAGCCAGTGCTTCTTCAAGAATCTTTTTGTGGGTAGATGAAATCTTCAGCAACTCCATGATGGAGACCTGAGCTGTGGTTCTTTTCAATTGGTCAAGGACATTATAGCCACTGGGAACGGATCTTGGGTTGGAAGTGGGTGCTCTAGGAGGCTGAGATGACCCTGCGATGGTGATTTTTCCACCTCTTGTGGTGACTCCACAATCAGCTTGGGCTCCTTTGATGGTGATAACAGTGCAATACTCATCTAGGGATGTGACAACATGGTCATACACATGATTCACGCTTTTGAAGGTACCCTTTCCTTTATCATTGTTATTGTTCCCTTTGTTGTTGCAATTGGGCATCAGATTCATGTAGATTTTGAGGTTTTGATTTCCCACTGGCTATTCCACATTTATGATTTTATCGTCAATGAGGTCTTGAATCAAGTTTTTCAACCTCATACAACTGGCAGTTGTGTGTCCCTTGATCTTGTGGAAATCACAAAGGTGATTTTCATTGTACCACAGTGGTTTCACCAAGGTTTCTTGACAATTTTCATAGGTAGGGAGTGTAATGAGTTTTTCCGCCACCACCCTCTTCATGATGGATTCAGTCGATTCCCCAATTGTTGTGTACTTCCACTTGGGGGAGTTTTTGTTTCGTTGAGGTGGCCCCATTTCATCATTCACATTATTGATTGTTTGATTGCTTGGTTGTTGAGTTACAGTGTTAGCTTGATGATTATTTTGATTGTTGTTTTGGGGTTGTTGGGGTGTTGGTGTGTTTTGTCGAGGAGCACTGATCACAACTTTAGCATCAACCACACCATCGTTGGTAATGTTTCTATTTTTTTCCCAGGTGTGAGGTTTGTCATTATAACTGGTGGATGGGTGTTTTTTTTATTGTTCAAGATATGTGGGTGTCCCCCCTTGTGCGATAAGGGACCGTTCAATGTTAAGCCCCTTGGAGATCAATTGGTCGTATGTGCTGATACCTTGCACCTTGAGATGGAATGTCAAGGCTCCTTCGAGATTGGAGATGATGGTGCAAACTTGTTGTTCTTCAGGCATGTCCCATTTGCTCCAATTAGCCTTGAATCACCATCGTTGTAGGAAGGAAGGAAATTATTCATTTTTACCTTGTTTCAAAGTTGATAGTTCCTCTAGACTGACATCCATATTGATATTGAATGCTTAATTTTTTATGAATGCGTCAACTATCTCTTGGAACTTTTTGATGCCTGGAGGGAGGTGAGAGAACCACTCCATGGCTTGGCCAGCCAAACTTCTAGGAAATAACTACATCATATATGTATCATCATATGCGACTTCCATGCAATGCACTTAGAATTCCCTGATGTGATCTTCAAGGTTTCTCATCCCATGGTATTATCAAATTTGGGGATTTCAAATCTCTTTGGGAATGGTTCCATTGCAAGACTTCTATCAAATGGATAGGGACACAAGTTGTTCGGTGTTTTTGTGGTTTTTCCTGACTGAAGATCAAGCACTTGTTGCGAGAGCAACTTGATTTGTGTTGTCACATCATTTTGCAGATCAAGGGGTGGAGTGAGGTTTTTTGTTGTTGGTTCAATTATTGGTGAGATGGGTGGATTAGTTTGTGTATTGGTGGATGGTGCTTGCATATTTTGTTGCACCAAGTATGCTCGTAATTGTAGTTGTACCAACAACGCTTGTTGTTGCTGAGCTTGTTGTTGTTGTTGTGCCAACAACGCTTGTTGTTGGGATGCTAGTTGGGTTGCTTCTTGCTGCTCTCGGTATTGCTTCAGTGCTTGTCGGTATGCTTTTTGTTGGGCTGCTTGTTGTTGTGTGAGGTATTGTGCTTGCACCTGTGTCTGTGCTTGTTCATGTGCTTGTTGAGCTTGGTATTAGGCTCGAGCTTGCGCAGATGCCTGAGCCTAGGCTTGTGTTTTGTGGGAAGCTTGGGAAATCTGTGCAACCTGTGCGGCTTGAGTAGCTTGAGCGGCTTGTTGTGCAGCTAATTATGCTTGAGCTTGCTGAGCAGCTAGTTGTGCAGCTTGTCGATTTTGGATTTTTTGGAGTGCCTTTTCATAGGCATCTTGTTAAGCAGCTTGCAACACAATGTTGTATTGGTTTGATGTGTTTGGATTGGGTGGTGGTGGTGTGGTGGATTTGGAATGATGCTTTTTGTGGTGATGAGAAGCATCGTTGTATTGATGGTTGGGGTTTGGGTGGTGGATGGTGCGATTGATATGCCTGGTCCTTGAGAGACCATGTTTTGAGATATTTGAGGTATGGTTGATGATGCAGTGGTGTCTTGTGTTATTGGGATGGTTGCCATCTATTGTTGCGATATCAATGGAAAGATGGGAGGATTTGATATGATGCTTTGATTGATGACCAAGGGGTTGGTTTGATTTTGTTGATTGATGTTTGGTAAAGGGGGAAGCCCTAAACCGAGAGGTGGTGTGGATATTTATGGCAAGGGTGGGAGTGGTGGAAAAGTGAGTGGCATACTCCCTTGGGGAAATGATGAAGATGAAGGGTCAAAGATGCCCCCTAGTCCAAATAATTCACCTTCTCCTTACGAAGTTATGGAGAGAAAGGTTTAAGGTGTTGCGTGAAATGATGATGATGGGTCATTGGGATCATAAAAGGTGAGGGGGACATATGGGTGTAATGGATTTTGGGGGATAGGTTGCCCCATATAGTGTTTGCATCCAAATCTTGATTATTCACAAGGGGGTGTGTTTGTAGTGCATTGAGAAATGTGCTCCCCTTGTTAACAATGGGTTGAGTTGGAGTAATGGATGATGTAATTTGCAAAATTACTTGAGTGATGTTTTGAATTGGGGGTGTGGATGAAATTGGGAGTGTGGTTGATATTGGGGGCATGATCCCAAGAGGTGGTTCCACAATGGTGCTCACATCGAAATCGGAAAGGAGTTTAGCCCCTTGTTTTGCTAATTCAAGCATATATTGTGAGGGATGGAACTTCATCATGATATTGGAAATCCTATGATTCTAGAGATTTTGGACCATTTCGATGATATCATCTTGTGTCATTCTGAAGGTATTAGTGGTGATATCCTCTACTTGACCTTCCTCTTGAGGATTTTGGGATGATGAAGGAAGATTACTTAGCAGATTGCTTGATCCAATGGGATTCATTTTGGAATTGGTTTGAATTACGTTGCTTGAAGTTGATGTTTCTTTATTGGCTTCCATGTTCCTCTTGTGTTGTGATCTAGTTTGCACCATAAAATAGGGATCAATTTTCAAGAATGTGGGAGATGAATCTCTAATTCTTTGGATTGATTTAATTTTAGGTACAAAAGAGAAAACTTAGGATGATTTAAGGATCAAAGGTGTGATGATGAAATGTGTGAAAGATGAATGATATGGATGATTGAACTCTTAGAAGATCTTGAGGGGATGCTAGACTTTTGGGACTTTTTTGGATTCTTGGATTTCTTTTGGATTTTTTGGATTTTGGATTCTTGGATTTTGATTTTGACCTTGATTTGGTTTTGGATTGTTTTGATTTTGGATAATGAACAAATGGATCCCAAGATGTTGGATGTTATCTATGGGATATACTTGCTCACAAGATGATATTTTGACTAAGTGTAGGGAGAAGGATGCATATACCCACACCTAACCAAACAAGATGATTTGATGATAATTTAACTAAGCATATGAAGAAGGATGCATCTACATATACCTAGCTAAACAAGATGATTTAATTTTAATTCATCTAAGCATATGGAGAAGGATGCATCTACATATACCTAGCTAAACAAGATGATTTTTGATGTTTTGATTCAAGGATTTTGATTTGTTTCAAGGATTTTGATTCATGGATTTTCCAAAAAGTCTATCATGAAGGATGATTTCAAGATTTTCAAGAGTTGTTGATGAGATGATTTTTATTTGATGTTTGAAAGATGGATGAAGGCTTTGATTTGATCCTATGTGTACCCAAAAAGACTCTTGTTTACAAGACCTCGATTTTGAAGAACACACTTTACTCTAAACAAGATGCTCAAATTCCTAAAAAATATTTGGATTTTGAAAATAATAGAACGAGTACAAATTGGGATTGTTTCTAGAAGCTCTTCTATAAAAGTTGAAAATCAATCTTTGTCTGAATTCGTAGAGTGTTGAGAGACGCTTTTCATGATCTTTTGGACTAAGAGCTTTTAACTTTGGTTTCCAGATTTTGATCTTGCATGAAATCATTTGAGGTACATGTGTGGGGTTCAACTTTTCTTAGCTTTGCTTAATGACTTCTTTTTAGCACAAACAATTCTTAATTAGGTTTCTTCAAGCTAAATGTCTAATGTCCTAACTTCTTATCATCCCACAAAGTGTTTATGTGGAAATCAGGGAAATTAAGGCAAAAGTTTCCTATTGTTGACTTTAGTAAGCAAATTGAGATATAAATTAAAATGTTTAGAAACCTCTAAGGATAGAATCCATAGGGAAAGCAATAACACATGAATTTTGTCAAAGATATTTGCTTCCTAAAGGGTTTGAAGTTTGATGATAATGTTGAATGTTTGTTTTTTTTCAATGTTTACAAACAAACAAAGTGTTTTGTTTCCAAGAACAAGCACAACCCTATGTATATGAAAGACTGTATTTGTTGAATCCCCACTTGGACAAGTCTAGCTATGCCTACTTTTAGTGAATGGTTAGATGCTTGACCCCATTGGCTCCCCTCCATGGCACTCACTTATACGGGGCAGCCAGGATTCAGTACCCATGAAACTCCCATGGCATACTTTCCATTTTTATGAAAATCCATAAAAGTGTGGGGCAGCTTCAAAACAACCGTTCTTGCACCAACAAATAGATCAAGGATTTTGGCCTTTTCTAAATAAGGGTTTTAATGCAGACATTTCGTTCATGGTGGACCATCCATGAGGTGAGAGACCATTGTTGCCCTTCTCATCAAAATAATCCTCATGATATTGGCCTTTGTTGCAGTACCCACACTTATATGTCAGGTGGAAGTTGTTTGGCTTTAGTATATTCCCGGTTGGGTCATTACCTTGGGTGATTAATTTTTCCCACAAGGTAGGCCCTTTAAGATAAAGAAAAGTGAGCAAACATAGTTGTAGTTCGATCGATCTTTGTTGAGAAATAAAGAGAGAACACACGCAATATGTTCCACTCACACTCGCAAGTTGTGTTCAATTTTTTATCCCAAAATGAAATGTGGAGGGAATCACTTTACACAACTTAAGATCACCAAAAAGCCTTTTGATTCTCAAAATCGTCGTGAGGTGCGAGAGAAGTGCATAAATCTTTTTGGTGGTATTATTTTGGGTAAGTGATTACAAGACAAAGAAGCACATGTTCATTTTATCCTTTCAAAGCAAAAGTGACTTCTTTTTAAGCACCAAAGGTAGTGTGATATTTTGATTGTTCAATTGTTAACCTTAAACAAAATCTAGTGGATTTGCCTAAAGTTATTTTTAAGCCCTTTGTAGCAAAAATGAAATCCTTTGTAGTGTTTTTTTTATTGCCCAATAGAAATTTAGTATGTCCTAAGAGCATGAAAGATAACAAATCCTTAAGAGAGATTATGAGTTCTCCAAAAGTGTTAAAAAAACACAAAAGTGTTCAAAAACACTTGATGTAATGAGAGAATGATGCCATAATGCAACTTTCAACTTCATTTTCCTCCTTCACCTTGATTAGACCAACTTGCAAAAATTGATTAGAACTGCAAAATAGAGTTTAGAAAAACCAGTTAACAACCTAAGGCAACCATAATGAGAAGGCACATGTCCAAAATTGAGTCAATTTGAACTTTTTACTTCACTCCAGCAGCGCAGTCTGCACAAGCGGCACAGTTTGAGAATGTTAGCAGCGTTGTACGACGTCATTTGTCAGACAACGGCGCTCTATAGTAAAACTAGAGAGTGCAATTGCGGTGGAGTTTTGCTCAGCGGTGTAGTTTGGAATTTCAGAAAACCAACAATTGTAAACTAACCCAGCGAAAAAGTTAGAAATTTTGAATTTTGGACAAAAAGACTGAGCGACGCAATTTGCAGTTTGAAGCATCGCTATATGGCGCCATTGGACTGATAGTTGCATTATATGGTGTCACTGCACTGAGAGTGACGCAGTTTCCTATAGATGCAAATGTTAGCAAAAAATGATAGAATTTTTGGAAAAAACATGATTGAATCTTCAAGTTTTCCCTCCTTCTAGCGCCAAAATGTGAACCCCAATCCTAGACCTACACAAACATAGCAAAAAAACACAATATTAGATCAATATGCAAGTTAGAACTAAGATTCCCAATGAAATTCATTAACAATGCTCAAAATAGGAAATAAAATGAAGAACACAATGAGAAAGCAATGAAATCCTAATTAAGCATGCAAACTCTCAATCCCATGGGGGAATTGGCCCTTTCCCATCTCCTATGCAATCTTTATGTTGATTTGATGGAGATGTGATCCACTTTCATAGAATTTTTGCATAACCTAGCTACAAACTTGATAAAATTGATGAAAATGGTGATGCTTGATGATGAAATTGAGTATAATAAGTTTGCTCAAATTGTGGATGATCAAAATGAGGAGAGAAGCCTCTTATTTATAGAAAGATAAGATGGAGGAATGCTCAAAATGAAGCAATGTGGGATCATTCAACATCCAATGGGCAAGTGCCACTTGTCAAGATGTGAATGGAGGAAGCTTGAGCACATTTTGATGAATGTGCACAATAAATGGAATTAGGTGGAATTTGAAAATCATGAAATGACATGTTAAGGGGAAAAAATGAATTAAATGCCACTTGGCTCAATGCACAAGGACATGTAAGAGGGAATGAATGTCTTGTTAGAAGGACAAAGTCCACTTGGAGGGAGATTTCAAATTTGAAGAATATTCCCTTAAAGATGCCAAGTTGAGAGAAAATAGGGATTTAATAAATCAATTAAATGTATTTTCATGTGCAAGTGGCAAAAGCTAGAGGATGGGACATGGATTAAGATTAGATTTAATCGGGATTTGATTAAATAAGAGGAGGTTAGTTGATGTGACTATTTGATTTAGATTTTTAGGTTGATTTTAAATCAAAATGAGAAGAATTGATATAGGTTTAATTAGATAAAGGTTTTGATTTAATTAATTAAAAGGGATGACATTAGATTAAATTAGATAAAGTTTTAATTTATTTAATTTAATAGAAGAACTTTAGAGATTTAATTAAATAAAGTGAATTATTTAATTAAAATAGAGACAAGGGGATTAATCAAATAAAATGATTTATTTAATTAACGAGAAATAATGACTTAACTAGATAAAATTTATTTAATTAATTAAGAGAGGAAAATTGATGAATTTAATCAAATAAGGGTTATTCGATTAAATGGTTAGACAGAGGGATGACTCAGGATGAAACGGTGTTAGTTAAATCATGATTAGTTGTGTAATATCAATCAGTACATTTTACATGTCTACACATATATAAGCATCCATACATCATCCATACATGAAATAAAGTGAACACATCATAGCATGAATATTCTGTATCTGTATCATATATATCAAAAAAATGTGTCATGGTACAAAATATGGATCAGTGTATGTACATCGATCATAAGTAAAATATCCACGAGGCTATTAAAAAGGTGCCCATGAATGTATATCAATATAAATAATGGGGAAAAATTAAAAAGTGTCTATACATCAAAAAAGAGCTAGCCCTGGTGGCTGCTACCCTCTCTAGCATTCCGCTCAGGCTGATCCTTTGCTCGGGGGCATACATCGCTCCACTGTGAAAAATTAGGTTGCCTCAATGCTACAGAACATCTCTGTGATAATGCTACCTATAATACGCAGCCTCCGTAACAGCCTCTGTACAACCACACTGAAACTGTCCGACCATGGGCGGATGTCATGAGGCTCTCAAAATGCTAACGTCGAGCCACCTCCTGATCCCTCTCACCTGTAATGGTTTGTACTCTCTGTAGCGCTATGTCTCTCTTTGTTGTAACTGCCACCACCTGCTGCCGAGCCTGGTCTCACTCAGCAGTCAAAACCAAAATTTGTTGGCGATCTTGATCTCGCTCACCTGTCAACACCTGCAGCTATTGTATATGCACATCTCTAGCATCCGACAGCGGTGGTGGTGGCACTGGCTAATGTTGCACTACTAGAGGTTGTTGAGGAGGTTGTTGTCCCACTAGCGGAGCCCCCAGAACCTGGCCTCCCTATCCTCTTCCCCTAACTACTCTTCCTTGTGGCCTCCCTTTGGGAGGAGCCCCTGCAGGATTTGTCAATCATTGTGGAGGGATGAACCATGCATCATACATGGGTGTAGTCTATGCAATGGGATGGCCCTAATCATATGCCCAAGGCTAGGCAACCAACTGATGGAAACTCTTAATGGCCTCATGTGCCAGAATCTTGGGTCCCCATGTTGGAACCTGACTAGCCACTCTAGCAAAAATGGCCCTATAGGCATCATTAGGCTTATCCTGGACATCACCAAACTGTCTGGCCACTCTGTCTAGAAGGTACCTCTCAATCATCGTATGCTCCCGACCCTGCATATATCGGGTCTGCTGGTGAAGTAGAGTTGTTGAATATCATCAAACCAGGCTAGCATCTGAAGCCATGGATGCCACCGGAACATAGTCATATCATCGATCACCCATCGCTAGTACGAGAGCCCAATTTGTCCTGTGTGACTGAGTGTAATGGCACCTCGGTATCTCCATATGACGGGATCATCTAACTCCATGTTTACCATCTACACAATCAATCAAAGCATTGTAATGTGCTCCCATGCCCAAATATGGAGGAGTGTCACACCTACACCAATAGATCTCCCATCATAATATACAAAATCATGAAAATCATGATACAGGGAGGCCAACATTACGAGCCCCCATGCAAAAAGAGTCCTCCAATATAGCATTTGTTGCCAATCCAAACCCCAACCTGGACTGAAGAATCACCCACGTCTATCTAGAGCCACCAAACCTGAGATGATGGCTGCAACAATCAATCTGAAGGTTGACACTTGACCTCTATATGTTTCCAAATCTATCTAAGAGGTGACCAAAACAATATGGTCCATCTCCATCACCTCTAAGCAGGCATCGAATCTGGCATCAGGATCATAGATCACACAGTCACCATGGATGGGTAACTGCAATATCTACCACACATCCTCCAGGGTCATTGTCGCCTCTCCCGTTGAAAGGTGGAAAGAAGAAGTCTCGTTGTGCCATCTCTCGCACAACACCATCATCATGGCCAAATGGGTCCTAATCACTGGTGCGTACACAATGTACCATAACCCGATCTCTCTCAAGGTGCTCCTGGCGCAAATCTGAAAGATCACCCAATCTCTCCAATACTCTGGGTCTATGCTCTCTAGAAATCCATGATGGGATGACCTTCTGCACTCATGAAGCCCATGGTATTAGGAAATCATCAAAATCTAAAGTTATTTAGAATTTCCAGCTCGAAAATCACAAATGTGTCATTGTTTACAAATGTGTCCCTATATTCAAAATTCAAACAACACCTGATACATTTTAAAATCTCAAATTGACAAATGTGTCGCCATACAAGATGGTGTTGTGATTTAGAATTTTGCCTGACCTAACCCTAACTTTTGAATTAGCAAGTGTGTCGTTGGATAAGTCTGTGTCACCATTTACAATTTGAAACCCTAATTTCAAATCAAAAAAAGAATTGGCATATACATATGTGTCACTATCTATCTTTTGAGTGTTGTTGATTGAAGTTTGGGCGTCAATATATAGCAACGCCCCCAAAATCTAAATTTTAACGCCTAATAAATGCATCAAAATTTCAAATTTCAAATTAGGTTTTGAATCACATACCAGTGGTCCTATGCCTAGAAGTTGTTGGTACTCATGAACTCGATCAAAAATGTGTCGTGGAAGCTCACGGTGCGCCATTTCATTGGAGGGTCAAAGCTCAATTTGCAATAATTTATAAAGTCTGAATGCACAAATGAATTGAAAATGACCCCTTTTGATGATCTATTTAAGCTAGAAAATTAGGGTTTTTTGCCCTAATTTAAACTTTTAATGGGGTTTATTATCGTTTTCATCACTTTTGCCAATTTGGACCTAATTTTGCATTATTTTTTGCATTATTCTTGCATCCTAGAACCTTTCTGGACCCTTGGGGCAGCTTTTCAACCTTTATCGAGAAATCAACTCAAAATTCAAAATTTTCGCTCGATTTCTCAAGGGGGTAGGGAGTCAGTTTTATCCTTCCGTTGGGGCATCTAAAAAATTATTTATTTTTTTATTTGAGCAGCATTTTTAATTTGAAAAGTGTTGTTGTTTGAACTAAAGCAACAAGTACCTCGCTTCAAAGAGGGGCAAAATGTAGACATTGAAAAATGTCCTAATCAATGTCATACACTCGAAATAGGTTTATTAACATTATTTCCTCTTTATAAATCCTCTTTTCACCTAATTGATTTAATTAGCCTAGCTAATTAATTAATTGTGTCATTTCCGTCTATTTGACCTAATTAATTAAATTAAGTTAATTCATCTCTTTTCGCTCTAACACTTCATCTCATTAAATTAAATACATCAAAATATTTAATTTAATCTCCTAAGTCATCTTATTTAATTAAATAACCCTAAGTTATTTAATTAAATGTCATTTCACCCTCCCCTATTTATTAAATCATCTAATTTAATAAATATCAACTTAAGTCTTCTAATCCCCTAATTGCATAAATTAAACCTTATTTAATTAGCAATTAAACTAATTATTCCTCTAATCAAAGGGAATATTCCCATGGAATATTCTTTATCCTTTTTGCATAATTAAAACTTTGTTTTAATTTGTAAAAATACCTTTTTCCTCATCCAAATGGAATATTCTAAGGAATATTCCCTCTCCTCCAATCAACTCACTTAGCTTCAAAAGAAAGTTAACCCAATTACCTCTTTGGCAAGTTACCTTAGACCTATGTGAGTAGGTCAAAAGTGTGTTTGTTTAAGGTATTTGTGATCCTTTTATTAATCTTCATCTTAGATTCTCATCCATTGATGAGAATTCATGATCCATGTCTCTCATCTCTTTCATCCTAAACCATTGATTAGGCTTTTTTATCTCAACCATTCAATCTTCATTTGCTCTCCTATAAATAGATCACTATTTGGAGACAAATGGATCCATCTTTTATTGCAAAGTCATGTTGTTGAATTTGCTCACATCCATACTCTCAATTTGCACACATTTAGCTTATTTTTAGTTCATTTTAGTTGCATAAATAGCTTCAAAATTTCATTAATGGCTTCCATGCATCCATCTTAATTTGTAAATAAATTAGGGTTTTTATCTTTTAGCATCATTTTAGCTTAAATTAGCTTAGATTAGCTTAGCAATTGCATAATTAGATCATTTATAACATAAAATCATGGTAACTTAGCTTGCATCATGTTAATTTTGTGCATAATTTAGGTTTTTCACACACCAAACATCATGGTTTCATCGATTCTCTTCCATAGAATCGACTAAAACAAGCTCACTATCATGGGATTGGGAAAGGGTCATCGGTTCACATCAACACGACACCAATTCCATAACAAGATAAATTTCAATGGATTATCTAGTAGATGTTTTCTTTAAAGCTTTCATAAGATTAACATGTTAGGTTTTTTGATAAAATGTTTACTTTCAATTTTAATTGACTGATTTTATTGAGATTCAAGTATTGGTTGCTTCATTATGCTTCAATTCTTCATGGATCAAGCATAATTCAGCCCATAACTGATATCCTCGCATCAACAATGCCTCATAAAAAATTGACGACGAAAGGACATGCATTGGACCAATAATTTGTAAAATCTGGGCGATTTGGATACCTATTGGGTGTGATTAATTCACCAATTTTGACTTGGCCGATTTCTAAAATTTGTCAATTGGCGAAGATTCGCCACTAAAGTTTTCCCCGCCTTTCAAGTCCTTTTGGGAAACTTAGTTTTTGTTGAGATATGGTGTTGTATACCATTGTATAAAATAATTTATTATAATGTTGTAATTAAATAATTATTTAGTTGTGATGCACCTTGGTGGTGTGGTTAATCACACTAGGTAATTATTTGAGGTCCACTTAATGTTGTATTGTAACATTGTATTATTATTTAATGATTGGGAGACATGCGATAATAATTTAATATTGGAGAAATATTAAATAATGTGATGTCTTAGTACCCAATATTAAATAATGGGTTAGTGGTTTTGTAGTCACATGGTTTTGTGGTACATAGTTTCACCTTACCATTAGTTGTATTTTGTGTGAGCTTGTGTCTATAAAATCAAACACATGTGTAGTGCTTTAGGTTGGTTGAGTGAGTTGGTTGTCATTATTGAGTCTTCTTGAGGAGTGCATTTGTGAAGCATGGCATGGGATGTGTGGATTCATGCTTAAACGCATGAGAATGCATTGGAGGGGTTGATGCTTTAGAGGTATTCATTGTAACTCTTGTATTACTTTATTGTTGAATAATATGATGGAGTATGGATGCTTTTGGAAGATGGGTTTTTCCCTCTTGAGGGTTTTCCCAAAGTATATCTTGTGTCATCTTTGATGGGTATGTCGTCTATTCTCTTACATATGGATTATGAGCACTTATTTGCATTGTTATCTCTTTTGGCTTATGTGGAAATTGTCATTAGATGGCTGCAAGTTTCCTTACAAGTGCTATTAGAGCTTTCATGGTTGAAGTTTTTTTTATTCTAACCCTAGGTTGAGAAAATGTTGGTTAAGTTTGAATCTATGCAATGCATGAGAGAATGAAAGAAATGGCAAGATATGAGGGTTTTGCAAGTTGTTTATTACAAATCTAAGGGTTTTGGGTTTGTTGTTATGATGGGTTGTTTGTAGATTTAGGGTGTGAAAATTTTGGCTAAAAAGGGTTTCTTGGTTATGCATTCAAATGGGGGTTTTGTGGGGATTTTTTTACAAATGACCTAGGATAAAATGTACCTCATGATTGGATTCAGGTTGGTTGAGAGACGTATTTTGATCTATAATTCGACATATTTTGGTTACTAGAGAAAAATGCAAAAAAAATTTAGCCCAACCCCCTTTACTGGTTGTACAGTCGTTATAATTGTTGCCAAAATTAAAAAAGAAAATCAAAAAAAAAAATTCCATCAGATTAAAAACTACCCTACAAAATAAAAATCAAAAGTTAGAAAAAATTTATGATTGAAAAACTTTATTAAAAAGTTGAAAACAAAAATAAAATATAAATTTCCTATTTGAGGGTTTGCAGACCACCCCTGTACCATCATACTATGAACATTATTTTCCGGCCATTTTGTACCCACTAGCATGAGAAATGTAATTTTCTCATCCACAGTGGTTGAAATTCATTTTTGTTTTTTTTTTAACTTAGAGATATAAAAGCCTTTAAAACATTTAAAAGAAAACTTTTAATTAAGTTATTTTAAACTGGCCCCTTCCCTTTCACCTTTATTACTAGCAATCGCACCTTGGAGTGCAATAGGTACGCCGAAGACATTGCAATTAACTTATCTGTTAAATTTGTTTATTAATAAATGGGGAAAGTGACTGCTAGTAAATTTGAAGTCCTTTAAGTTGAGTACAAGTAAAACTTAAAGAGCAACCAAGAAGGATATTGGCTTAAGTAACTCAGATGGTATGATTGATGTGAGTTGTGTCTATGCTTGAGTGGTTTTAGTAAGCATTAACAAGGACTCATTTTCTTCTTACACAAAAATTATCACTTGCACTATTGAAGCCAATACAAGGTTGCAACCTTTGAGCTTCAATGCTAACAAACCTAGTGGGGACAAATTGCATAAACTATGAGGAAAAAGTAAAGAAGGATACTAATGTCAACAAATAAAAAATGAAGAACGTGTATGTAATTAAACTTTACAAAACATATAGGAAAAAAACAATGGAGACCACCCATGTTAGATTGTTTTCTACAAACATAAGTGTGTAAATTCAAAACTCAAAATGATAAATCACAATACAGCTAAAGGACTTTCTAGATGCATGTTGATATTATTGGATATGTTCTTTAAAGTTTGTAGTTCCATTATTTTGTAGGACCAAAGAATGCAGATTGAATCAAAAAGTGTGAATCGCAACTTCTTATTTAGTTATGATATAGTATAATTGTATAAGCATTAATTTCAAACAATTTAGCTCTAAATCTCCCAGTCGATGCACGATAAAATATAAATAGTCTTGAAAGCTCTCTTTCCAAGCACTTTGTTATATTACAAAATAATTGACAGAGAATAAAGGTTTCAAATAATAGCTCTCAAGAACTCAATTTGTAAAAATTTAGAGAATAAAGGTTTCAAATAATAGCTCTCAAGAACTCAACTTGCAAAAATTAATGATAAAGCAAGCCCACATAATAAGTATGAATTTTCCACTATAACTCAATGGGCGTAGATTTGCAAAAAACATTCTACAACCCAAATTTATGTGAGAAAAGAGTAGGCTATCTAGGATAACAATCACATTGCATCAACTATATGGCAATGGATGTGCATTGTTGATGCTATAAATTTTCCCCCTTAGAGAGTCTATAGAATTTGGACATTCTAAGACTCATGTACATAACCCAAAAAGAGCCATAACTAGGACTAGAAGTAGCTCAATAATAAGCAAGCAAACTAGGTTCTAATTTGCATCCTAGTCGTCTAAATTTCTAAAAGAAATTGAATAAGGAAAAAGAAACTAACATCAAACTTTTCATTTATGTCTTAGGAAATTGGACAAGCTAAAACCCAAAATGACCATGATCAAGTAGTAGAGCCACTAGTTTGTACATTAGATCCTAAACTATCCATATTTGTAATGATATAAGACTGGGGAACCAAAAATGTTCTATGCAAAATGTATAAGCATAGACATTGCATATAAACTATTTTGCAAAATTTCTATGATAAATGTACTATCATGGAATGCAATTATTGGAAAACATACACAAAATGGCTTTGTTGAGAAGAGCATGCAAGCTTTAAGCTACTCATCTAAAACAAGAGATATAGTCTCAAGTAAAATGGCTTCCAAAACTTTGAAACAAATGCTAATGACATGTTTAAATTCAATTTTTGCAACCTCTGTGTGTGCCTCTACAATCATTGCACTTCATGGCATTACACTTCTCTAAGTGATTTTACAAAACAGTTCACCTGTGGGGTATATGCATTTACATCTTACAAACATGTCCATGAAGCAACTACAAAATCTAACAAAATCCTAGTTTCATTTATGTTGTCATGAATGGCCATGCCCTGTTTGAAAGCTGTAATTTTGCCACAAACAGGAAGAAAGTTGGAAATACAAAAAATAATAATTAGTTATAAATAAAATTTATTTTTGTCAAAGAATATGTACCAGTCACTATTGTGACTTTCTTGGTAGTAACATATAAAACTGCCATAAGTGAAAAGGGTAATACTCATTCAAAAAGTAACATTTGGACCTCTATGAAACTATAACAACAATTTTATCATTCATCCCTTGTGCAAAAAGTGTTTAGTGATAATTAATAAATAACATGAATGCCCCTCTAAGAAAATTGTTAAAGTAATAACTCTCATCTAATTTCTATCCATAACTAGTTACTCATGTGCATAAGAAAAACAATCCACTTACTTAAGAGTCATCTTCTTCAATTGATTCACTGCAAAGAATTGTTTGAATCAAGACAACATGGTTGTATCCAAAGATTTATATGGAGCAACGCCACCTTGACATATAAAAGGGTGACCTGGAGAGCATTACAAACTTAGCTTATTTAAACATATTTTAAATTTTTACATTAAAAACAAATTTTCTATGTAGTCATAGAAAAGCTACTAAAACCCTTTTAAAAGTTCATTCCTATTTTCTTTGACAATTAATCTTGAAGGTGCCTGAGTTCCCTGCTAATACACTACTTCTTTTGAGGAAATAAACATTTGCTTACAAAATCAAACAGAGTGAAGACTTGAAAAATAATCTCATACATAAAACTACATGTGCTTGGATGCGCTGATAGCGATCAATAAACATAAATAAACATTCTTTGAAGGGTTTTTTTTGTAAGCATAAATAATTGTTGAAAGCTACTAATTATTCTACTAAATATAGTAAATACATTTTTGTATTGTGTGGGATCATTGTGTTTGAAAAAAAACAGTTATGGAAAAATAGTTAAGTTTAAAAAATGAAACTATGATAAAATATTTGAAATAGGATTGTTTTTAAATCCATGTTAGATGAACTATATATCATGAACTCTAAATTATGATATACTATCTTTGTGTTTTTGCAAGTATCACATCATAACATTAAATTAATAGGATATGCAACTCTTAATGTTAAGAGAAAGTACTTTTAAAAAGAGGATGATCTTAAATCCTTTTTTTGCCATAGGATGGTCTTCCAAATATTTCATTGCTCGTGTGATAGTTGCCCATGTTGTAGCATGCCCTCCCAAAAGAAGAACAAGATAATTATTTTTATCTCCATATCACTGAATCACTCATTTGGAGGAAGCCCATCTATTGAAATAATTGATTGAATGAAATCATCTTTGATTTCATCTCCCTTTCTTATCCTATCAATTATGGTGTCCAAAGAGGCCATAAAATGTTGTCTAGCCTGAAAATCACAATACCATAAGTCCAGTAAATATATTGATAGAAATTAATAATCATATTGACAGAAACTAATAAATCAGATTACAATTAGTAAAAATTTTCAATGATTGTATTCACTTATTAACTTGGTTTTTAATTTTTTGTCACTTTGGCTGCATGTAAACTTGTTTCCAGATGAGAATTTTTGAACTTGGGAGACAAATATTATCACTTTCAGATCAAAATATTAATGTGAAGGTAAGAGATGAGCACCTTATGTCCTTTGTAATAAGATTTTTCGTGGTATGTTAATGGCAATGCTACTGGTTGCATTTATGATATCAGTAAATCTCTCATGGAAAAGAGATAGTTCTGGCCCTTTTGATATGCCTGTTATGTAGCTTATGATTTGAAATGCAAAGTGTTGAAGTCCAATGTATAGAATTGTGTTTCAACAGTAGTTAAAAGAAATAAAACAATTAAACCTAAAATTTAAAAGAATATATCTTTAGGCACACTATACCTATATAAGCCAAATTACTTACACTCGAGGTGCCATCCATGGTAGAGACAGTTTTCCTTGACCACCCATCAAGAATATCAAGATAGATGGCTTCTATTAAAAAAATTGCTTGAAAATATCTTTTCAAAATGGTTCTCCAACCAACTTCCTCATTTTCTTATGAACATATTCTCCTACATAAAACAAACTATTATTGCCAAACATATCTTCAAGTGCTCTGCCAACTGCAAATCTAAACAAACTATACTTTGTTGACCACACAAGTTTCACCGCTTCTCTTTCTAATGTAAACACCCTGTTATTCCCAAGAATGTTGGTCAAAAAGGTTCTTCCATACCTACATATAATGACCAAAACATAATTAGGACTCAAAATATTGGGAATTTCATATATGGTCAAATTCAAACTATATTGAATAAAAAAAGAAGAAGAAAAAATAGGGTCACCCTTATACCCTTAAATTGTTAAGAATGTCAAACAATTTGGCTCTTTTCTCTGTGAAGCTTTGGATTCCTGTTCGGCTTTTAAGTCATGAGAAAAATGAAATATTTTCCCCAACTATGAGAAATCTTGTGTGTCCTCGCACCACCATCTCTGCACCCTCATTTCTCTTTCCATTCCTTCTTAAATTTAACAACACATAGATAAAATAGAAAAGATAGTGATCAATAAATGGCATAAATAAAATAGAAAAGATGCATACCCATTGCATAAAACCCATATAATCCTCAAGGGATGCATTTTCTTTTAGATGTTATCTCCCTTTGATTGGAAACTTGTAAAGCCTTTTCAAAAAAATTATTTTGTGCATATCCTACAATCGTTGCAGTCTAGGAGACCACATCTCTTTGAGGCACCTTTTCAAACACTCAACATTCCTTGTCTATGCTTCAACTTTTTGCATACATGCCTACCAGGGCTGTTGCAACTACATCTAATAAAATTACTCTATCCTTTATGCTTTAATGGATTTCCATACCCTGTTTCAAAGCCCCCATTTTGCACAGACAGCAGAGGAGGTCGCCCATGGAGGCAACGACGGAGAAGATGGAGGGCAGAGAGGAGAGGCAGGATCTAAACCAGGAGTAAGCCAAGGGTCATAGAGAGATCCCTCCATCCACAAGCCCCACTTGAAGAGGAGAAACCAGGGCTTGGGCAGTGACACCTCATGCACACTACAAGAAATTTGTTGGAAACATGAGATGGTAATAGTGGTGGCACACTGCCCACATCCTAAAGAAGCTTGGAGGGGGCAAGCAGGTCAGAATCCTCTCAATTAGCTTTTGTGCTTCTGTTGTTGTCCACATTAGATGGTGTGTTTCTGTGCTAATGATGTTGTCAATCATTATTACATGGGAGTTGGTGATGCTTGTCCATTGTTTTCACAAGGTTTCCTAGGATCGCTCACATCCTCTTGCATGCCCCATTTGTAGTTTGAGACTGTCCATACACAAACGAAGGCATGAAAACCTCAGCGAGGGAATGGCAAGATTAAATGCTCAGCCATCTCATGCAAGTAGAGATGTGAAAGGTCAGTACCAGGAAGAGTTTAGAGGAGCAGGGAAAATAGTTGGGAAGGCAAAAAATGATGAACCATTTCAATTCATTCAATCATAGTTGAGCGCTTGTTGAGCAATCTACACCCTTGGACATAAAAATGGGTTGCAAAAGCTAAGTGTGGGGACGCCTTCAACATAAAAATCTGATTTTTAAAACATTAAAGGGAAGAAATTAAAAATTCGCCACTTTTAAAATGGAGAAATTAAATTCATTTTTGTTTTGAAGTGGGGCCCACTAAAAAGGTGCTTACATGGGAAAATTGCTCCTTTTTTTTTCAAACTTGCATAACTTTCACCCACGATGTCAGATTTTCCACTTATTATAATCATTGGAAAGTTAGTTCAGATCTCTTCACTGTAGTATAGGTTTGGTTCCCTAATTTCACCATTTTGACATGTTTTTGGGGCCTAGAAATTAGATGTTCTCGTTTGCACAATTTTGGTCATAACTTTTGCATACAGGGTTGGATTTTTGATTTCGAAGAGGTGTTGGAGAGAATTTGCAGTGTACTTTGCAATGGTTTAGATTGTTTATCAGTTTGAGGAGCAGGTTGAACTTGGTACTTGTTTGATCGCTTGTAGATGCCTGCAATTTGAGGTGTGATTGTGTGAGCATCTAGACGATTCAAGAGGTGAAACCTTGAGTGAGTACATGCTTTTATATATTATTTATGATGCTACAGCTAATTACTGGATTGGTGCTTCTTGGTAGAGGTTTATAGGTTTTTTTTTTAGTTGGGACTTTGATGGTGATATGTACATAGGTTGTCTTCGGTTTTGAGGACATGGTTGGACATGGTTTGAGACTTAGAGTCTTGTATGGGTGATAGTTGAGTGGAGGTATAGTGATGGATATGGTTATGGTGTCATGGATATGCAAGTACATTTGATACATTGGCATGACATGATCATGTATGTAGTATTTGGTGGTGGTGTGTTTTGATGTTAGGAGACTGTTCTTATCTTCTTGATGCTTATTTGGTTCCCTGACTATGATTACTCATTTGTGGACATGTTTGAAAAATCATATAGATGGATGATTTGGTGTTTGAGTCTTGATGTCTATAGGATTATCTTCTTTGATATCTTGGTTTATAGGTTACTATTGTGATGACGAGTTTGCATGTTTTAGTGGTTTGGATCTATGAGTTATATAGCTTGTAGGTGTGTACAGCCTATTAGGTTGTAGTGGGATGACTCAAATGTGGAATATCTATATCAACCAAGTTTGATTCATTTTTGTTGCATATTTCATTAGTTGGCCTTGTCTATGGTCATTTGTGCATTGGTATGTTGTTTCAGGATTGAGAGGATGGGTGATTTGGGTACTTGATTAGTCGGTTCATGGGACTTGTAGCATGTGGTTTGATCATGAAGTCATGATAGTTTGTTACATTTATTGGTTATACACTTTCAATGGGAGCTTTTGACAGTGATGACTTGGGGGTGTTAGATTGATTTGGTTTGTGATGTTTTGATGGCGGTTGTATGTATCTCCTTGGCTTGGATATCTTGGTTTACTTGTATGCTTACTGACATTGCAATTGAGTGTGTGTACACCTAGATGATCTTCATGGAGGAGATGGTTATCATGATGCCATGTGTAGCTCATATCACAGTTCAGTGGGAGTTGTTGGAAATGATGTGGATGCATCATTGGTATGGTTATCTTCGTGTGATTATGATTTCTTGATTTAGAGTGTATTTATTATGATGTCATGATATAATCTTGATTCTAGATTAGAGCTTGGAATATTACATGTTCTCTTGAGACCAAAATGTTTGCATTGGTGCATGTGATCTCCTAGGATGAGATGGTTAGATCATGTTGTCATGATAGGTTCCTAATTATGTGGTTGGAGCTTTAACATTGATCGTGGTAGTTTTCTTTGTATTAGGTACATTGATCATTTTCTTGATTACTTCATGATGCTACTATGTTGCATTTGGAGTTTGGAATGGATTGATTGGTTATAGGTGCTCATGGATACTTAGATATGTAGGTGATGGTTGGAGTTCTCTTGTGATTAGAGACATTTGCTTGAGACGGTTACTCTTTAGAGGTTTCAACAAGAAGACCAAGGATCTTTCACTTAGATATGGACGTGATTTCATGATGGACCGATAGAGAATATTGTTCTTGGAGTGAGTCATAATGAATTGATTATCCTAGGGGAGCATTCACATTCCCCACTCTTGGTCTACTCAGCAGTTTATTATTTGAGAGGTATTTTCCCATTATATCTTTCAGATGTGTTATGTTTTGTGCTTTGATTTCTCATGGGATTGAGTTGATTCATGGTGATTGTTTATGGATACTCATTTTGGGATTGTTTAGTATGATTTTATATGATTTATCTTTCATACATATGGATCTTGAGCTATGGATAGTTCTGGAGGATTCATTTTGAGGGATGTTATGGTATGGTTATCTCCTTGTGTTTTTGAGATTATGATATCATTCTTTGATGAGGATTGTTAGGAGATAGTTTATGGGTTGATTTCTAGTTTTGGGGATAGTTACTTTGAGTTTGTTCTTTTGATTAGAGAGGCTTACATCCATGTTGGCATTGTTACATTGATTCATATGTTGTACTTGATCTATGAGATTGAGTGTTATGGATGTTGTTGAGGATTTTCATTTGGGGTTGTTAGGATATCATACTTGACACATCAATACACTTTTGAGGTGTTGGTAGAAGGAAATTATGGTTTACATGTCTTCTCTCTTCATGGTTCCTTCCTGGATATTCATGTTTTAGGAGGATGGTGGCAACTTGTTGTGAGAGATTATGCAGCTACTTGAGTTGTATGTGTAGATCATTGTTATTGTTCTTGGTACTAACATGCTTTGATTTACTTATCACACCTTAATATAGTGTTGATTGGTAGACTTGATATGCTTGGACATTACCTATGTAGTGGGAGTTCCTGGATATGTATGTACTTCATTGACAGGTTTGATACAGGGAGCTTGATTGCAATTTACAGGTTGTATATGTTCTTGGCATGAGTTTGTTGATGTATTGATACCTTGGAGGTATGGATGGTTGGATGTATTATCATGTGTTGTGGATGCTATTTCCAATCATGTGGGTTTTTCAGTTGGTAGCAGCTTGTTTAGAGCCTTTGTTATCACTTGGATTTGATTCTTTTTTTTGTGAATTGGTGTATCTCCACCTTGGCATGTTCCTCTTATTCCATAGGTGGTGCATTAGAGGATGAGAGGAGTTCTTGCTTGAGATGGTGGTCACTTTGTTCTTATTGCAAGTATCTTGATGGAGCATGAGATCATGTTGGAGATTCATGTATGGGTATGATGATGTATTTCATTCATTGATCCCTTATCCAATGTATACAACAAGTAGGAGAATGTTGAGATATGGTGTTGTACACCATTGCATAAAATGATTTATTATAATGTTACAATTAAATAATTATTTAGTTGTGATGCACCTTGGTGGTATGGTTAATCACATTAGGTAATTATTTGGGGTCCACTTGTTGTATTGTAACATTTTATTATTATTTATTGTGTGGGAGACATGCGATAATAATTTAATATTAGAGAGATATTAAATAATGTGATGTCTTAGTACCCAATATTAAATAAGGTGTTAGTGGCTTTATATTCACATGGTTTTGTGGTACATGGTTTCACCTTACCACTAGTTGTATTTTGTGTGAGCTTATGTCTATAAAAGCAAACACATGTGTAGTGGTTTAGCTTGGCTGAGTGAGTTGGTTGTCATTATTGAGTCTTCTTGAGGAGTGCATTTGTGAAGCATGGCATGTGATGTGTGGATTCATGCTTGGACACATGAGAATGCATTGGAGGGCTTGATGCTTTAGAGGTTGGGTTTTTCCCTCTTAAGGGTTTTCCTAGGGTATATTTTGTGTCATCTTTGATGGGTATGTTGTCTATTCTCTTGCATATAGATTTTGAGCACTTATTTGCATTGTTATCTCTTTTGGGTTATGTGGAAATTTTCATTAGATGGCTGCAAGTTTCCTTACAATTTTAAATCCAAGAAACACAATTGATGGCTTCAACCCAATATTCTAGACCAAGAGAACAACCCAGCTCCTTTAGGGACATGTTCTTCCTTTTGATAATACCATTTTATTGTAGTATGTATGAAAATCTATGTTAAAGGTCAATCCATTTAAGATTTTAGTGTTGGAAATATGGAGTCTTGCAACATGAGCATAAAGTGTATATAGATTGATCTGGTTGTTCCTATGTTGTCATTGATGTCAATATGGTTACAACAATGCAAAAAATTTATTTGGTATACCGGAAGTTAATCTCTACCGGAAGTGTTCTTTACTGATAAACCAGTGCATTGGTTTTTTAGTCCAGAATTCACCACAAGAAAATATATGAATCTAAACTCTCAACCGTGTTATCATGACTCATTCAGACAACTATATCTAGGATCTCGAGAGGTTTTTTGGTGAGAGTAGAAAGTTATCATTGACAGAGTTTAACTCTGTACTCTATAGTTGTTTCACTACTCAACATATCAGTGTGGGAAACTCTGCATTTTCTTAAGAAGAATATTCTAATGTTGTAGTTCTAATGGTAGTCTCTTTGATGTTATTGTGATGAGGAACTGAAGTTATATCATATCTGGAAGGTTTTTTCTTTGAGAAGTGTATGTTGGTTTGGAGTTTTTGTGTTTAGGTCCTAATCTTGGCCGACCTAACATATGAGATGCATTAAGAAGGTTAGATATACTTTGTGGATGTTTTCTATAGATCTACGCTGACTTGATATGATGTAATACATGGATAAAAATATTTTAAATCATATATGGTGCCAACAAGAGTTCTTTTGATTGTTTTGTTTTCATCTAATTAGGCCAACCTAATTGATGAATGAGATATAATTGCATATGTATGTTAGACTCTTTGAAGGTGAAAGTGTGAGTGGGTGTGAGGAGAAAAAGAGTAAAGATGTGAATATGGAAAGGAGAAGGAAGAGAGGTGTGGTGAAGTGTGAAGAGGATTAAGGGATGTTTGAATATGCAAGCCTAAATGATTTATCAGTTGAGGATCAGAACAAATTTGTTGAGCGACTACTGTGAGAAGTAGTACTTCTTATTTAGAGCTTCATTAGAACTGAACCCTACACATAGAAGGTGTACTCCATCAGTTCATACTCTTGGTAGTGAGCCATAACTTTTGTATCTTGGTGGTTAGCATTCTTTTGTATTTAGGCTATGAGACTTTCAAGGATAGTGAGTCCTGGTAATGAGCCATGTAATATATTCTATCTAGATATAATATATTGTGAGCTAATCCTCATCGTGGTTTTTTCCCATTTTAGGTTTTCCAAGTAAAAATCCTAGTGTTCATGTGTGATGATGCATTGTCTTGTTTCCATGTTCTCTCTTGTTTATTTAGTGAGATATGTGATAATGTTTAGATGGATTTTATTAGAATTGTTTCATGGAATACTAGTTCACCCCCCTCTCAGTATTCTAGATATTCAACGATTGGTTTCAGAGCTTGGTCCCTCTGAAGAAGTCTAACAGCTTGAGGAAGGTCCCAAAATTTGAATATAAGAATTTTTTCCTTTGGAAGTGTTCTTTGTTGGTCATTTAGAAGAAATGAATATTTGAAGAATAAGCTAAAGGAAGTGAATGACTGTATCAAGAATCTGAGGAGAAGATATGATGAAGCATGTGATCAATTGAGAAGGGAATGTGATGATTGTTGGAAGACAAAATCACTGAGAGGGGGGGTGAATCAATGATTCAAGAAAGTCACAAACTTTTAAACTTTTAAACCAGAATATCAAATGACTAAAGAAAAATAGACTTCATTTGAAATCAAACAATATTATATGCATTAAAAATTAGATAAACATTTTATTAACTGAGACTGGCTTGATAAACTTTACACATATATCAGAGCTTATAACTAAACCTTTTATGCAAGATGCTTTGATTTAAAGAATGGCATAAATGAATGACTAACATCAACAACTTTTTATGTAACTAATGACAATATTGTAATCAAGCAAATAAACCATTCACATAGAAACATCACATAACACCAAAATTTGTCCTGAGTGGAAAAACCCTCTTGGGGAATAAAAAACCACTCAAAAAATCTTTCCTTTATTCACTCATAGCACCAACTCTTTCACATCCAGGAGCACCAACTCCACAAAATACAAGAGCACCAACTCCACAAGTTACAAGAGCACCAACCCCACAATATACAAGAGCACCAACTCCACAAGTTATAGGAGCACCAACCCCACAAAATACAGGAGCACCAACTCCATTACAATGCATAATAATAATGATAGTGTTTTATCAATACTCTAGAAGTGCAACTTGCAGTCCTAGACTATCAATAGAAAACTATGAATATCCTCATTAAGCACATTGAAGAATGTTGTATGAAAAAGACAACATTTTCAAAGAATGTGATAATCTGAGAATCACAACAAATATTTTTAATGTAATATATCTTCTATATCAAATGTTTGAAAACATCATATTCCTCTTTCTCGTTCCAAATGATAATGCCTAAAGATCATCTTTTAAAGACCCTACAAATAATAATCTTTGTATGCAGTTTGAATAATTGTCAAAGCAACTTGGGTTAGGGTTCAAATGAGAAACCCTACATAATCTCTCTTAAACCCTTAACAACAACTTTTCTTTTTTTTGCCTTTCAAGATAAGATTCCAGAAACCCTAATGGGTTTTTAAACCACAAACAATAATACTTAACTTCTTAAGATGCTCGAACAAAATAATCCAACATCTTTTAATCCAAACCACAAAATCACAGATTTTTCAATACCTGATCATGGTGGAAATAACTAAATAAAAAAAACATGATGACCTATCAAGGAGTTCATAATGACCCAGCTAGAAAGATGCCATCGAATCTCTTCTGACTAACTTCCACATTTGAGCTCTTAACCATTGATAGTTATCAAACCAAAAAACCATTCTTACTGTCATTTAATCAAACCAAAATTCTAGTAAAACTATCCATGCTCTCTGCCATATTCTCTTAGTGTCAGTTGTGAAAGATTCAAGAGCTAGATTGTAGCTGAGAAATCATCCATGGTGGCTAGGGTTCCAAACCCTTCAAAATAATATTGCCCTAAATTCTTTCTTTCAAGTCTGTCAAAGATTTTATCAAACATAATAATGTTTTGAAGTCTGAAACAAATCAAAGACACAATAATTAATAAAC
This sequence comes from Sequoia sempervirens, assembly GCA_007258455.2. NCBI lineage: Eukaryota > Viridiplantae > Streptophyta > Pinopsida > Cupressales > Cupressaceae > Sequoia > Sequoia sempervirens. Next base: position 441,287,731 of record VDFB02270651.1, read on the forward strand.
CATTATTATGTTTTTAAATCCAATAACAAGTCTTCAATGCCAACAAAATAATTCCACATCATAATCAATAGCTCACTGTCGATGCCAAGTTACTAATATGTGAAGTGAAGTCACATGAATACTCAGTCCCCATGCAGCTCGATATCAAAATTATGGAAATATCGATACCTTATTACCAAACCAAACCTTTAAGATACCGACAATTAAAGCTTCTTATTCAAAACAAAAACTTTTCTAATGTCAATGTCACATACAATGTGACTATTCAAGTTGCTCAAAATATTGTAAACCATGAAGCATTTGCACACTAAATATCAATGAAGGGAATATATATATACAAGTTTAAAACTTTAATCTGCATTCCTATGCCTTTTACAACAGATGTCGAACATGGTATAAATACCTTCCCAAATTCATATGCCAAATATTGACAATACCACAATATTAAGCAAAACAATATTGTTGCCACAAAGTCAAATGCTATGAATTGTGATCAATCAAAAAAGGCTAACCATATAGACTTGCCCGATGGGTATGTGCAGGATCATCATGGAAAAAACAGGCCCTTAAGTGGCAAAAAAATCAGAAAAATCAGTGTTAGGCAACTTGAGGTAAAAATTTGAATAAGTTATCTATATTATTTCAAAAATATGTAAGAATAGAATCTATAGAAAATTGAATGTAGTTTCTAAACTACTAGGTTTATTCAAAAATAAATAAAATATATTTGGTGAAAATTTGAAATTTCAATGCAGTAGTACTTAAATTTCAAGGAAAAAATAAGAAGTAGGTGTCTGTCTGACCACCTTAACCATAATAAAATGATAATATTTTTTTTATAATATTTTATATATAAGTAGAGGACTCATGTCCAAATGTGATGCATATTTTTTTGTAATTTTTTTCCAAGTATAATTAATTATGAATTTTTATTACAACTTTTAAAAAATATAAAACTCATATGTCTAACCACCTTAATTTGGTCAAAACTTCATGAAATTTATTTTTCTTTTTAATCCTATAGTATGTGAAACATAGAATGTGACACATGTTTTGGATTCAAAAATTGTGATACCGTTTGAAAGTTATAGATGTTTTTCAATCAACCTATCGACGGACTTTAGTCATAATTCTAATAGAAAATGAATAATAATTACTTATTAAATTCAAATTAAAGCATAATTTATATTGGTGGAAAGCTGAGAATCTCCTCTAAAAACCCTTTTCGTTTCATCAATTTTGGGTAAAAAAGAAGTCGTCAGCCACATACCCTACAAATACCCATAATATTGCCACTTTTTGACCCATCATGATCCTGCACATACCCTGATACTTCATGTATTCTCCAGCCTTCACATGATTGATGTGACTTATTTAAAGCCTGAAACCTTATTAAAGTCACTGCCATATGACTTTTAATAAATTCATCTTCCTTTAATAATATGAAATGCAATGAGACCGACCCATATGCCAAGTTCACAATATAAACCAATGACACAATTATATTGCTAAAGTCATATGTCATGATGATATGTAATAGCAATTCCACAAATAAAATGTGAATAATCAATCACATTAAAATGTAACAAGCAAGACTAAGATCACCTTAGAGTATACAAATAATCTGAGCCTTCATATAACCAAACTGAAAATATGTCAAGTGCAACCTAATAATCTAAAAGTGATCAAGTTGAATATACTAGACTTGTAATGAATCATATATACCTGAATAACCATGCCATATACCTAAAACAAAATATATACCCTGAAAAAAATGCATGTCCTCAAATGTATTTATTTAATCACCAACAACCATTTACCTGTGACACCAAAATACTAATCACCTTGAAGAATCAAATTGCAAATCATCCTGTCAAACACTATTAGCATCATCATATACAAATCCAAAATTATGTATTGAACACCCAATCTGAGAATGCATCATGTCAACATCCATCAAGCATATTATCACATATATTCTCATATTAGCAAACCAACCACTTTTGACATCAAGGACAAACTAACACATAAACAACTAAAAGCCAACAATGATATCACTAGTCTGCTACAACAATTGGAAGAAAATAAAAGGATTGAAGACTATCAGAAAGTTGAAATTCAAGAGAATATGGATGAATGTGTCAAGCTCAAGTGAGAAATGGAAATTTTGAGATTAGATCTAGAAAATGAAAAAATATTTGAGGAGAAATTCAAGGTAAGCTCTACAATGCTTGATGGTTTGATTATTTCTTAGACCTGCAGTGGATAAAAGAGGTTTAGGGTTTGAAGAAAGACAAAGTTCAAAAAAAAAAGTAACCTCTTGACAAGAAGACTCAGTGCAAAGATGGACAAATTAAGGACTTAAGAATCAATTCTGGAAGGACTCTCATAAGATAGCCTAATGCTCAAAGGTACTTATCTTTTAATGATGTATGTTATTCCTGCAATAAATTTGGACATAGGGAAAAGAACTGCAAAAGTAGAATGAATGATACTATATCATTCCCTAGTAAATGTTTTAAGTGCAAGAAGTTTAGACACAAGGCTAATCAGTGTGAATATAGTTTGAATAAAAGAAAGTATGGAAAGAAGAATTTCGTTTGTCATGGATGCAATAATCTGGAACAATCAATTAGAAATTGTAGAAATAGAAGGATAAAAATATCCATCTGGAAAAGAGACATGAACCAATTATAGATCCAGAAGAAGTAAGAAAAGAAATGAAAAGAATTTGGAGAAAGGAAGGAGAATTCAAGCAAGTTAAATTAGAAGCATCAGTTTTATATGTCATCCTTTAGTGTAGATACACCCATCAAATTTTGAGTTAGGCAATGCCTAAGGGGGAACAATTATCATAAAATTTAATAACCACTCATCAATACTTGTTGTCACATCATGACAAAAGTATATTTAATGTGGTAACGAATTCAAGGAATCTTTCAGACGCATGTGCGAAGAATGAAGTTTGTAGAATTTGAAAGGATGGAAGCACACATGAATTTTGAGGTGATCTACCTACAATTTGGAGCATTTATTACAAAAGCATTCACAATGAAAGAAGAAAATTCAAAATTATCAAGGAAATCACATTCAAAAGGCATTTGTGAATACAAAGAAGTGTGTAGAGGAAGTTTGAAGAAAACAAAGTAATTCAATTTTCAGGATTTGGTAAAGAGAGAAGAAATTGAAGTGGATTCAAAGCGTGCTCTAGAAGCTGGACATCTAATCCTATTCTTCATTGTCAATTACAAGAGGTATTCTCTTGAACAATATTTTGATTTTATGCAATGGATAATTCAAAGGTTGTGAATATTTTAGATAAATCACAAGCCAAATTGAAGAAATATTTGAAAAATCTATCAGAAGAATCCATTGGTGCATTCTCTAGCATTCTTCCTAGAGTGTTACCCATTGAATATATATATGCATATGTTTATAATAGAATTGAGGAAATTCCATCAGTTAAGTTAAGTATCCAATGGAAGAATGAATTGGAAGAAAATCATGATGCATACAAAGTCTTAGTTGAGAAGAAGTTGGATGTATAGTGGAAAGCCCCTCTATTCAAATTCAACAAGAAATATATTCAAATGATTTTGAGTAGGATTCATGATGAATCAATGTGGATTGATGAAGCTCGCTTGATAACCAAAGACGCAATAAGAGATATAATCAATTTGTATTCCTCTGGACCAATTCCTAGACGAAAGTCTATGAGTGAACAAGAGATAATTGAGATGACTAGTGCGACTCTTGAAGGTAAAGAACTTGTTTTAAGAATAATTGAGGATCTGGTCATTAGATATGTTGTGATGGTTATTGGTGACAAAGTTTGTTTACCAAGAAATGACCACACAGTTTCTACTATTGTTGTTTACACTGGTATTGATATGGTTAGGAGCGGTATGGATTATGACCTGTGTGAGATGCTTTGAATGAATCTTTTGAAGAACTTGAATGAAATCAATAAGAACAATAAAAATGCATTCTAGTACGAAACTTTGATTGTCTACTTACTCTTTTACTTCATGAAAGAGTTATCGGTAATTGGTAGGATAGAATGGAAAAATGCAGAACCTATTGTTCATCAGATCAGGAATTTCATGATAAACCTTGGTGGTTTGGATGCTCAAGAGACTGCTCTTGTTGCATTCTTTGGAACATTTCAAATGAGGATGAACAAAAGAACAAGGATTCTAGAAAATGTGACTAAGAAGTACTCTAAAAATATTAATTTCCTAGTTTTCTACAGATTTTTGTTATATGGAAGCAATTGAATCCAGACTAGTGTGGATATCTGAACTGGATTATGAAGTGACTGAGGTTGAGATTGATCATTATGAAAAAATACTCTTAGACAAACCCAATAATCCCAATGAAGAAGAAATTTCTATAGCCTCGACAGTGCAACCAGAACATGGAAGAAGAGAAAAGGTATTGTTATCAAACAAGAAGTCACATAAGAAATTGAATCAAAGAGAGCTCAAAATGAGCATGAAAGCATAAACATTCAAGGAGCTTTAAAATAATTGCAGAAGGTAATCCTCGATGCTAACTATGATTCATCTATATCAGTTGTGGAAAATCTTAGAAGCATGATTAACTCTTTGAAAGCATGTATCTCCAAACTAGAAGTACAAACTAGAATTGGGTCTGTAGAAGAAAATTTAGAAGATAACAAGAAGAAATGTGCAGTTGCACATCGTAGAGTGGTGAAGGAATTGAAGGGTGTACAATTTTGTGAGAAAGAAGCTCAAGAATTACTTTCTTTTTGCTTAAGTTGGTCTAACATTACACTAAATATAAGAGATGAGATAAGGAAGAGTGAAACTCGGATGAGTACTCAAGTAGATATGTATAGCTTGGAAAATGATAGAGATAATTAGAGATGGTCCTACATCGTGCGGCTTTAGGAAAAATTCTTTTCCCTACGGGATTAAAGAACAAAAGTAATTAAGTAGTTTGTGGCACTCAGAGATATGGTAAAACTCAGGCGTATTCCTATATCTAGTGCTCTTTACAGTATTGGTAATCTATCAGAAGTTAATCTCAGTCCCAATACTTTGGTAGATGATATAGAGTCTTTGACTAAGATTGAAATACTATACAAGACTCTTGTAAGTGCGAAAGAACCATGGGAAGAAGGCAAAGCTTCATGGAAAGATACCCTAAAGAATCTTAAAGGTTCCTCTTCTTCAGGTTAATACATTCCTTTTTTTGTGCATACCATTCTTCTAGTTAATTTTTTGATGCATATACATATTTTGAACCCCTATACGTCCTTTTCCATTGATGTCAAAGGGGGAGAGATAGAGAGATAGACAGAGGAAAAATATTTTTTGAAAAGAATTATTTTGAAAGGGGGAGTATTCAGTTGCCTTTTAGTGGTATAAAAATGTTTTTGATATACATGTTTCCATCAATGCCAAAGGGGGAGATTGTTGGAAATATGGAGTCTTGCAACATGAGCATGAAGTTTATATAGATTGATCTAGCTATTCCTATGTTGTCTTAATGTCAACATGGTGACAACAGTATGGGAAGCTTATTTGGTATACCAAAAGCTAATCTCTACTAGAAGTGTTCTTTACTAATAAACTAGTGTGTTGGTTTTTGAGTCTGGAATTCACTGCAAGAAAACATATGACTCTGAACTCTTAACCATGTTATCATGACTCATTTAGAAAACTATATCTAGGATCTTGAGAAGTTTTGTGACGAGAGAAAAAAGTTATCATTTATCATTGACAAAGTTTAACTTTGTACTCTATAGTTGTTTCATTGCTCAGCATATCAGTGTGGGAGACTTTGCATTTTCTTAAGAAGAACATTCTAATGTTGTGGTTCTAATGGTAGTCTCTCTGATTTTATTGTGATGAGAAACTGAAGTAATATCAAATCTGGAAGGTGTTTGCTTTGAGAAGTGTATGTTGATTTGGAGTTTTTGTGTTTAGGTCCTAGTCTTGGCCAACCTAACATATGACATGCATTAAGAAGCCTAGATAACTTTTTGGATGTTTTCTATAGATCTACACTAACTTGATATGATGCACTACATGGATAAAAAAAAATTTAAATCATATATGGTGCCAACAAGAGTGTTTTTGATTGATTTGTTTTCATCTAATTAGGCCGACCTAATTGATGAATGAGATTTACTTGTATATATATGTAAGATGCTTTGAAGGTGAAATTGTGAGTGGGTGTGAGGAGAAAAAGAAAAAAAGATGTGAATATGGGAAGGAGAAGAGAGGTGTGGTGAAGAGCAAAGAGGATTAAGGGATGTTTGAATATGCGAGCCTAAATGATTTATCAATTGAGGATCATAATAGATTTGTTGAGTGATTGTTGTGAGAAGAAATACTTCTTATTTAGAGCTTCATTGGAACTAAACCCTGCACACAGAAGGTGTACTCCATCAGTTCATACTCTTGGTAGTGAGCCATAACTTTTGTATCTTGGTGGTTAGCCATCTTTTATATTCAGGTTGTGAGCCTTTTAAGGACAGTGAGTCCTAGTAGTGAGCCATGTAATATATTGTGTCCAGATATAATATATTGTGAGCTAATCCTCACTGTGGTTTTTCCCATTTTGGGTTTTTCACATAAAAATCTTGGTGTTCATGTGTGGCGATGCATTGTCTTGTTTCCATGCTCTCTCTTGTTGATCCAGTGAGATATGTGATAATGTTTAGATGGATTTTATTAGAATGGTTTCATGGAATACTAATTCACCCCCCCCTCTCAGTATTCTGAATATTCAACATTTAGAATTTCTCAAGCTGATGGTTAACACATTCCCAACCATTGTTAGTGTGAAGAATCTTGACATACTTTCCAAATTGATTTTTGACATGAGCCTTGAAATGTTGAAGCCTATTAAAGACTTTGTTCTTCTAGTGGAGAAAGTAGACCCAAGTATGGAATAATCATAAATGAAAGTGAATATATAGTGGTAATTTCTATAAGATGAAGTGGGAAAGGACCAATTGAAGGACCTTTGAAGCCCTCCAAGACTTCCTTTATCAAAATTTTCCTTTGGATGTTTTCCCATAACACAGATTGAACAGATGTCATTTAAAAAACTAGTACGAGGGAGCCTTATGAGCCTTATGACCATATCCTATGAGTTGATTTGTTGAATATAGTAGTAGTTAAGATGGAAAAACCACTCATGTCATAACTTACTCATTGAGTATGAATGAGTGAGTAAATCCATAGAAGGAGAATAAGGCACAAAATGGGAAAATGCATATAGTTGAGATTCATGGTTGGCCTTCCCCACTACAACCTAGGCATTATCCTTGAGATCTCTAATCACCACTAAATCAAAAGAGAACTTAACTTTATTGCCATTCACAAGATGAGTGATTTGATAGATAGAAAGAAGTTTGGAACAAATTTCCAAAAAATAAAGAATATTCTCAAATGATTCACAATCCATGTCAATTAATTTTTTTCCAATAATACCTACCTAAGTATCATCACTTGCAAGAATGCGTGGAAAAATATTCTTATTAGAACCTATATGATATGTGACACCTAAGTCAAGTATCCACTTGCATGAAGATTCTACCACTACAACAAGTGCCTATTCTTTTCCTTTTATTAACTTTATTTACATAGTCTTCAATATTGTAAAAAAAAATGGATGAAGAGATTATTGAGACCACTATCAATCTCATATCTCCTAACCTCGTAAATTTCACCATATAATTGTTTAATTTTGTCTTAAGCCTCCTTAGGTGATTTATGTTAGAAAAGAATGTATCAATACCTAACTCATTTAATCCATTTCTTACAAGCTTACAAAATAACCATAATGCATAGATCAAATAAACAAGCCATAAGATAACACAAGGTACAGCCTAGGAAAACCCTCAAGAGGGAAAAACACAACCTCCAAAATCATCCATACTCCATCTATCATTTAACAATAAAACAATACATGCACTTACAAAGTTACAATGAATACTTCTAAAAAATCAAGCCTCTTCAATACATCCTCCATGTTTCCAAGCATGAATCCACACATCCCATGCCATGCTTCACATATGCACTCCTTAGAAAGACTCAATAATACGATACCCACTCACCCAACCAACCTTAACCACTAAACATTTGTTTTCTTTTACAAACATAAGCTCACCCAAATACAACCAAGTGGTAAGATAAAACCATGTGAACATATAACCATTGACCCCTCATTTAATATTGGGTACTAAGTTTGCAAATTATTAAATATTTCCCCGAATATTAAATAATTATCTTATGCCTCCTACACATAAAATAATTGACCCAATATTATAATACAACTTTACAAGTGACCCAAATTAATTACCTAGTGTGGCCAAAAACATCTCCTAGATGCACTACAACTAAATAATTATTTGATTACAATATTATAGTAAATATTAATGCAATGGTGTACAGCACCAAATCCTAACAATTTACACCTATCAATATCAAAAAGAAGGTAAAAAAAACAAATATAAGTAGATATCTAATTGCCATGTTGTTTTTAATGATCCATTCCATATTTTATTTATGATATGTTTTTTTGGACTAGATTTTTTAATGTAGTGAGTAAATCCTTCACTCATTAAAGCACTCCATGCATGTGATTTATGAGTTGCATAGTTATGTGGAAATAAATAAGGGAACTTAGGATAACATGTGGCCAAAATTACAAGAGTACAAATGAGAAATTCAAAGAGGAAATTAATGCAACCACACAACACAACACCCCTACCATAAATTACTCAATGAAGGAATCTCCCAAGAAAATATGATTTGGCACTTCATACTTGGTGAAATTACAATTACCACTTGCTAAAAAATGCAAATTGATCTTTGATCTCAATTCTTTACAATTGCCAAAATAAGGCTATTATGTCGAGAGTATAATTTTTTATCACAATAAATACAAACTAATAGTACCACTATAAATTATTGTTGGCATATGGCTTATATTGTTGTCATCGATGGCAACTGAAGTCATTCCCATGATCCATAGTTTAATGTCCAGTCAGGCCGGTAGATAAAGTGATACAGTGTGTATTATCGACATAATACATTAGGAACAGGGTATTCGATCAGACGGCTTCACCGGATCATCTTTTTGTGTTGTGGATCTCTGGAATTGCTTGATAAGAATGTGGATTATCTTATTTTTGAGTTGTGTGGTGTTGCATTAGTTGCAGTGCGAGGTTGGAGGTCCGGTAGGACACTTTCCTGTCTATTTGACTATTGTAGCCAACTCAAGGAATGTGGCATGTTGTGGATGTGTTAAGAGGAATTATTCAAGATGTTTTCGTGTTCAAATATTTAATTATTGGTCCTGTCTATGAACTAGTTGACTTGTTTGGATACGCATCAAATTTATTCATGATTTAGGCCGACAAGTTGTAAATATTCTTAAGTCTTATTGAGTCGACTTGTAGTGATTAAACTCCTAATCGCAGATATATTTAGATGATCGATTACATCACTTGTGTGTATGTAGAAGGTGTATTGGTGTATGTTGTGAACATACAAGGAGTATTTGATCGATATCATGCATAGTTTCACGTGTACATAAGGATTTTGTGTGTGAACTTGAGCAGAGCAGAGCAGAAGTTCAACATCAGTTAGAAGGACAAAAGTTCATCATCAAAGCTTAACCAGAACTATAATCCAACATTAGTAGATGTTATCCATTAAGTTCATTTTCTTTTGGATCTAATCCAAATCATTGTAAGGGCAGTGAGCCCAACCTGTTGAGCAGTGAGCTCTAGGCAGTGAGCCTGAATGCAAGTGCATTCCCATTTTGTAATACTTATTTTGGGTATACTCAGAACTTATTGTGGGTTGGCCATCCACCATGGTTTTTCCCCTAATAGGGTTTCCATGTAAAAATCCTTGTGTTATGGTTGTGTGGTTTCTTATTTTCTATTTTTGCATATTACTTTTGATTAAATGTTCTAAGTGGATTAAAGGTCAGGATAATAAAGTTAATTTTTGCAGAACACTGATTCACCCCCCCTCTCAATGTTGCTTGTTTCCAACAATTACACCATAAATTATGCACTTTCAAAAAATTGCACCTAAAAAGGATCTTGTATAAGCTCGAACAAAGCCCCAAAAGTTCCCAAAATAAGAACTATTTAAATATGATTGTAAATTCTAAAAATCATACATTAAGAATTGAAACCATCTACTCCATCTAGAATGCAAAAGAAACTAATTAAAAAAGCTCAAAAAAGGAGGTCATGAGCCCAATATATTAGTATTTGAAGCTAGATAGCGAAATCAAACATACTAATGATGAAGCAATAAAAATTCAAAAGGCCTAGACTCTTGACATTAGCATGACATCATGGCCAAATTGAATAGAATTGTTACCACATTTGGAAGTCTACTAAATATAAAGGGTTGCTTGCTAAATCCAGGGCTTCACCAAATCTATAATCCCTTATTAAATTTGATGTATGAGTAACTTTGGAGGAGGTGGCTAAAATTTGGTTTGTTTGACAAAAAATCCCATCAAGTGTGGCATATCTAATCTACAAGGTTTTTACATATATTTTTCAAGGCCACAAAGGCCTATGAACAAGGGTTTAGGGGCCACATAGGCCACACCCCATGGTCCTATAAAAGGGTTGAGCCCTTTTATATGGGTCCTAACTCGATAAAGGTTCACAAACCCTTGTAAGGTTTACAAATTAGAGAAAAAACATAGTGAATACAAAGGGGTTGAACTTGTATGACACCTTAAATGATTTTACAAGTGCATAAGGGGATATCACCCATACCTTAGATTTTTTTAAAAATTTATGAACCATAAAAAATGTATTATATATAATGTGGTTTTTTAATCACAAAAATAAGTATACCTTATCTAGAGATTATTATATATATGGGAATATTCTACAAAATATTCCATGAAGTGATCCATATGATTGACAAGGCGGTGAATTTCTTGACAGCCCAAAGAAAAGTGCTCCAAAATTGATCAATTGACAATTGACCTTTATATTCTTGGGCCTTTTGGACATTGACCGTAGGGTCATATTTGACCCAAAATGCTCTAAAAGTATTGCTACTTTTTATATTTGACAATCACTTCCCAACTTCAAAGTCTTGTAGATTTGGCCCAAATATCTAACTAAGATGTAACAAAAGACAAATATGAATGCATTGAACACTTTGAATATAACAATGAGTTCAAATTTTCTCCACTAATATCTCAAATACTCTTGAAATATAAATTACAATAGAAACCCTAGAATCTAATATTATTGTCACAAATTTTTGATTCTCTAAATCATAAATGAATGAAAGAAAAGAGAATACTCAACAATTCAAGAGAATACATGATCTAGAGGCCTAATGGAAAGAATAATGAAGTTAGAATATCCTTATGATAATGTACGTGAATGAAAAATCCATGGTTATATAGGCTAATGTGGGACATAAGACAACATTAGATGATGACAAGTGTCTTAATCATCACATAAGACATCAATTGAAAATGCCTAAAAGTTCCCTAAGTAAATCTAGTGATAAGATGTGAAAAGGACCCGATAGTCGAACTAGTTAGGGAAATAACCTTGTTCAAACCAATGACATCAATCATCATGTGGTTTTTATTTCAAGAGAAAATTTGCTAATAAACCTACACAGATAATGGTGTCAACAAAAATGAATTTTTGAACATATAAGTGTAGGAGCTATTGAAGAAGGATTCAATCAAATAAAGTTTGAGTCTATGTGCAATACCCGCATACTAGCACCAAAGAAATAAGATGCGTGAAGAATGTGTATATACTTAGGAACAACAAATAAGATCAAAATTACTTATAGATTCCCATTGCCAAGTATGGATGATTTGATGGATTGTTTGAGTGACAAAGTATTTCATCACGATAGCTTTGAAAAGCGATTACCACTTGATCATAACTAAAGGAATTATTATGACAACATTTTGATTCTCTAAATCATCAAAGAATGCAAGAGAAGAGAATACTCAAAAATTTGAGAGAATACATGATCTAGAGGCCTAATGGAAAGAATAATGAAGTTAGAAGATCCATATGATAATGTACGTGAATGAAAAATCCTTAGTTATTATAGACACTTAAAAATGTACTACACGATATCTTGCACTCGAATCTGAAATACTAGCACCATTTCATCCCAAAACCCATCCTCTTTTTGCTTAATTGATTAAATTAGTCTAGCTATTTAATTAATTGTATTATCCTCATCTCTTAATCTAATTGACCTAATTAGGTTAATTCACCCCCTCTTGCACTAACCTTTCATCCTATTAAATTGGATAAATTAAATTATCTAATTTAATCCCTAAGTCCTCTTATTTATTTAAATATCATGTCACATCCCCCTTTTTCATTAAATCATTTTTTTAATGAATATCATATAATTCCCTTAATTTGCATAAATCGAAACATTGTTTTAATTATCAAATTACTAATTAATCCTTATTCTCCCACTTGTAAGGGAATATTCCTCCTTTGCACATTCCTCCAAAAAGGAATATTCTCATGGAATATTCCTTCCCCTTTTCAGAGCAAACTTATGCTTTTGAAAATCACTCTCATCTTGCACTCACATTTTATGTAACTTTAAAAAGCATTTTAGGTTATTTTATATGCATTTTTAGCTTAGCTTCCATTAATGGCTTCCATGGTAACTTAGGTGCATCCATTTAGCATATTTTTGAAACTAGGGTTTTAATCTTTCAAATCTTGCATACATTTAGAATAACTTTGCATACACTTACATCGATTATCATAGCATTTATCCTGTTAAAATAGCTTTCGTCATGTTTTACAACACATCTCTCATCAATTTCATTGATTCTCTTTAATAGAATCAATCGAAACAAGCTCATTATCCAAGGTATTGGGAAAGGGTCGCCATTCCACATCAATGTGACACCACTCCCCCAATAGGATAAGTTTCAATGGCTTAGAATAGATGTTTGTGAAGCTTTCATCTTTTACTATGTTAGTTTTAATGGCTTCTTATCTTAGTTCACCATTGAATGATCTTATTGGGACTGATGCATAATGGCTTGAATATGCTTCAAATCCATATGGATCAAGTGTACTTAGCTTATACTACGTCATCGGTCACATTTTGGTGCTAGAAGGAGGGCCCAACCGATCGAATATGATGAATTTTTCTCTAGATTCCCATTTTCTTGGTTTTGCAGGTACATCGATAGTTTTTGAGGCTACAACGACACCTTTGTCAGGAATCACCATATAGCGGTGCCCTTTTCATGAGTATAGCGACACTTAATTAAAACAAAAACGCCTATTAACAAATTGCGATGCTAATACTTTTTAGAGATATCGAAGATTTGAAAATGGCGACACCACCAAAATAGAGATGTTATCGTCATCCCTATTTTACTACAGAGCGACGCTTTTTCTCACTAAAGCAACGTCTTTTTGATTTATGGCAACACCTTTACAAACAATGACGCTTTTTACTGGTAAGCAAAAATAGTGACTAAATTTTAGCATGTGCTTTAAATTTTTGATTTTATCTGCTCTTTAACATGTCACTGACTTATGGCTTTTTTTTTTAGGCTAACTATTTTTGCATGTTTGGGCAACAAAATCTGAAGTGAAGGAGCATATCATTGTTTGATTATATAATTGTAACAAGTGTTTCGACACTTATGGGGAAATTATAACCCATTTATAATGCTTTATTTCATGTTTTAGGACCAAACTAGATTTCCTTTGGGTTTAAAATGAACGTTTAAATTTGTTAAAACTAAACCCTCACATCATTATGCTTGTTGGTTTAAAATTGAACAAAACAATCTTCACACTTCGTTTGGTGCTTAAAATGAATTCATTATGTTTGTCAAGGTTAAACTGAGCATGTGTCTGATTTGCTTGTGTATGCTTATTGTGTGTATCCTCTCCCCTTGTGCTTCGTGCAATCTTGGGTGAAGAGAAACACACAAGTATACCTTTTCTTCTTGGAAGTGCCTATCCTCTCCCCTTATGCCTTTTGGCAATCTTGGATGATGAAAAGCATTTTACGCTTCAAACATGTGTTACCTTTAGAGGGCCTGCCTCCCAACTTGTAAGAGGGAACGACCCAAGCAGTGCTTTCATTTCGATCCACTATATAAATAATTAGTTGTGGCTAAAGTCATTAACCAGCTAGTGTTGTTGCCCTATACCAACGAATGTCTCCCTTAATATCCTTATGATGTGTTATAACCCTTAGATATTTCTAAGGGCTGGGATGCCTCTTAATTGAGTGAATCACCACATGTATAGCACTAGTTTATCCTAAATTTTTTATTTAAGAACATTGTTTGTAGTGGCTCACCATTTCCTTCGAAGTGTATTTTGAAGTAGTACCTGGGAGGAAAACCACTCCCACAAGTTACTTACCATGTCCAATTTTTGGTTGAGCCAATAAAGAAAATGGGGAAGGGACTCCTTTGCTTGGTGTGTCAAGATGGTACATTTCCTTGACATAGCCTATTTGTCCACTCCATCTTCGCAGATTAATCATCTCTTAGGGGATGGTGGTAAGCCTACTAAGAAATACACACCTAGATTAGGATTGTTCATGCTTATGATTCAGTTTGATACTTGATTGGTTCCAAAACATTGCAAACAAACATCAACGATCTTTCAAAAATTCAAACCCTTTGGTCTAATCATGGATACCCTTTAAAAAATTCTTGATATTGATACTTGTCCTATGGATTTATTCTTAGTGACTTTTAAATATTTTGGTTTACATCTCAATCCATACTTCCCAAAGTTAGCCTAGGTAACTGTGCCCCTAACTTCATCCTTTTCACAAAATGGACCTTGTGAAATGAATGATGCTTTTGACACAGACATTTAGTTTGAAACTTAAGCAATACAAGTGTTTGTGGTAAAAATAAACTCATTTAAGCAAAATAAATTGACAAATTGAACCCCACATGACCATTTGGTGTATGATCGCTCCAGTTGAACAACCAAACCTTATGCCCGCTATCATTCAACCAAACTTTGAACTAATTGAAGGAGAACAAACATATATAATTAGTAGTTTGAGGAGCTTCACTTTTGAAACAAAGGAAACACCAATCTAATGGAGAAACACAACATACATCTTAGACGAACAAGAGGAACAAGTTGATATTGTGGCCCGAAGGCCCATATTACCACCTCCTATGTGGCAATAAATATCTTCTTTTTCGCAATCTTGTGCTTCTCTAAATTATCTCTCACAAAATCAAAATCCCCAAGAGAAGGTCTACATGCCACTATTTCAAACTTAGACATCATAGTGCAAAGCATATTTGGAGATGTATCTTAAGGAATCACTGCAATCGAGATAGATCAATAAGGAGACATTTTATACACTATTTTATGGACGAACCAAATCTACACATTTCACAAGAATTTCTCCTTAATCATTGAGTCCTTAGGGTTTGAACACTTTAGAGGTCTAGCATGTTTCTCACCACCTTGGTCTTGCAAAAAAAGGTTCACTCTAGGTCAAAATTGGGTCAAGCATTTCATCCATCCTTCATCATATTTCATCCTTCACTTCACCAAACTTTGCACAACTTTTGAACCCACCAACACTTTGGACATAGAAATTTATCAATCCAAACCCTAACTTAGCTACTTTGTATGCGAAATGAATCCTTTTTCATGCATTTAGTTAAGTTAGTTATCATTTGTGGACTAGTTTATCTTAAAGGTCACAAGTCTACCCTAAAGATTCATAAGTTCATTAACATCCTTTATCCAAACATCAAACTTCAAACTTATAGTCAAAAGTGTTGTCCCAAAATTTGCAAATATCACTTCCCACATCATTCACATTTTTCATCTCCCATTATCACCATTGCTCCAAAATGACTTAGAGCATCCCTTTTACCAAGATTTGAGTCAACTAGAGAGTTTAAACATTACAAATCTCCATATAACTCTCTCATGGGTGACCCAAAATTTATGGTAAAAACAAGATCACAACACAAGAGTATCATGGAGAAAACCAAAGTCACATTCATCTCAAGTGATCCCAATCCTCATTAATTTGATCCAAGAAGTCATGTTACCCCATCGCAACAACCCCTGTCTCCATTAGGGCCATATGAGATAGAAGACATCACGAACAACCTATTTGGACGTACTAAGGAAGAAATCATGGAGTACAAATAAAGAACATCAAGCCTTAGAAAATGTAGCTCCAATTTCCCCATCTTTTATTGTGCAACCCTTGACACAAGGCTTGAATTCATCCACCATTCAAACGACTCTATCGCTAGGGCTAAGTCAAACACAAACTCCTAGTATTGCAACTAGTCTTGCTAAGGACTTTGGCCACATTCTTTCATTGGAAAGCAACACACTTCTGGGTGCCCTAAACACCAATCCATCTCAAAAAACCACTTAGACACCAACATTTGGTGCTCCTACCGTTCCCAAAAACCCCCTACATCAACATAAATCACTTATACTTCATGAATCCATGACAACCTTGACATATTGAGGGCACCCATCCTCATCCATCCCCACAAGTACCACAAGTGTGCCAAAGTTCATGCAAGGTAGTATAGGCCAAGTGTCTCAAATAGACCAACAAGGGCATGCCAACACCCTAATGCAAAATCAACCCTTAACACAAATAGGGACATCTTTATCCAACCACCCCATTGGTTCATCTATACCATTGGTTTCACAAAACACATCTATCCCATGCATCATCAACCCAAATCAAAACAAACCTTTGGTCACGAACCCCATCAATCAAGGTAAATATCTCAACCACATCCCAAACACAAGGAAATCCCCAGAACATCGATCAAGAGAACCTTTTCAATCAATGGACTCAAGGTCCTAATGTTTCATTACCATCACAATACCTAATGGCGCCATCATCATCTTTCCCCTTCATCCCTCTCATCATGCAAAATCAAAAGGGACCTCAAAATTACATTCCTCCATCCCAATCCACCATCTTGCAAGGAATCTTAAACCAAGGGAACCCCCAACCTCTCATCAACAACCCACAACCCACTCAAAACATCAACACCCAAAATCCATCTCACATGTCCCAACAACCAACTAATCCTACATTGCAAGAACATGCCTTAACTTTATAGCAAGCACAACAGGCTTATCAGCAAGTTGTCCAACAACAACAACATCAAGTAGCCTTAGCAACATAACAACAACAAAAACAATAGCAAGCAGCCCTAGCGCTCACAACAACAACAAGTAGCCTTAGCAACATAGCAACAACATCAAGCCCAATAGTAGCCCTCATGACCCAACAACAACAAGCCTTATTAGCCTAGCAGTTTGCCCAACAACAACAACAAGGTTCCTACTATAACCCTCAACAAAACATCATCGATACGAACATGTTAGGAACATATACGCCACCACCAACATCACCTTCACAATATCCTACACCACCATACACAACATACAACACCCTATCATATCAAAATCCCACGTACAATCCATCTGCCATCCCATAATACGCAACATATGTTCTTCCACCAAATCCACAAGACAATGTAACATCACAACTTAAGGTGTTAACACAAGAAATGCAAGATATCTGGATGGGAAAAATGAAGAAGCCCCATACACAATAAAACCTATGCCATATCCATTTGATTGAAACATCACAATGGTACCATTCCCTCATGGTTTTGAAGTCCCCAAATTTGATAAATACAAAGGGAGATGAAGTCTAGTGGACCATGTCAAAGAGTTTAACGTCATGTGTATGGAGGTCACCTACAATGAATCCTATTTGATGCACCTCTTTCCATGAAGCTTGACAGGCCCAGCCATCAACTGGTTTTCTTAGTTGCCTCCAGGTATCAAAACCTTCCAAGAAATTACCGATAAATTCATAGATCACTTCTCCTTTAATCTCGACATAGATGTGAGCCTAGAATATTTGTATAATCTCAAACAAAACAATGGAGAATCTTTCACCAATTTCTTACAAAGATGGAGGTAAAGAGCTAGCAAAAGAAAGTGGCCCATTCTCGATGAATAACAAGTGGGGATCATTATAGCAAATTTTGATCCAAATCTATCCTTCCACTTGTAGATGTAGTGCATTGCCTCTTAGGATGAGCTTGTCCCTAGATCCCTTGACATTGAGAGAGCTCTGATCTCATAGGGAAATACTCAAGCCTACAAAGACAACTGCCCATCAACTAGTTCCAATAACAAGCCTCGTGTCTGGGCTAAGAACAAAAACATGACCAACGATGGTGTGGTAGATTCTAAGGTGGTCCTACGTGCTCCTAGGCCAAAAAACTCAAACAAATAATGCTCAACCAACTGTACAAAAAAACACCCCATCACAGAATAATTAGGTCAATAACACCAAAACACAACAAAAATAAACCCCCAACAGAAACAACTATCCAAAACGTAAATACACACAATTGTCAGAACCTATTGAAACCATCATGAAGAAATTGGTAGAGTCAAACTTGATAACACTTCCCAATTTTGAAAACTATCAAGAACCACAAGATAAACCACCCTGGTACAACGAAAAAGATCTTTGTAACTTTCACAAAATCAAAGGACACAAAACATCGAACTGTATGAGGCTCAAAAATGTTATCCAAGATCTTATCGAGAATGACGACATATTTGTTGAAGTACCAAATGATAACTAGGATCTCAAGATATACAAGAACCCCATGTCGGATCACAACAAAGGAAACAACAATGGAAAAGGCAAGGATTATACAAATGTACAACATGTATATTCCAATGTTGTCACTTCCTATGATAGCATCATCACCGTCATCACCATCAAAGAGCCTAGTATGGAGTGTGGAGTCACCACATGATGTGGAAAAGTCACCATCCAAGGGGTCCCATCTTAATCTAGGGCACAACCTACTTTATTTGCATCAAACCCTAGCAAATACAGTCTCCTAGATTAGCTTAAGATGACCCCCACACATATTTCTATCTTGGAACTATTGAGGATATCTCCCACACATAGGGAAATCTTAGAGAAGACTTTATCCACATCATCCATCCTTGAGGATATTGATACAGAGTAGTTTCAAGCTATAGTAGGGCATATCACTAATCATCTTCTCACCTTCTCAGAACAAGACCTAACATCGAAGTCATCTCATAATCGTGCTTTACACCTTGAGGTCATTGTTCATGAGAACAAGGTTAAAAGAGTCTTAGTAGATGGAAGTGTTGGTCTGAATATTTGCACCCTTTGGTTGATCAATAACTTGGGTTATTTAGAAGATGCTATTGAGAAAGCAAAGAGTACAACCATCAGAGCATATGACGAACAAGAGCGGGTATCACAAGGCATCATCGCACTACCCATCCAAGTGGGACCCGTCATTGTAGAGACTACATTCCAAGTGTTAGATCTTGATCTCCCCTACAACATCTTGCTTGGTCGATCATGGATCCATGTCCTAAAATTTGCAGCTTCAACATACCACCAATGTGTAAAGTTTCCTTTTGAGGATAGAGAAGCTACCATCCACAGAGATCCTAAGCCCTTTTACCACTGCAAGAACCTTGAGGCCAAGTTTTACAAAATACCCCAAATCCCTAAAAATGATGAAGGACCTACACCATCTTCCTTGTTTATTGAACCATCATCCCTTGCATCTACCTTGGAAACAAAAACACCCATTGTGCAAAACATTCCTAACATCAAAGTAGTGATCCAAGATGATGGTTGTGGAAATTATAAACTAACGAAGGATACTTTTGTGTTGGGGGAGCTACCTCTTTCTCCCAAATCTCATGGGAAACCCACACTTATCAACAAAACATTTGAAACAATAAAGATGACAGCTACTACCTTCACCAAGTGGGGGGATTTGAACAAATATGTAAATGAGGAGGATGTTTCTAAACTACTCTATAAGGATGACCGACCCGTCCCCGTTCTTCCCATGGAAGATGACAATAAAGGCTTGCAACTAATGAAGGGGTGGGGACATAACAAGAATGAGAAACTAGGAAAAAATGACAATGGTTTGCAGTAAAGCCCATTGTTCCTGAGAAATGTCTGAAGAATCTTGGCCTAGGATGTACTACTAGCAAGGTTACCCTTATTGGAAAAGGTACTTTCGCTAAATGGGTCGAGGCTTCCTCTTAGTTACCAACATCATGTGATACTAACCTAGATAGCTTCCCCCTCAATGTTGTTGACCTGTTTGAGAATAACTCTCTCTTCATGATATCCACAACATCTTTCACCTCGAATGACCAAACCATAGAAATAAGCCTAGTATATCCCCAACTCATTGACTGGGACCAATTAGAACCACCGATTCTAGATTTATTTGAAAACGATGAAGTGAACTCAGAATTCATGCGACTCTATGACAACTTACCATGGGTAGATCACAAATTTGGTTTTGACATAGAGCTAAACACAAGGGCATACTACGGGGAGACGATTGAATCCTTCAGCCACAAAATGGACAACATGCAAATAACATGTAGATCTTTGAGTGAAAACCACACTATGGCACTCTCTGATCCTAAAATAGTAAAAAAGAAAGGACATGTTTGAAGGTGAAAACCTCTCTGAGGCTCCTAAGGATGAGGGATTCAATCTCTCGCTAAGTGCAATGCATCCAGAAAATTCAACAGTGTTAGCAGAAAAGGCCACCCCAGTCAATGCGGGAACAAAAGAAGCACCCAAGATAACTTTCTATGTCGAATCCTTATTGGATGAAGAACGAAAAAACCTAGCAACATTCTTGAAAGAGCAAGGAGATAAATTTGCATGTTCATACATAGACATGTCAGGGCTTGATCTAGAAGTGGTTGTACATCATTTAGCATTTTATCCTAAAGCCAAACTAGTGAAGAAAAAGTTAAGAAAGACGCACCCTTAGATAACACTCTTGGTGAAACTTGAGTTACAAAAGCTTCTTGATGTTGGATTTATCCATCCGATTGACTATCCTGAGTGGGTTTCCAACCTGGTATCGGTCTCCAAACCCACTAGGGGCATCAAAATATGCATGAATTTTAAAGACTTGAACAAAGCATATCTGAGGGATGATTTCCCTCTACCTAACATCGACGTCATCGTGGATTTAATATCTAGGCATGAAATGCTATCACTCATGGATGGTTTTTTAGGCTATAATAAAATCATGGTCACCCAGGAGGATCAACACAAAATTGCATTTACTTGTCCATGAGGAACATATTGTTGGAACATAATGCCATTTGGGCTGAAGAATGTTGGAGCGACCTATTAAAGAGCAATGACCCTCATTTTTCATGACATGATACATAAAATAGTCGCAGACTATGTGGATGATATTTTGGCTAAGTCAAAGAAAAGGAGTGAGCACATAGAAGTCTTAGGACCCATCTTCAATAGACTCAAAGAGTATAAAGTATAGCTGAATCCAAAATAATGTGTCTTCGAGGTAACATCAAGTAAGCTTCTTGGATATATTGTGTCATAAAGAGGGATATAAATTGATCCAACAAAGGTGAAAGCCATCCTAGACATGGAACCTCCACAAACATTGAAACAGATGAGAGGGTTACAAGGAAGGTTGCATTCCATCATAAGGTTCATAGCATAATTATCAGACAAAATCCACCCTTTCTCACATCTTCTCCATAAAGGAATAACTTATAAGTGGGATGATAGTGTGATAAATCATTCTAGCAGATCAAGGAGTTCCTATTGACACCTCTAGTACTCATTCCACTGATACCAAACAAACCATTGATCCTATATATCTCAGTAACATAAGTAGCACTAGGTGCTCTTTTAGCACAAAATGGTGAAAATAGAAAGGAAAGAGCCATCTATTACATCAGTAGGACCTTGGTGGGCCATGAAATGTACTATTCATCCATTGAGAAAGCATGCTTGGCAGTATTTTTTGCTTCACAAAAGTTAAGACATTACATGTCGTCACATCAAATTAAGCTTATTGCAAAGATTGACCCATTGAAATACCTATTATCCAAAGCAACTCTTACTGGGTGAATGGCCAAATGGGTGATGATCTTGACAGAGTTTGACATAGAGTACATGGAGTGCAAGGAAATCAAAGAACGAGTGATCACATACCAACTAGTAGAAGCACCTATCTATGTAGAGAACCCTTTGATATTTGAATTTCTTAATGAATTAGTGTTCCTTGTCAATGAAAAAAATTAGTGGAAAATGTACTTTGATGGATCGTTCACCCAACATGGATTAGGGGCGGGTATTCTTTTTATCACCCCTAAAGGTGGTTGCATTCCAAAGTCATACAGGCTATCATTTCCATGTACTGACAACATTGCAAAGTATGAAGCCCTAATAACAAGTCTAAGGATAGAAGTGCAATGGTAGATACAATATTTGAAAGTCTATGGGGGCTCACAGTTGATTATCAACCAAATCAATGACGACTACCAAACTAAGGATGATAAACTCACTCCTTACAAAAAGATGGTAGAAAGTCTTAAAGACTTTTTCATAGACATAACTTTTGAGCAGATTCCTTGCATGAATAACTGAGCAACAAATGCTATGACAACAACTGGATCATTGTTAGCTATGTCGCACATCCTTCAATGTGAGTTCTTGGTAGAACAACTTCTCTTGCCACCTTTTGAAATCTTGGAATCTAAATTTGAGTGTGTCATTGTTGCTCTTGGATCCCTATGGTATCATGATATATTCGCCTATCTTAGCAAAGGAACCCTCCCATATGATATTACCTCCAATCTTGCCCTCTAGGCCTATCGAACCAGTATCTACACGCCTATAGGTGCAACCCCATTCTCCTTGGTCTATGGATCATAAGGAATCCTACCTATTGAGGTCGAGCTTCCCTCATTGCGAGTATCACTACAAAATCTGATCACTGATGAAGAATATAAAGTATCTTAGTTGAATGAGCTAGAATTCATGGATGAGTGTCGTCTTGATGCTCTTAATCACTTGCAAGTATATCAAAACTGACTAAAACAAAGCTATAACAAGAAGATCAAGAGTCGGTCTTTCCAGGTAGGGGACCTTGTTCTCAAACAAAATAAAAAAAAATTCCAAATCAAGACAGTAAAGGAAAGTTTGAGCCTAATTAGTTAGGCCCATTTGTCCTCATAGCAAGCCATGGATCAAGAGCATATCAATTATCAACACCTGAAGGGGAACCCTTGCAGGAACCAGCCAATAGTCTGCATCTGAAAAAAATTATGCATATGCTTGAAGTGTGTAAATCTAAAAAATACAAAAAAATCAAAAAATCCAAAAATAGGGAAAAAGGATTGAAAATAGTAAAGAAAAAAATCATCCTCTAGTGAAAACCACTTCGGTGGCGCTTTGGGCAAGTACCTTGGTTGAAACTTGGAAAATAGGCGCCTCGCGTAAATAAAGCACCTCCATCTATCTTTGGCTTTTTATCCTATCATTCTTTGCATTGCATCCATCCATCGCATCATTCATCCTATTTATTCCATCACTCGTCCGCATCTATATCATAGCTTGATCTTGTGAAGTATCGTATCCCCTTTTAGTACTACTTGGAATATTCCTAAGGTTAGCTTTGTCCTGCCTATATCGAGGTGGTCTATTGCATCACACTGGGGGAAATTCATTATGGATTGAATCGGGTTCTTATATATCTTAAGGTTATTGGAAATCTCATCGAAAATCCCAAAAACATTCATATAGAATTCATCAAAAAATCCAAAAACATTCAAAATCTTGTGTAGCTAAAATCCAAAAACAATACCATATTGAACTACGGGTCTTTGAGCTTGAATGTAGGCAAGGCTCATCTTTGATAAGCCCCTGAGACACCCTAGGTCATTCCTTTAGGAGTTTGTCATAATAAACTGACATTCCATCAACTGTTCATTTCTCATCGCCAATAAGTCAAGTCAATTGAACTATGTGGTCTCTGTGTGTATAACGTAGGTGAGGCTCATCTTTGATAAGCCCCCGAGGCCCCTAGGATGATCTTTTAGGTTAGGTTCTTGGTCAAAACTTAGAAAACCCCTAAACATTCAAATATTAGAAAACCTCTAAACATTCAAAACTTAGAAAACCCCTAAACATTCAAAAACTTAGAAAACTCCAAAAACATTCGAAACCTTGAAAACCATAAAAACATTTGAAAACTTAGAAAAAACACAAAAACATTTGAAAACTCAAAAAGCCCAAAAACATTGGAAAACTTAGGAAAAACCTTAAACAGCCTCAAATAATTTGAAAACATAAACATTCACATAAACAATTGAAAAAAACAAAAACAACCTCAAAACATTTTCAAAATATCAAAAACATTGACATATTAAAAAAATCCAAAACCATCCACCCCATTTCACTTTTACCCGCAATAACCTTCATCCATAATAAATCAATTGTCATCTCCAAATTTGGTAAAAAAAGTATAGCAAGTCGTAAAGTAAAAACCTAAGTGTCAAAATCTAAAGTCTAGGTCATAGGTAAATGAGTCAGTGAAGTTTGTATCAATGACTTATCACACACCTCATCCTAATCAAAACATCTGATAAACTTTCCTAGGATGCATCCTTTTGACAATGGACATCAGCATCAGAAATCACCTTAGCTATATTAAATTGGCAAGAGATATAGATAACACTAATTATTTTTCTTTGATCTTTTCTTCTAATTTATCTCAATGACCCATTTCAAGGACCTCTCGTTGATGTCTACCAAAACGATTTAGAGAGAAAGGAATGGGGCATTGATCATTATCTTTCGTTTGTTGTGCTTGTGGGTATTCTTGTAAAATTATCTTGGCCCATGCTTACTTAGTTGTGTGTAGGAAGGTTGTTTGGAGTAGACTGTTGACTATTGCATATGCTTTGGTCTGAAATATTCTAAAACTTTTAAACTACATCCCAACGAGGTTTTTGTATGTCAAGGTGTGAACAAGAACTATCCTATATGTTTGTAGAGTCAAAGTCCATTACACTAGATACAATGTCGTCTTGGTTATCAATACCATGATGCATCATGTTTATGTGTTATATTGAACATAAGGAATGACGAAAAAATACCAATCCCAAAAAATGAGCAAATCACCATACCTCTCATCATCATATCTAATAAAGTCTCAGTGGATCATGGACTTGTTGAACTTTTGATTCAATCTTCAAAATCAATGGTCAAATCAATCATTTTATTCTTCTATCTTCTTTCCACGCTAACCTGGTATCATGATAGTCAATGAAAACATCATCATGCATCCATCTCACATCCATAAAATCATCAACATACATACATCTCGCATCATCATTATCATTTAAGTTGTTTTGAATAATATAGATTTGTTATCCTAAGCATCTTAAATACATTTCATTATCATTTATCACATCCATATCATGATCATTCATAACATACATATATACATCCATATACATACATAATCATGACATCATAAATCACATGGGAAAAGTACACAAAAATAAGTGCATCCATCCATACATCTGCATAACATAACATAACATCCATCCCATAACAAATCATAGAAAGATACTAAAAAATAAGGTAGCGCATCCATTGCATTGCATTGTATCCATCTCATAAACATCACATATCATATACATTACATCATGGATCATCATCGCATATCACATAAATAAAAGACGTGCATCCATCACATTACATCCATAGATAATCCATAAGCATCCAAATAACATCACATCATAATATTTGCATCCATAAAGCATGAAATAAAGGCGCATCACATCATAAATCCATATATCTTGTATACATGTATCAAAATATGACTATCATGGTACAATATCTGAATCGATGTGTATGAATATCATCAAAATGTACAATATACAAGAGGCTATAAAAAGTGAACCTATGAATGTATGTTTGTATAAATAATCAGGCTATAAAAAAGGGTGTCTACAAAATCAAAGGAGCTCTATCCCTGGCTAACTTTGTCCCCATCTCCTAATCGATCTGGCTACCTAACAGAGGTAGAAGCACTCAATTGTACCTGGATTCGGTGCTCAAAATCAAGTTGTTTGCGACGGGGAGGGATGTATCTATAATACAAGGTTTGCTAATATGCCACCTCCTCCCTCATTGTCCCGTACAACTGCACAAACACTCTCTGGCCAACTAGCCCCTATGCCTGCTAAGACTGTTGCTGAGACACAACCTCTAACTGTTATCACCTCTCGACCTCCTATGCCAACTGAACATCTAAGGTTTGTCTGAGTTGGCACTCATGATACCTTTTTGTCATAAGCGCTACAACTTGCTGCCGAGCCTAATCTCACTCAGTTGTCACTTCCTACAGTTGTTGTTGCAACTGTTGTATCTGTACATCTCAGGGATCTAGCCCTGGCGGTGGCTATTGTACTGGTGGCAGCCAGTGTAGTGGAGGTGCATTAGGGACCTATTCATCATGTTGTTGGCCATCCTGGCCATCCTATCCTCTCCCCTAATCTCTGCCCTTCCCATCTTGTTGTTGGCCTCATCCTTTGCCTACTCCCCTCCCTCTCAGCCTCCTTCGTAGAGGTATGCTCACTGGATTTGTAAGTCAGGGAGGGGGTACAAACCAAGCATCATACATAGACATCGTCTGAGCATCGGCTTGCCCCTGATCATAGGCCAATGGCCTAGCAACCAACTGTCTGAAACCCTCAACAACCTCATGGGGCGGCATCATGTGCCCCCAAGTCACCTCTCGAGTTGATCTCGCAAAAATGGTCGTGTATTGATCGTTGGGCCTATCCTGCCTCTTGCCAAACTATCTAGCTATCCTGTCTAGCATGTATCACTCGATCATGGTATGCTCCCGACCCTGCATATAATGGGTTTGACGAGAAAAAGAAGAGCTATTGCACATCATCATACTAAGGTGACATCTCTAGCCACGACCGCCATCGGAACAATCATATCATCAATCACTCTCCTCCAATAAGGAATATTGATCTAGCCTATGTGTTGTAGAGTGATATCCCCTTCTGTACCTCCAAATGACTGGATCATTTGGCTCCACATTAGCCATGTGGATGATTGGTTAGAGCACGATAATGTGCTTCCATTCCCATATGTGCAAAAGTGTAACTCCTACACCAATATCTTTGCCATTGTAGTACACAAACTAATGCATATCATAATAAAGAGAGGGTATAGCATCACTAGTCTCCATGTATAACGAGTCCACCTAAAATGCATCCGGTGCCAAGCTAGCCCCCATCCAAAATTAAATCCTCTACTCCATCGATCTGAGGTAACCAACCCCACAATCATCACACCAACTATCAATCTAAAGGTGGACGAGCACCCTTTGTACATCTCGAGGTCAATATATGAGTTGAATAAGATAATAGTGTCTTGGACAAGAACCTCGTGAAAAGCATCATATCCAACATTACTATCATAGATCAACCGCTCTCCATGTATCAACAATCACAAAATCCACCATACATCCTCTAATGTGATTGTTGCCTCATCGATGGGTAAGTGAAATGATGAGGTCTCGCTATGACATCACTTGCATAATGTAGTCATCATCACCTGATGGGTCCTCACGATGGGCATATATGTGACTGAATCATAGATTTTTGGCACCCACAAGACTCCCTAACTCTTATAGGGTTTTTCACCTAAAAGGAGAAAGGTAGGGCCAAAAATGCTAAAGGGTTCATTCAAATTATGTTATGTATGATATTGTATGAGCTAAATGAGATGATCTAAATGCAGCTATATGAACTAATTGATTGATTATGAATGCAAAATCTAAGAAATAAGTGATGTTTGAAAACACATTGTGTAATGCAATGATGAACTAGGAATGAATGCAAATCTTAACAGAATTGAACCAAACTGAAAGTGTGCACTTGAAACCTTGATGAAGACTGGAAATTACATTTGAAATGTTGTTGATGCTATTTTTAAGGCCTGGAGGGACTCATTCACCATTTTGGGGGAATAAGTCCCAGTTCTGGTAAACTGAGCTGAAACTTGTTTCTATCGAAAGGGTGTCAAAAAATGCATAAAACATAAAACTGACCTGGAAATGGGACTCATTCACCACCCATGGAAAATGAGTCCACTTTTGAATTTTTGCATTTTCAAAGGTGGATTCCAAAGCTTCTGATCTGCACTTTGACTTCCTACAACTTATGTCTGCTTCCAAAACTCTGATTTATGAGTCTAAAAATGAGTTTTTGTTGATATTTTGACTTGTTGAATGAGGAGAAGACTTGAACGACTTTATAAATTGATATTCAATTATTTACAAGCTTCCAAGAGACCTAAAATTTTCATACACACAAGACAAGAGAGGGAAATGTTGAATGTTAGGGCATGGGGGTTTGCCTTGGTCAAACCCCTTTTAGGTAATTAAACCAAAATGATGAGAGAATATAATGAAACATGAAATAATGGAATATATTACCTTTCCATGATGTTGACCTTGAATTTCTACAGCAATGAAGGAAGATTCAACCCTTCAATGTCTTTAGGAGATTTTTAGATGTCTTGCAATGATAAAACCCTAAGTTGCTTGAAAGATTGGTGGATGAATAATGAAGAATGGATGTGAATTGAGTTAATGGATGTAAAAATGAATTTAGAGAGGTATTTTTATAGGAAATTCACCTATTTTACTCGTTAATACCTCATCATAGGCCGACATGAAACAATATTAAACTCAAATTTCACTTTTTTTCTGCTCAAAGGTCAAAATTGAGCCAAATGGGACTCATTTGCCACACATGGCAAATGGGTCCCACTTGGATGGGACTGATTCATCATGCATGGTGAATGGGTCCCACAGGGGCCAATTTGATAGCTTAGATGCCAAGAGATAAGGAAATAAGGTCTAAAATGCAACCTTGTCAGGTATTTGATCAATTTAAGCCTCAGGATGCACAATATGGGTTAATAAGGGCCTATTAGTGATGATTTAAAGGCTAATTAGGGATTGGGACACAAAATTCAATGTGAAAGTGTGATTAAATACACTTTACAACATTAAAATGAGGTTCACATAGCCTAGGAAGGCATAAGAACCAATGTGAATGTGTGAGACACATTACAACACCAGTTTAACATTAAGTTTATTTTACAAGCTTTCTAGATTGATGTGATAATGTTATTAAACACATTTTATAATGTTGAATTAGGGAGAAATAGGTTCATTAAGTCTAGAAAAGCATGAAATCATCTTACAACACTTTACAACACCTTTACAAGAAATCGTTAAAAGCATATTATTCAATTTATAAGGGCCAAAGACCTAGTGTGGATGTATAAAATGATTCACAACGCCTGAATCAAGGTCTTATTAAGTCCAATTAATCCCATGTCAAGCAAAGATTGAGCCCCCACTTTAGTGTGAGGATGAACTTGCTTCAAACTCACACTATACTAGACATTCAAGAGAGATTTGAGTGTACAGATGTAGATGACAAAGAATGAAAAAGATCAAAGGAGGTGGCCAAGCCCCTAGGATTGAAAATCCTAAGTCAAGCCCTCAAGATACAAAATCATGCAATGACAAGAACTAGAAGAGAAGAAAAATGGGGTGGAAAAGATTTGCTCACTCTGGGGCCATAGTACTTCAGTTCATCTGCGAGGTGAGAAGTCCACAACATACTCACTCTGGGGCCACAAATTTTTTGATTGTTCTCAAGGTGAGAAATTCCAAAGGGTGAGAAACATATGTTAGTTGGTATGTACTAAAACACATAGGTGGCTATGGGGAAAGTCATGCTGGTAGATGGGCTTCCTACTCAACCATATCAAAGTTATACCTCCTGATAACTTTAATAAGGTGCCACAAAGGAAAA
Organism: Sequoia sempervirens; assembly: GCA_007258455.2. Lineage (NCBI taxonomy): Eukaryota > Viridiplantae > Streptophyta > Pinopsida > Cupressales > Cupressaceae > Sequoia > Sequoia sempervirens. The sequence goes on from VDFB02270651.1 coordinate 441,317,567, forward strand.
GGGGTTTTCGAGCTCTATGAGGTAAGCAAAACTTCATATGCTTGACACTCATAGACATTGTTAATGCAAAATAGTGTAAGGATTGTTCAAAGGGATTTTGCTTTGTTTGTGCAAGGTCTCATCTTAGGGGAAATTGTGCTTAATGTCTCCAAGAGAGGATGTGTCAAAAGAAGTATCACGCTCTTGGAGGGAATCAAGCCCAATGACTCCACAAGGAAAAGGACACATCACAAGAAGAAAAAAATCACACAATGAAATGTGAGTGGTGATGTATGCCCCCACTTTAAAGTGATTGTGAACACCAGTACTATGAACAATTGCTTTAAAGTAGAAGAAGAGGAACATGAGAGCTTACTTGGAAAGCCTCATGCCAAGTCATATGTTTTTAGTAAGCTACGTCATGAAAGAGAGAAGTATGTCATATGCGATCCAACTTAAGGCATGTCATCCACATCCCAAGCTTGCTCTTATTTGTTCATGAAAGGTTAACAACTAGCCAAAGGAGGAAATGACAAGTGACATACAAGGAAAAGGCAACTTAACCCCTTGCCTCCACTTAGTGCAGGACAAGGGTGAGCCGAACCGATTGATGAAATGTAGGCAAGAGTGAAAATCTATATCAATTAGAGGAACTAGGTGCCCCCACATAGGGAAGCATACCAAACTCCTAAAAAATGTTCGATTTTACAACCCAAAGCATTACATTCATTAGTGGAGTGACCATGAACTCTATGATAGGTACAAAATGAAATCTTGGAATAGCATTTATTTCAAGTTCTGGGAGGGAGGGTGATCAAGTGATCTTGGAGGAGTCTCAACAAGATACCTTCTTGATCAATAGTGGAAGGGGGTCTTGTGGTTGGTGTTAAAGATATATCTTGCTTAGTAGTAGATGTCATACTTACACAAGTTTTTGTAGATTGCGAGATTTTATGTTTCCCATTATAGGAAGGTATAAAATCTAACAAAGTCAAATCATGAACATTTTGTGAGATGACATTGACATTAAGCGAAGGTGTATTTATTTGGTTCATGGTTAAAGGATAATGTTCAAGACTACTAGTTGAGAAGGATGATTTAGGAGGGTGTTGTGTGATATTGTTGATGTTGAGTGAAGGTTTGGTGACCTTGGTCAAAGGAGAATAACCAAGACCATGAGTTGTTTGTTGCGTGTTAGGGTTGATAGGGTTGCAGATACCTTGTTCGTTAGCACCACATCCTCTTCCACTATATCCAATTTGTTTCATGAGCTCATACCGTTTTCCATAAAGTTATTTCATTGCTTTGGAATCAGGTGGTTGTTCATTGTTGTGTTCATCAAGGGTTGTTGTGGAGTTTGTGGCATTATCTAAAGTGGTTGAGGTGGATGCTTGTGAAAGGTTGTCCGAATTTTGCGTTGACATGATGGTTGGTTGCGCTTGTTTCTCGTATTTATTTTGTGTGAATATGTATTCGCCCATAGATGAAGGTGTAAATTCTAAGGATCCCCAATTATCACCAAATAATTTAGATGGCCATTCCTCATTGTTGCGTTCAATTTCTATGTTGGATGCGGGAATCAATGTTTTTAGAGGACTTGTAGTTCCTTTTGCAAGGTGCAAGCAACTTTTAGGCTTGAGGTCTATTTCAACTTGATAAATGTGATTGTTATGGACATATTTCATGATACAATGAAGGGTCGAAGGCACTACATTCATCTCATGAATCCATGGTCTACCTAAAAGAAGATTATACGAAAGATCATAAGGCATGACATGAATAGGAGTTTGCAAAGTAGCCACCCCAACTGTAATAGACAAAGTGATTACACCGAGTGGTTGCTTTGTTGTATTATCAAATCCTTGAATAGATATGGAATCAAGTTTTATTTGGGACTTGTCAATATCTAATCGATCAAGGAGATTCCCACTACACACATTAAGAGCAAAACCATTATCAATGAGAGTTCACTTTATCCCTATCCGATTGTATTGAGCAATGATAATGAAAACGTCACTTTGTTTGCACAACTCTAAAGGAGGGGGCTCATGTTGATGGAAAGTAATGTCAAGATTAGTTTGATTCATTTTATGAATTAAAGTTTCCACGTCATTCAGAGTTGTACCAAGAGGAACTATAATTGTTTTAAGGATATTTGAAGAATATTGTGGTAATTAGGTGAGTTCTGAAGTAAATCCCAAAGGGAAATCTTTGTAGGAGTATTCTTTGATTGTTCAACAAGATCATACTCCTTTATGTGTGGGATGTAACGAGGAGCACTAGGTGGATTAGGTAAAGGTAAGGAGGGTGGGATTGGTTGCGATAGTTGTAGATTATTTCGAGTGTTATATGTATGAGCAATAGTATTATAACTCAGTTGTTGTGATACATTATTCTGAGGTGGGTAAAGGATAAGTTTAGGTTTATTTTGTTGTTTGTGTGAAGGAGGGTAGAGAGTAAACTTGAGATTTTTTGAAGTGGAGGTTTATGTGAAGGGGGGTAAAGTATGAGTTGAGGTTGGATAATGTTAACATCCCTTAATAAGTGAGAGTCCATATCATTATTGTGGTTCATGTTTTGCATCATAATATTGTTCATAGGAGGAGAGTTTGGAGGAGAACTATAAACCGAATTTTCTTGACATTCTAAGGTTGGATCTTCTAGAAGGACTTCATCACAAGTATGAGGATGATCAATGATTGAATTATTTTTCTCAATAAAGTTTTTCGTAGGTGAAAGGGGACAACTGAGATTCTCATGACTCTCATTGGTTATGTTTTCTAACAACAAAGTATCTTCGTAACAATTAGGAGAGATAGTAGGAGAAGAAAAAATGTGATTACCATGATCATTTATGAATTCATTCCTTTGTTCCCTAATGTCTTCCAAAATAGAAGGGGTAGGGGAAGGATCATAAAGAGGTTTGTTGTAGACCAACATGTCCTTGTCATTTATAATATTATCTTCCTCATAATTATTCTCACAATCCAAAGAAGAATGGAATTTAGGCAAGGTGATGTTTAGGAATGTGTCTATGATTTCATTCTCTTGTGATAAAATATCTTCCCAAAGGGGATGAGGAGAAGGACAAAGAAGATCCTCATGATTCTCAATAGTTGTATCTTCTTTCGCCAAGATACCTTCGCCACTAAAAGGAGAGGTATTGGGAGAAGAACAAATATGATCATCATGGTTATCTATATTTGTATGCTCTTCTATCACATCATCCACACAAATAGGAAAGATAGGAGGGTGTGAGGTTAAGGTTAACATTATCATTTTCACTCTCTTGTGCTAAGAGATTCTCATAACTAGGACATGCAGTGAATAAATGACGATCATGCTTATTAACTAACTTTTTCTTTACAAATTTGGAGAAGATTGAAACTAAAATTTTGAAAGAACAATCTATGCTAGCTCAAAATTCAATGTAAAAGGCTGAAATAAAATACAATTTTCAGATGGTAATTGACTGATTATGATATGTAACAATATGAGAACGCAAATGTGAAATTTAAACCATGCATGAAAGGAGCTAATATAAGCTAAATCTAATGAAATCCATGTTACAGAAAGTTAGCCAAGTGATATAGATAACTGATGGAAGCAAATAGAAGCATAAAAAATAGGGTTTTCAGCTTTGTAAAAGGCTGTTTCAGGGGTCAGAAGGGACCGATTCACCTAGGGTGGCGAATGAGTCCCAATATGGAATTTTTTTAGAATTTTCAGAAAATTTTGATGGATTTTGATGTTTTTTGAGTTGAGTATGCAGAACTAAGGTAAAAATTCAAAATTTTAGAAAATTTAAATGAATTTAGATGCCAAACATGCAATCTAAATGCACTCTTCTATGAATGCAAAACGTGAAACTTATCATGCAAATGAATTTATGCAAGTCCTAATGCAAGATCAATGCAAGCTAGATGTATGATGAATGATTCCAAATAAGACAAGAAAGTATTCTAAAAATAAGGTTCACCAAAATGAACCATAGATTTTTAGCACCAAGCATTTCTCTAGCTCTTCTAGGGTTTTTCACTTAAAAGGAGAAAGGTAGGGCCAAAAATGCTAAAGGGTTCATTCAAATTATGTTATGTATGATATTGTATGAGCTAAATGAGATGATATAAATGCATTTATATGAACTAATTGATTGGTTATGAATGCAAAATCTAAGAAATAAGTGATGTTTGAAAACACATTGTGTAATGCAATGATGAACTAGGAATGAATGCAAATCTTAACAGAATTGAACCAAACTGAAAGTGTGCACTTGAAACCTTGATGAAGACTAGAAATTACATTTGAAATGTTGTTGATGCTATTTTTAAGGCCTAGAGGGACTCATTCACCATTCTGGGCGAATCAGTCCCAATTATGGTAAACTGAGCCGAAACCTGTTTCTGTCAAAAGGGTGTCAGAAAATGTAGAAAATAAAAAAACTGACCTGGAAATGGGACTCATTCACCACCCATGGTGAATGAGTCCACTTTTGAATATTTGAATTTTCAAAGGTGGATTATGAAGCTTCTGATCTACATCGACTCCCTACAACTTGTGTTCACTTTCGAAACTCTGATTTACGGGTCTGAAAATGAGTTTTTGTTGATATTTTGACTTGTTGAATGAGGAGAAGACTTGAAAATTTTTGTAACTTGATCTTCAATTATTTACAAGCTTTCAAGAGACCTAAAATCTGCATACACACAAGACAAGAGAGGGAAATGTTGAATGTTAGGGCATGGGGGTTTGCCTTGGTCAAACCCCTTTTAGGTAATTAAACCAAAATGATGAGAGAATAGATTACCTTGCCATGATGTTGACCTTGAATTTTTACAACAATGGAGGAAGATTCAACCCTTGAATGCCTTTAGGAGATTTCTAGATGTCTTGCAATGATAAAACCCTAAGTTGCTTGAAAGATTGGTGGATGAGTAATGAAGAATGGATGTTAATTGAGTTAATGGATGTAAAAATGAATTTAGAGAGGTGATTTTCTGGGAAATTCACCTATTTTACCTGTTAATACCTCATCACAGGCCGACATGAAGCAATATTAAACTCAAATTTCACTTTTTTTTCCCACTCAAAGGTCAAAATTAATGGGACTCATTTGCCACACATGGTGAATGGGTCCCACAGGGGCCAATTTGACAGCTCAGATGCCAAGAGATAAGGAAATAAGGTCTAAAATACAATCTTGTCGAGTATTTGATCAATTTAAGCCTTGGGATGCACAATATGGATTAATAGGGGCCTATTAGTGATGATGTAAAGGTTAATTAGGGCTTGGGACACAAAATTCAATGTGAAAGTGTGATTAAATACACTTTACAACATTAAAATGAGGTCCACATAGCCTAGGAAGGCACAAGAACCAATGTGAATGTGTGAGACACATTACAACACTAGTTTAACATTAAGTTTATTTTACAAGCCTTCTATATTGATGTGATAATGTTATTAAACACATTTTATAATGTTGAATTAGGGAGAAATAGGTTCATTAAGTCTAGAAAAGTGTGAAAGCATCTTACAACACTTTACAAGACATCGTTAAAAGCATATTATTCAATTTATAAGGGCCCAAGACCTAGTGTGGATGTATAAAATGCCTCACAACACCTAAATCAATCCCATGTCAAGCAAAGGGTTCTTTTTTCTATAGTGTAGTGATGTACCATAATCCAATCTCTCTGTGGTGCTCTTATCAAAGCTCAAATAAATCATCCAGTAAGGAAAGAACAGTGGATCGGTACTCGCAGGACATCAAAGGCTAGATTACCTCTTGCACCCACGAAGCACACGACGTCAAAATTTTGCTAAAATTACCCAAGTTTGGAGTTTTTTTATCCTGAAAATGAAAAAGGCATTGCCATATACAAAGGAATCACCATAATTCAAATTCCAAACAATGATGCCCACTCCATTCAAATTCTAAATCACGACTAGTGTCGCTATTTATAGGGGCGTCACCATTGGAAACTTGCAAACCCTAATCCTAAATTGCAAATCAAGCAGATGCATCACTATTTACACCTACGTTGTAATTTGAAATTTGAAAAACCTAATTTCAAATTGCAAAGTGTGTCAACATTCTCAATGACATCGTTAAAAAGGGGAAAAGAGTTTCCGAAACTCAAAATAGCGTCACAATACAATGACACTAGCCTAGACCAAATTTCAAAGCCTAATAAATGCATAAAAAAGTCAAAATGCAAGGAAAGTTCAAATTGCGTACTGCTGATCCTGCAATTGGAGGCCTCTGGTACTCTCGAACCCGATTCAAAATGTGTCGTGGGAGCACTTGTTGTGCCATTTCATCAAGAGGTCAGAGCTTAAAATGCAACAATTCTATCAAGTGTGAATGCACAAATGACTTGAAAGTGACCCTTCATCACCTATTTAAGCCTTAAAATTAGGGTTTTTTGCCCTAATTTGAGCCAAAAGCCAAGGTTTCACCTATTTTACCTATTTGACCTATGTAGCCTATTTTGAACCAACTTATTACTTTTGTTGGGGCAATAGTGGGGCATCCAAAATTAGATTTTTTTTAATTTTTTGATCCGAGCAACAATTTTAATCCGAAGAGCATAATTCTTTGAACCATTGTAATAGACACCTCGCTTCAAAGAGGGGCAAAATATAGACACTTAAAAATGTCCTGAATAATATATTGCACTCAAATATGATATACTAACACCATTTCATCCTAAAACCCATCCTCTTTTCACTTAATTGATTAAATTAACCTTGTTATTTAATTAATTGCATCATCTTCATCTATTAATCTAATTGACCTAATCAGGTTAATTCACCCCCTCTTGTACTAACCTTTTGTCCTATTAAATTGGATAAATTAAATTATCTAATTTAATCCCTAAGTTCTCTTATTTGATTAAATAACCCTAAAGCTAAATTAAATAACCCTAAAGCTATTTAATTAAATATCATGTCACATCCCCCTTTTTTATTAAATCATTTATTTAATGAATATCATATAATTCCCCTAATTTTCATAAATTGAAACATTGTTTTAATTATCAAATTACTAATTAATCCTAATTCTCCCACTCGCAAGAGAATATTCCTTCTTTGCACATTCCTCCAAAAAAGAATATTCTCATGGAATACTCCTTCCCCTTTGCACATTGAAATTTGGTATTAATTAACTAAATGCTAATTTTCCTCCAAAATGGAATATTCTCATAGAATATTCTTTCCCTTTGCACTCATTTGAAAAAGGGAATATTCCTTTTTGAAACAAACTTTCAACAAAACTTCTTATGCAAGTATTGAAATTGTGTTTATTTGGATGAATGTAAGCCCTTGATCAAATATCATCTTGCATCGTCAACCCTTGATGGGAATCCATGATCCATGCCTCCATCTTCCTTCCATTCTAACCGTTGACTAATCCTTTTGAGCTTGGCCATTAGTTTCATTTTACCTATTCTATAAATAGAGCTCACATCTATTGAATAGGGATCCACCTTTTCAGAGAAAACTCATGCTATTGAAAATCACTCTCATCTTTCACTCACATTTTATGTTTTAAAAAGCATTTTAGGTTATTTAACATGCATTTTTAGCTTAGTTTCCATTACTGGCTTCCATGGTAACTTAGATGCATCCATTTAGCATATTTTTGAAACTAGGGTTTTAATCTTTCAAATCTTGCAAACATTTAGAATAGATTTGCATACACTTACATTGATTATCATAACATTTATCATGTTAAAATAGCTTTCATCATGTTTTACAACACATCTCTCATCAATTTCATCGATTCTCTTCAATATAATTGATCAAAACAAGCTCATTATCCAAGGGATTGGGAAAGGGTCACCATTCTACATCAATGTGACACCACTCCCCCAATAGGATAAGTTTCAATGGTTTAGAATAGATGTTTGTGAAGCTTTCATATTTTAATATGTTAGTTTTAATTGCTTCTTAGCTTAGTTCACCATTGAATGATCTTATTGGGAATGATGCATAGTGGCTTGAATATGCTTCAAATCTGTATGGATCAAGCATAGTTAGCCTATACTAAGTCATCAGTCACAATTATATAGGCTAATGTGGGACATAAGACAACATTAGAATATGACAAGTGTCTTAATCATCACATGAGACATAAAATAAAAATGCCTAAAAGTGCCCTAAGTATGTCTAGTGATAAGATTTGAAAAGGACCCAATTGTTGAACTAGTTAGGGAAATAACCTTGTTCAAACCAACAACATCAATCATCATGTGGTTTTTATTTCAAGAGAAAATTTGCTAATAAACCTACACAGATAATGGTGTCAACAAAAATGAATTTTTGAACATATAAGTGTAGGAGCTATTGAAGAAGGATTCAATCAAATAAAGTTTGAGTCTATATGTAATACTCGCGTATTAACACCAAAGAAATAATATGTGTCAAGAATGTGTATATACTTAGAAACAACAAATAATATCACAATTACTTATAGATTCCTGTTGCCAAGTATGGATGATTTGATGGATTGTTTGAGTGACATAAAGTATTTCATCACGATAGCTTTGAAAAGTGGTTACCATTTGATCATAACTAAAGGAGGGGGTGAATGCAAGACTACATTTAAGACCAATGAAGGATTAGACGAGTGTTGGTTATAAATTTTAGATTGAGTAAGCATCTAGCTCATTTATGAGGTTGATGAATGATGTATTGAAGCCATATTTGTATAAATTTAGGATTTCTACTTGGATGATATTTTGATTTTTAGTAAGTCTAAGGAGGGACACCTAGAGCACACCAAATTAGTGTTGCATGGATTGAGAGAAGATAAGTTGTTGATCTTGGTGTCAATAAATATAGTTTTATGAAGTAGGAATTGGTAAACTTGAGATTTGTAATCTCAGTTGATCTACTTGAAGATGAATTTAGAGAAGGTAAAAGTAATTTTTGCATAACCTATAATAGTGAATGTTGGAGAGATAAGAATTTTTCATGGGTTAAAGAAAGTTCATTAGAAAATTCAACAGTATTTATGCACTAATAACAAAGACTATGATAAAAGACAATAAATAACTTAGGTGGATATTTGAAGCAAAAATAGTTTTTTAATTGTTGAAGATGATAGTGACTAAAACTAATGGTAGCATTGTTAGATTTTCATAAGATATGCCAAGTTGATTGTGATGCAAGTGGAAGTGTAATTAGAGCAGTACTAAATTAAGAATCCAAACCAATATCATATTTTAGCAAGAAGTAATGCAAGAATGAGATACTTAGTATATGATTACGAACTTTCTGCTATAGTTCAAGCATCAAAGAAGAGAAGACATTGTTTATTGCCTAAAGAATTTTTGTTGTATATAGATCATCAAGCATTGCAGTACTTGTTAATCTAAGATACGCTAAAACATAGACATGTGAGATGGGTTGATTTCATGTAAAGTTATTCTTTTGTATTGAAGCACTAGAATAGAAAGTCAAATAAGATTATAGATGTGTTGAGTAGAAAATATAATCTACTAACATAGATAAGAATTTTAATAATAAGATTTGAAAAGTTGAAAAATTATAAAGTCGATATTGATTTTGTAAAAACTTGAAAAACATATAAAAAACCTATATATTTGAAAATTTAATAAAATTTTATTATTAAAAATAACAAATTTTAAAATTAATCTCAAAATATCAAATCACAAACCAATTATATTATTCTATTTATATCTACATATCTCTTAATTTTCTTATCAATTAGATTTATTATATTTGTAAAGATATAAATACTATTTATTACATCAAGAATAGTGTTAATCATTTGATGTAATACAACACACTATTATGTAATAAATATCAATTGAAACCACCAAATTTCCAATTTTCATCCGTAACGACTAAATGTGAAGCAGTTTTAAACTTTATTAGGAAAGAAAACAAGATTTAAATTCAACCATTCGTCGGATAGACATCTGAGTTTGTGGGCATTCACATCGTGATCGTCACATCATTCGCGTTTAAGAAGCCGCTCTAATATTACCATTGGCTATAATTAGCCATTATTAGTATACACTAAAATATCTCATCCAAACATAAGTAATACAACACACCAGACCTTTACATTCCGTCTTTCTTTTCTGCTGCTATCGATCGGCTGCCGGCAATATATAGAAATCTGGCATAAAATTCCGAAGTAGCAGTAGGGCATGGTGAAAAAGCGGGACAGCATTCATCCATCCAGGTATTTTGGTTTTAATCCGCCTTCAAATGTTGATTAATATTTCTTTTTTTCAAAATTTTCTCTGGTTCGGTGTAGATTTCTTGCAAAACTCACCAAATTTCGAAAGCATTTGCGGGCGTTAGCTCAGCAAGAATTTGCCTGAGGATTGGAACCCTAGACAGCGAGATTAGTGCGGGCATTTATTCATCTAGGGTTCGTAAAGATGTTAGTATATGTGAATTTTAGGAATGGCGGGGCAAGTAATTTTTATTTATTTTTTCATGTTGTGTTTGTGCAGGCTAGAGGTAGCTATTGATAACATGGGGGTAAAGGTTGCACTACGTTTGAATGGAGGGAATACAGAGGGAGTTAAGGGTTCGAATACTGATCAGGACCTTCAGTCTGTTCAGAACTCTGGAGCGTCTACGAACAAAGTAGTTGAGAAAAGTCGGCGTGGCAAGGGCACGGAGAAGAGTGTGCTGGATGACATAATGGGTGATCCGGATGACTTTGGGGACCTCGGGGACTTGGACGCAGGATCCGAGAGCGATGGCGGGCGTTGGGAAGACACTTTCAAATTGACGTAAGTGGAAGTATTTACTTTCTTTTTAGGCAGTGAATTTAGTTTGGTTGCGGTTCTGCTGTGCGTTTATTTTCTGTTCAAAACCCTTTCTCCACATATAATAGCTTCTTTTTGAAATTCGAAAGTTACAATGTCGTTGGCAGTATGAAACCTATAACTGTTAGTCAAATAACGGAGTGAAATTAGCAGAATTAATCACAGGGAGCCATTCAGAAGCCATTCATTTTGCGCACAATGTTCCTCCTATAATTTACCCAACTTTCGAGCTAGCATGTTGGGCACTTATTTTTGGTGCATAAATAACTAAAATAAGCCCTTTGCTGACGAGCCTAAACAATGTAGAAGTCATGGCCTTTGTTTTTGTTTTCACATGGATTTATTTTTATCATCAACAATCACTTGTGCCAGGTGGTCATGTGAGCCCATAAATAGTTTCATTCATGTCTATAGCATCTATTTTAGGGTAACTGGAAAGTGACATGGAATTGGGAATGGTTTATCGAAATGGAGGCAGCTACTGTTCTCATTTGTATTTCCAAAGTGGTCGCATGAAACCAAAAAGTTATAAAATGAGGAAACAAATGAATTTTCATCTGGAAATGCAGAGCCACAATGTGTTGAAAGTAAACTTCAAATGACCAGTAGTGGAGAGGGCAGGATATTTCCCACATCTGATTGAATGAATCAGGAATATTTTCTGTGAAACACATATTTATGAGTGGTGAATATTTTCTGAATAATTATCTCATGAATATGAATTGGTAGGTTGACTACTGATGTGCCTTATTTACTATGAGACTTTTTCTTTTTGATAACTCAGGGTGTCCCATGACCCCCCGCCCAGCACCTTCTTTGAGGCGAGCGGAGAGACAAGACTAGTCCCTGAGGGTGTTACTACAGAGCCCACAACCGCATAACACCTTGTTAAATCTGCATTTGCTATGAGACTTTTATATTGAACAAATTGCTACAAATTTTTCTCTACATTATCTACAG
>VDFB02270651.1:441329425-441415378 GCA_007258455.2 Sequoia sempervirens
GACATCAATAGATTCTTGCTATCAAGCTACCACAATTCAAGTTTCATGATGAATATTTATCATGTATGTTTTAAATGATATTCAAGTTTATGGCGGTTTTGTTGTTTATATGATGTTATGTGATATTCTAATCCTAATTCATGCTTCTAGGCTACATATATATATATATATATATATGTATGTATGTATGTATGCATGTTTTCTCCATTGTTCGGCCCCTACACTACAAGTAAATGGCTGCATAACATGTGGAATGAGGGGACAGTAGGCCTAAGACCCCTTTAAAGCTTTTTTGAGTGCTTTCTTTTCATTTTTTGTGAGTTTTGTGCCAAGTTTCCTCAAAGAAATGTGGTCTCATAGAATTCCATGACAAGATAATGCAATTGATAGCTGCTCCTAGTTATTAGTTATGTAATGTGAAGTAATTGCATAACTGCTTAGGGTGACTTTGTAAAAACTATATTTTTATTGAAATTTTTTCATCTATCAACATCTAGTTGTTACCTATGCAATGTGAAGTAATTATTTGAGTTTGAAAGATGTGCAATGCAATGCAATCAACAATATGAATATAAACTACATAATATAACCATTCTTTTTATGCTATTGTACATTGATATTTAACCATTGCTCACTTGATTAAATTTTCAAAGAGTTTAATCATGCAAATGAGGAAGAAATTAAAATTTGATTGTCAACTTCTATATATCAAATTATCCAATAATCTTGAGTGTATCTCCATACACAAAAATGGCGTCAACGCCAACTCAAACAAAGTTTTACAAAATGTGGCATATGCCATCTCGATGTCTATTCAAAATTTACAAGCCAAAATGTCTATCTCATCCTAAACTACTAATGGATCATCAAAATGGAGCCTCTTTGCAACACTCATTGGCTCTGAAGGTAGCTACACAAGAAACATTCAAACCACAATTGAGATTAGTTATACTATATGATTTAAAATCGAATAATTAACATCAAAATCAATATATATTGAATTATAATTGAACTCTAAAATTCTAATCTTTATTACTAAAATATCCTTCTCTTCAAAGGGTCACGAGTCCTAGAATATGCTCCTCTCAAAGAATCGACCAAACCAACTTTTGTAATGTCAATCTGTATATGTGAACAAAAACATAAAATTGATCCAAGTTAGCATACAATTGTCGGTAATAGGAACATATAAATACCAAGCAAAAAATAAAATAAACACATATCTCTTTAGGATGATCTTTTTCTTTATCTCCTTTAGGTGTTTCAACACCTCCTCCTTGAGGTGTTTCAACACCTACTCCTTCAAGTGTTCCAATATGTACTCCTTTTGGCATTGTGGCACTTGTCAACAATGATGTATAGCTTATAATTGCCTGTACATAAAAATGACAAGTACATATGAAACTACCAATCTATATTGATGTATGTATAATCGATCTTAAAAATATTAATTCAATTGAATTTGAGTTCAATTACCATCCCCTTGTCTAACATTGCACTTCCATAATCTGGACAAGGCTGCACCTTGCTCGCACTTGTCAACAATGACGTATAGCTCATAACTACCTGTACATAAAAATGACAAGTACATATGAAACTACCAATCTATGTCGATGTATGCATAATCAATATAAGATCTTAACATTCTTAATTCAATCGAATTTGAGTTCAATTACCTTCCCCTTATCTAACATTGCAGTTTCATAATCTGGACAAGGTTGCACCTCATTCACACTAGGTAGTTCCTACAAGAGGAAAATAAGATAAACATATAAGTTATTATATAATTTCATTTATGCTGGTATTGGCATGGTGTGATGGTTTATAGGTGGCATTGTTGTTCTTTCCACCAAGGTTCAAACCCTGTTGGGGTGGTATTGTTGAATGGTTGTATCTGGTTCATAGCTCCGGTCAAAAGCATTTACCCCTTGAATTAATATATAATTTTATTTATGACAATTCAAATGAAAAGCAAGTATATAATAAAAAAATGTAAACAAGTGAGTGCAAAAATATATACTGTGTGTGTCGAGGCCAAATGAAATGGCTCTAAGGGTTCTATCGGTCACCTGTGTGAGCTCCTCCTCAGACATCAACTATTAAATAGACCATGTAAATAAATATTAGTACATTATACTATCTCTTATTAATATTCATTTAAAAACAAATGCAAGTTATGAATTTACAACTTAAATCTTACTTGTGTCACTATTCCAATGTCCCCCTCTCTAGAAAGAGAGGACTCTGTAGGGTGCACTCCACTCCCTTGAGTCTGATCTATAATATCCACATTATGGAGGACATAATTAGAAGTGTCCAAGGGATGCTTGGTAGGCTGTACAAGAGGACCCAAGCATATCTAGCGGCACATGGAGCAAGTATGTGGCACACAAGTATGTGGACCTGACGAGGATGACACAACAACACTCAAACCATTGCCAACATCACTAGAATGTGGTTAAGCTACTATAGAAGCATGCAAAACCAAAAGGCCACTCAAAGAGTGAATAGCTCAGATAGTTTGTGTGGCCGCATCCTGCATAATATCTGGTTGATATACTGGAGGTGGCGGAGGAAGGGGAGGAGGGGGAACATATGGGCGCGAGACTAATCTAACTACCCTTGGTCTAGCTTGGGGCATACCTCCACCAATGCCCTAGAAGGGTTTAATGTCAAGGTAATTGACATGATGCCCTAACACAAAATCAACATATAATTTTTTAATAAAGTAAAATGGTATATCACAATTGTTGTTCGGTGGTTTATCAAAAACCATACACCAACGATCCCAAAAGTTATCTACAATGTCCCTATGTGTGCACCATTTTATAGAAAGTTTTGGTTTATTAACATTGTTAGAAAACCAAGATCTAATTCTGTAAACCAGAAAATACCTTCCATATAAGAGAAAATGAAAGCGTAGATTTGCATAAAACATGCAATTTGATATATTCGGAACCCAATAATTACAAGAGATAACTGCCGAGAAAGAAAAGACACTTAAACCTAATCTTATCTTGAGCAAACAAGATAGTCTGATAAGATAAAGATGAAAGCCTAAACTTAGGAATTAAATAAAGCCTAAGTAACTTACATGCTTTAATTAAATATTAATTACACTAACACCCCATAAGTGCAACTTAGGAGAAGTGACGACAGCAAATATGAGAGTCTCTCAACAAGGATTACTAGCCATCATGTACAAATGTAAAGAGAGAGAAAACGCAGTGGGAAAACCCCCTTCCAGAGAGAGATGAACCAATGTGAAAGAAGCACTGAAGAACTTTACGAAGCAACACCGAACCCCAACCGCAAGCAAGGAAAGATAGTTCTGTTTACAAAATACCAATCGGAATCACAAATGCAACATCAAACCCGATGCCAAGGAACACTGGAAACTCACATAATGGATCAACTCTGGAATCTGTAAGCAACAGTAGATGAAAATATGAATGGACCCATAATGATGATAAATCTAGAAAAGGTATCTCCAAAGCTAATGCCAAAGTGAAATTGAAACTGCCCATAGGACAAGTACCATCAAGATTCTAGAACATTAACCATAAAACCATGGCCTTCAAATGGGAAAGATCTAAACCAATGAGGATCAAGAACCATAAAATCCCACTATGAAGTGTGAACCAAAGCAAACCAAAGATGTATCCAGCTAAGCAAGAAAGAAGCTAAAAAGGAGATAACGGAAACTAGACAAACTCATGAAATATCACCAATATGAAAGATGATGTAAGAACCCCTACTGGAACTTTATCTCATCAATATAATACCCAATGACTAGTATATGAGAAAATGCAAAACTAAACATAGGTGAAATGAAAAATAATATAAAATGAATGTATGTATAAAATAAGTTACACATTTTTGAAATGACCCGAGTATATAAGAGAAGAAACCAATGATGCCAGAAATCGTGAAAAATGGATAAGTTGAAATACAAGATACAAATGCCTGAGGAAACAGCAACATGCAAATTCCGGGAGGTCAAAAAGACATCAAAATGAAAACTAGAAAAATCATACTCTATAACATTGCGAGAACGTCAAATGTATTTTTTGATGATATATCTCGTTTACAAAAAAGACACCATGCTCAAGATATACCTGCTTCCTGCGGAGTGCCCACCGGCTCATTGTTGTTCTTCAGCCTGTAATAAATTAGGGGCCCCTGCTGCATGCAGACTCGTGGGGTCGCAAGTGAGCATCTGGGGTGAGCTCTCATCACATTTTATGACCACGTAGGGCTAAGGTTTGATCTGGCTGAGCGGCCCGGGTCCTCCAAATGACCGCGGCCTGGAGCTAAGGAGCCGAAGGGGCTGTGGGAGCAGCAGACCGGCAGTAGAGCTGGTGGCGGATGGGAGCAGGTGGCGCGACAAAGGCCACTGGGTAGAGTAGTGGCGGTGTGGATGTTTTGAATTAGCCACGCTTTCCAAAATGCCTTTTTTTTTGAAATTTGTGCCTTGGTATGCATACCTAGGGGTCGTACGGCCTCCGGGTAAATTTTTTTTGCCTCGTCAGACAACTGTGTCCAAATCGGACAAAATTTATATGAAAATGGGGGTTTTTGGGTGCTGCAAATCCAACGACGAGGTCCGTTTGGGCCCAAAGTGCTCCAAAAATCAAGCAACCCCCAGATCTATCAGAAAAATCATCGATCTTACAACCCTCATAGATCTGGAAAATGGTGATGAATATGAATAAAATGAAAGCCATTTCTAACTTTTTCTAGCACTCTGAATCCAACGAAAAACCCTGATCTGATCCAAGATGCTCCAGAAATATGCTCAAGGATTGAAACCCTCAAGGGACTCCGAACAAGCTCTACAACGAAATCCTCCAAAAAAGATGAGAAGGGGCTGCGAATCGAGGCTCTGATACCATGTTAGAAAACCAAGATTTGATTGCAAACCAAAAAATACCTTCCACAGAAGAGAAAAATGAAAAAGCAGAGATTTGCATAAAAACATGCAATTTGATATATTCGAAAACTCCAATAATTACAAGAGATAATATTCTTTATAAAATCAAAGATACCTAAACCTAATCTTATCTTGGGAAAAAAGATAGCTCGATAAGATAAAGATGAAAGCCTAAAACTTAGGAATTAAGTAAATCCTAAGTAAACTTATGCAGGCGTAATTAAATATTAATTACACTAACAACATTAACTGGCAAACTAGTGCGGGGCTTAACAAATAAATAGGCTATTTGGGCTTTGGTTATTCTGAGATCTTTCACATCATCATAAGACAATCCACGTGCATAATATTCCCTCATGTCTTCTTGCCATGAATGAAAGGCATTATGTTGGGTGGAGAGGGTTTCTATATTTTTAATTATATCCTTCAATGTGTTTGACATCTCGAATAATCGATGGATTCTCTTATAAACTTCAAAAATGCCCTTTAATTGTTGTAATTTTTAACCAATTAATTCTTCAATTGATGGTTGCAGAGGTGGTGGAGTGTTTGGTATTTGTGCATTTTCATTCTCAGCTAGTGGATCATTTGGAATTTGTGCATTTTCATTTTCAGCAGCCATAATGTCCAATTAAAGTTAAAAACTAATTAATGTAACTGAAATTAGACAGTATAAATGAAAATATTGTAAAAATACCCCAGTTTAAAAAAAAAACCAAAAAAAACCCTACTTTTTAACAAAAATCTATAAAATTCTCCAATTTTTAATACAAATACATAAACATAACTATTCTTAAATCAAAATCCATAAAAAAACATTCATTTTTAATCAAAATCCATTCTAAACTCAAATCTTTCATAAAAATTCAATCAAAAACCCTATTTTGAAAAAAAATCCATAAAAAACCAACTAAAATTATACAAATCTAATTCAAAATTCAATCAAAGCAAAGAAAAATCTAAAATATAACCTTTTCAAAATGGATATAAGATAAATCAGATATCTGATATGCGGAGAACCTCCTCACTGTGTGTCACCGCCTGTTTGTGAATGTCAAATGATTTTAACAGGTCTGATTTTATATATATATATGTTTGCTTCAAATCGGATATCCGATTTAGATTGGATATCCGATTTGAATCAAATATCTAATATGGAAATCTTGGTTTGGTTTTTGCTTTGGAGGTGTGTACTAACACCCAAGCCACAAAAAGGTCAACTCAACATTTTCGCATATTGTGGGTCAATGAAAAACGTAATTTTTTCTCCATTTCCACTTTTTGGCCCATCATGATCCTGCACATACCCATCCTACGGTTCGCCCTATGCACTTTAGCACAGCCAAGCACAAACAAATGCAATGTATGGCCAAAATTACATACAATAGCTAAAACTCCAATCCTTCCAAAGAATCAATCTTCTCAATACATAAGGCAACTAAAATAAATTTGAAAGCATCCAAAGCGAAAGTATAAACTCCAAAACACAGCCCATAGTAAACAGTGCCCTAAATAAGACTTATGAACAAGGAAAATTAAATCTAGAAGGTTGTTAAAGCAAAGAAAGACATTCAAACTATGTGAATCGAACCTCTAGCATAAGAGACATCATTCCAAAAGAAAGAGGAGAGTTTAAGAATACAAATCACTAAGTTTAGAAATCAATTTTCAGACATGAGTTCAACCCTTACAATCAAAACAATTAAATGGGCAGCCATCAAAACTATTAATGGTCTCAAATTCCAACGACAAGAACAAGGAGTCGAAGGTAATGAAGGTAGGTAGACTTGAACATATGCATAAGACCAAACGATATAAACAAAACCATCAAAATGCACATAAAACCAGACTATTTAAACAAGATATTTTTATTCAAATCTACGAAAAAATGTGAATTTAAGATAAGTCACCAATCTGAAGGTCTTCGTTTGATAATGGAATTGGCAAGCACTGTTCCAACTTTCTCCAACTATGATTTTCTTTTCACTTTTTACCAAGGTTTATTTTTCTGAGTTCCAAATCTTTGTTTCCTTCTCTGAATGATGTATTGGTAAAAATTCCAAATGAATTATTTCACCCAAATTCACCAAAATAAAAATAAGGAAGTTTTCTTTCATTTTTTGAGAAATCAAGGGACAAATGGCCAATACACAAAATTCATTTTTCAACACCTGACTGTAATTTTCTTTTCACCTATGTTTCCACCTAGAGTAAAATATTTGCATTTAGAATAATCATAAACCTAACTCCACTACGCTTTCAATTTAATAATTTTCAATAATTACTATAGTTAATTTCACCTGTGTTTTAATATTTTATTGGATTAACATAATATCAAATTATTTAAATTAAATCAACCATTTCGATCATGGAAATTCTTTAAATATATATATATATATATATATATTAAAATTTACCGTTTTCAAATATAGTAATTAACAAAATATTTATTTTTGAATAAAAAATTAAATAAAAAATATTATTTAATTGCTAATGTAAAATTTAACAATGTTTCAATTAAAAATATTATTCTATTTATAATTAAAAATATTTGATATCGATAATAATGTTCATTTAAAATTTACAAACTAATTTAATATTTAATTAAATCCTTGACGTTTTTCACAAATCACTTTAATAAATAAATTTAATGCTTAATTAAATTAATTAATTAGCAAAAACAATAACACATCAAAATCAAACAATTAACAAATTAAAATTAACACTTAAAATGAACGACATGAAACAAACGATACGATAACAAAACAGAATACTGATGGACAACATTGTCAAACAACGATGGGATGACATACTAGGTTGTAGGACTTTCTTGTCAACTATGCTTTCAACTTCATACTCATTGGGATTTATGAGGCTCACCCTGTCCTAATAGTGCAGGTGGAGTCGAGGCTTGGGTACCTGCAATCATGCATAAAACCAAGTGTCGAAACAACATATATATTCAATGTCAACACATCATGAGAGAGAATTGCATTGTAGCAAGGTGCTCACGAATGATTGATGCAACACCATCCCTCTCACCCAACTCTAAATAGTAACACATCATCATAAATATCATGAAGCGAGCATTAATCAATTTACATAACCACACAATACCGCATAACCAAATAAAGATAAACACCATGCATCTTTATATCCTCAAAATCATAAAATAGTACCATGAGCATCAAATCAAAACACACAATTCAAATAGGTTAAATAATCACCATCATAGTCTTGTATATGCATCAAACATAAATAGTATCCAAACAGTATCAACCATACATAGAAAAGTATCATAAGAGTAACAGTAACACGAGAGGCACTACATCCTCCCCCCCTAGAACTAGGCTTACTCTTGGAAGCCAGAAAATAAAAAGGGAAAAGACTCTCTAATGCGGGATGCATCCTCCCATGTCATTGATGTCCCATCATTAGGGTCCCATTGGACCCGCACCTACTCAATGTCTTTGCCCTTGAGAACGAGCCTCCTGTACTGAAGAATGGCAACGAGCTCGAGTGCCAGCTACCCATCCTCGACCCACAACACATTCTAATCAAGCATGTGAGAAACATATGGATAATAGGGCCTAAGAATAGAAACATGAAACACATTGTGTATGCGCGATAGAGTGGGGTAGCAATGCAAAGTGATAAGCGGGTATGTGTAGAATCATGGTGGGCCAAAAAGTGGCAATATGATGGGTATGTGTAGGGTATGTGGCTGACAACTTTTTTTTACCCAAAATTAATGAATTGAAAAGGGTTTTTAATGGAGATTCTCAACTTTCCACCAATATAAATTATGTTTTACTTTGAATTTAATAAATAATTATTATTCATTTTCTATTTGAATTATGAATAAAGTCCCAATTGATAGGCTGATTGAAAAAAATTTATAGCTTTCAAACTGTATCACATTTTTTCAATCACAAACATGCGTCACATTCTATGCTTTGCATACTATAGGATTACAAAAAAAAAAATTCATGAAGTTTTGACCAGGTTAAGATGGTCAGACATACAAGTTTTTATATATTTTAAAAGTTGTAATAAAAAAATCATGATTAATTATTTACTTGGAAAAAAATTACAAAAAAAATATGCATCATATCGAGACATGAGTCCTCTACTTATATCTAAAATATTATAAAAAATAATTATCATTTTATTGTGGTTAGGGTGGTCAGACAGACACCTACTTATTTTTTCCCTAAAATTTAAGTACTACTGGATTGAAATTTCAAATTTTCACCAAATAGATTTAAAAAAAAAAAAAACTTAGTTGTTTAGAAACTACATTCAATTTGCTACAAATTCTATTCTTACATATTTTTGAAATAATATAGATAACTTATTCAAGTTTTTTATGTCAAGTTTCCTAACTCTAATTTTTCTAAATTTTTTGCCACTTAAGGGCCTGTTTTTCCATGATGATCCTACACATACCCAAGTAATGGGCCAATTATCTCCAACAACTTAAACGGTGCCATAAAACAAGGCATGAGCTTAGAGCCTTTCCCGTAATGGATTGGACTCTTTTGCGGGTGCACTCACAGAAAAACCCGATCTCCAACATAAAACTAAGAGTCAATTTTATGTGCATCTGCATACTTCTTTTTCCTATCCTAGGCTACTACTAAGTACTTTATAATGTGAGAAACCTATTGCTCCATATCCTAAACCATTTCAGGTCCAAGCAAAACTTTGTCCTCAAGATGATCTGTACTCAATAGGGTTCAACAAGGACGACCATATAATGCCTGAAAGGGAGCCATGCCAATTGAGCTATGATAGCCATTGTTATAGGAAAACTCCACCAGATGAAAATAGTCCTTCCAACATGACTGATGATCCATCACATACATACAGAGCATGTCCTCAAGAACCTAGTTGACCCTCTCGATCTAACCATCTATTTTAGGATGGTAAGCATAACTAAAGTTTAGTTGGGTCTCTAAGGCATGCTGTAAGGATGTCCACAATGCAAAAATGTACACTGGATCTCTATTAGAAATAATCCTTCATGAAATTTCATGTAGTTGAACAATGTCCTCCATGAAAATTCTAGCTACAAAGGAAGCACTGCAGGAAGATCAAATAGGAGAGAAGTGTGCCACCTTCGTCAACCTATCAATAATGACCATGATAGCATCGTGTCGACAAGAAGACATAGGAAAACCCACAATAAAGTACAATGATTTGATATCCCACTTCAATTCAAGGACAAGATGAGGTTGTAAAAGTCTTGTAGGTTGTTGGTGTTCTACCTTAACTCTCTGAAATTCTAGACATCTCGCCACAAAACCTACAATATCACTCTCCATTCCATCCCAAAAGTACAATGAATGAAGATCTGTATACATCTTCTTCACTCCTAGATGAGTAGAATAGGGAGCCCGATGTGCCTCTTTCATGATTAGGGTATGAAAACCCTCTGCAGAAGGTACATACATACGACCTTGATACTGCAAAAGCCCATCATATTTCAATGGATAACCATAAAAATTTCCCTCTAGAGCCCTATCTAACTCAATTTCTATCATCACCTCCTGATACCAGTTATCTGTAGGAAGGGTTACGAGGATTTGGCTCCTCATATCCACACCAAGGGTTACTGCAAATATCTCATGCCTCCACCAACTCAAAGCAGCCACCATTATGTTTTGCTTTCCCTGGATGTACTTAACCTCAAATTCATAATCGCAAAGAAACTCCATCATGTTGGATTTTGTGGTTGTGTTGCTGATATGTGGTTTTCATTGATGTCAACACGATTAGCATTATTGTGTTGAAGGTTGTATATGTCAAGGATATTGAGAAATTTGTTAAAGAAAGAGTTGCAAGTTCCTAGTGGAATAGTGTAGGTCAAGAAGGTTTTTTGTTTTGTACATTGAATATAAGTTGTTGTGAACTAACGGGTTTATTTCTTAAAGTATCTAGTTCATCTACCAAAAGTTTCAAAGGTCTGTGTGAAGATTTGATTGTGCTATGGACAGTTGTGTTCATACAGTATTTATGTGGTTTCTATCAGTACTCCTGATTGAAGTTTATGTGATTCTGGTAATCTCATTTGTTGCGGATGCTTCTCTATTATTTCTTGTTTCTTGTGGATTCTTCTAGATCATTCTCTATCTTTGTTGTACGTCCACGTTGATCGATGTGCTTGTGGTAGAAGATTTTTCTTGTGTATGTTTGGGTTTTCATGTTCTTGGCTGACATGATGGTTGTAACGTGTTGTGGATCCTTGGAGTTATAAGTTTGAATTTTTGGCATGCTCGATGATATTGTTTTTGGTTGCATCATAATATTAGCCGATGGTGTTTGATTCGCATTAAAATTTATTTATAAATTTGGGGCCGACATTGTAAATATGTTTTATATTTTAACTGACGAAGTTGTTGATGAAATTATTGGTGCAGATATATAAGAGTGGTTGTTTTTTCAAATTGAAGTGTTATCAGTATGCTCCTATGTGTGTATGTGTGAATATCATTTGATTGTAGAGTAGAGTGTGAAGAAGTATTTTTGTGCTTAACTGGAACTATAATTAGGCTTTTGCAAAAGCTATTTTCTTAGTTCATACCCTGTGGATCTAATCTAAATTACTTTGTAGTGTTGGGTAGTTATCCCTTTTGTATTTGAGAAGTGAGCTCTAGATAGTGTGCCTGAATGCATGTGAATTCCCATTATTTTTCTTTATAATTTTAACAAGGTATAATATTGTGGACTGACATCCACTATTTTTTTCCCCTAATAGGGTTTCCATGTAAAAATCTTGTTGTTCTCTTTACTTCTGATGTGTTGATTGTTCATGGTTTATTGTTCATTCATTAGATCTGAGATTAAGTTAAGTAAAGTTTGAAAAGTTTAAATATTTTGTGACAAATGATTCACCCCCCCTCTCAATTAGTTGTCCTTGTTTTTCCAACAATTGGTATAAGAGAAAGTTCCTTTGAAGAAGTTTAAAAGCTTGAGGTGAACCGATATGGCATCATACAAGAAGGACAATCCTAGATTTGACGGAACAAACTACTCATTATGGAAATCCAAGATGAAGTGTCATTTAGGGTGTATTGGTGAACCCTACTGGAAGATTACAAAGAATATTTATGTTATTCCTTAGAATGGTCCTTCCACTCCTAATGAAATTAAAGAGGTTGAGAATAACATCAAGGCTATTGAAGCTTTACTGAGTGCTTTGAAAAATTTAGAAATAACAAATGTGATAGGTCTAAAGATAGCTCATAAGATTTGGATGAAGCTGGAAACTTTGTATGAAGGAGATGCACATGTGAAGATGGATAAGCTATAGAGTTTTAAAGGCAAGTATAAAATTTTGAAGATGGGTGAAGATGAAAATATTTCCTCTTTTATGCAAAAATTAAATGACCTAATGATGAGTATTAGATGTGCCAGTGGTACCCTAGAAGAGGAAGAAATTGTAGCTAAAGTGCTCAGATTATTGCCTCCCTCCTATAAAGAAAAGGCTCATGCTATTGAAGAAATCAAATCAGTGAAAAATGTGACAAGAGATACACTGATTGGTAAATTTGTTGCCTTTGAGTTGAGTGAATTTGGTGAATCTGTTCCCAAGACTAAAACTACATTTAAGGCTACTATATCTAGAAGAAACAAGAAAATATATGATTCGAGAGAGAGTTATAGAAATACATTCAAGAATGAGCAAGAAATGAAACAACTTGAAGATGAAGAAAGAGAGGTAGAGGAGTTGGAAGCACTAATTGTAAAGAAATAAGGTAGAGGACAAGGTAAGTATAAAGGAAAGCTACCTATCAAATGTTTTTCTTGTAGTAAAATAAGTCATTTTGCATCAAGGTGTCCTGAAAGAGTTCCTAGTTCTAAGCCTTACAAACCTAGATTTCAAAAGAAATGCTATTTTGTTGAAGAAGGTGTGACTGATGAAGAATCTGATAAAGAAAATGGAAATGAAGATGATTGGGTTTTCATTGCTATCAAGGAAAATAGTCTAGTGGCTACTGAATCTGCTAAAGTTGAGAAATCTCTTGCAACCCAAATTGAAGAAAAGGATGAGTGGGTTATTGACAGTGGATGCTCACATCATATGGCCGGTGACAAAAGAAAATTTGTAAGTTTAGAGAAATAAGACGGTGGGATTATAAGATTTGGAGATAACAATGCTTGTGTGATTCATGGCAGATGATCTATTTGTCTTGGTGGTAAGCATAACACTGATGATGTCCTTTATTTTGAAGGCTTGAAGTACAATTTGCTAAGTGTTGGAAAGATGGTTGACAAAGGCTATGATCTTTAGTTCAAAGATGGAAGATGCAGTATACTTGGAAGTTCTGGAAATGTAATTGCTTTATGTAAAAAGACAAAAGGTAACATTTTTAATCTGAATGCTGCTAGTGAAAGTTGTTTAATTGCTCAAGTAGATGAAAGCTGGTTATGGCATAGGAGGTTGTGTCATGTGAATTTTGATAAAATTTTCAAAGTAATCTCCACTCAAGCAGTAAGAGATTTTCCTAAGCTAGTGAAGCCTGCTAACACAATTTGCAAGGAATGTCAGATGGGAAAATAGACTAGAGTTTCTTTTTGAAGCAAACAACATCATTCTAATGAATTATTAGAGCTAGTGCATACTGATTTGTGCAGTCCCTCTAGAGTCAAAATTCTTCATGGAGGAAGGTAATTTATGATGATTGTTGATGATCACTCTAGAATGATATGGGTTGCTTTCTTAAGAGAAAAATGTGAAGCATTAGAGAAGTTAAAAAATTTCAAAGCTATAGTAGAAAATTAGAAAGGTCTAAAAATCAAATGCTTGAGGCCATATAGAGGTGGCGAGTTCACCTCCAGGGAGTTCAATTCCTTCTATGAAGAACATGGAATCAGAAGATAATTATATGTGTTAGAAACCAAGATTAGACATGCAAACCAAAAAACCTTCCACATAAGAGAAAAAAAGATAAAGCAAAGCTATTGAAAAAAGATGTGAAAAATATTATTATTCATGAATTCAATAATTACATGAGAATGATTTGCTTTGTAAAAGCAAAGTATGCATAACCCTAATCTTATCTTGAGCAACAAGATAGCTCAATAAGATAAGGATGACAATTAATTAACCTATGAATTAAAATATTACCTAAGTAAACTTATGCAAGTGTAATTAAATATTAACTACACTAACACCCCCCCATAAGTGCAACTTAGGGAGAATAAAAAATCATGCACCTAAAACTAAGATGAATGCAAGAAAGCATGAATGGGTCTCAACAACAAGGCCTAATCAAGTACCCATGTACAAATGCAATAATGAGGTAGAGAAGGAAAACCTAGTGGGACAAAACCCCCTTCAATGAGATGAATTGCTGCAAGAAGCATTGGAAGAACACTATTTCGTTACACTAGAACCAAAATCAGACAAGCAAGGAAAGATACTTCTATTTACAAGAAACCAAAGTGGAATCATAATAATGCAACAACATACCCGATGCCATAGAACACTGAAAAACTCACAAACTTGAACAACCCTAGAATCTATGAAGAAATGGTAGATGATATGATGATAGAATTTGGAAACCATGTATCTCAATGTCAGTGCCAAGATGAGACTAAAACTCTTCCATGGGAACAAGTACCATAAAGACTTTGGAACATTAACCATAAAAACATGGCCCTCAAACTGAGATGGATCTGAACCAATGCAGATCAAGAATCATGAGCTTCCAATCTGAAGTGTGAACCTATGTGAATCTAATATGTGTCAATCTAGAGAAAGATGTGGCCAAAAGAAACTAAGAAACCAGATATGACCCATGTGAGCTGTCATGAATAACAAGATGGAGATCAAAGTGCATGCACACTCTAATAAGATTATTATGCAAGAAACCCCCTTGATGGAACTTTATATCATCTCATTTATTACAATACCCTAATGATTGTAAAAGGAGAGAATGCTAAACATGCATAAACAAAAAATAAAATGATGTGATACTAAAATGAAGTGCAAAGATTCAAGTTTCACCCTTCCAACTACCAAAACATCCAAGTAATCTTCAAAACACCCATCAGGAAAAATATGGAATAATGATCAACTTGGGACAAATATAGAAAAAAGTGCATGGAAAAAACATAGAGCTCCTCAATACCTTTACAACGCCGCAAAGAGGCTAAAAATCGGAGATCGTGGAAAAAAAAGCCCCTCTTGCAAAAAAATTGATGACCGTCATGAATATGTTGTTTAGATAGAGAATATTCCCTGTTGTACCTGCACCATATTTCATGTGTGGCTACTGGAATTTGTAGAGATGTTGATGAAATCTTCAAAGATGTTGTTGTTGTTGTTTGGAGTTGCCAGATGTTTGACTTCTGACCAAGAAATGCCACCGGGAAAGCCACTGCAAGCAAGAAAGTGATACCGGTCGGGTAAGTGAATGGAGTCAACGATAGAGAGGAGGTCGTCGGTGGGAGGGAAGGGCCTGCCAGGGTCTTTTCAGGCAGCCGATGATAAGTAAAGTCATTGGTTAGCCAAAAATAGTTGTTGCTGCCTAGTATAACCTATAGTGATGTGTGCATGGTATGACCTGTACCCTCACATGAATAACATTTTTGCTATTTTTTTGTGCTTTGATTTTTCAATCAACAAAAGATTTGTTGTTTTTATTTTATTTTTTTGATAATTTTTTTTTTCTAGAAAACAAATTGGAAAACTAGAAAAAAATAAAAATAAAATAAAATTAATAACCCTGTACCTGTGCACCTACATGAAAATTGAGACAAAATGGGGCACAAATATGTATGGATCTAAGTGCCCTTAAAAAAAAATTCCTTTCATTGCAACTGCTCGGATTTGAGCAAAACGATAAGCAATCTTAGGGTTTTTGGGCACTACAAACATGATGGCCACATTCGTTTTGCTCCAAAATGCACCAGAAAAATGCTCAAGGTTAGATCCCTTAAGGAACCCTGAATGAAATTTGCACTGAAAATCTCCAAAATACTGAGAAGGGGCTACAAATCAAGGCTCTAATACCATGTTAGAAACCAAGATCAGACATGCAAACCAAAAAACATTCCATAGAAGAGAAAAAAAAAGAAAAGAAGCTATTGCAAAAAGATGTGCAAAATATTATTATTCAAGAATTCAGTAATTACATGAGAATGATTTGCTTTATAAAAGCAAAGTATGCATAACCCTAATATTTGTTAGTGTAATTAAGTCAATTATTACACTAGCATAAGTTAACTTAGGTCATATATCATTTAGTCCTAGGTTTCATTTTTAATAAATCATTTAATAATGGGGTAATGTCCCCTTCCATGTTTGTAGGGATAAGATTCCTTCTAGAAGATGAGTTGTCCTTCTAGAACTTATCTCAACATTTAATAATTTTCTATATAGGGTTTACATGTTGTCACATGTTGTTAGATCAAGATACATGGCAACATCATCTTTAATTTTACATCTCTCTCATGCCTATATATTTAAGGCGTTTGTACATTTGTAATCATCCAATCTCATAATGTAGATCAATATAGAATCTCCATTGTGCATGCCTAAGTTTGAACACTTTCTATGTGGTTGATTATCTTCCCTGGCAAGGTTCCTCCATTGAAGATTCTAGAGCTTCAGGGACTATGTAACCGTTCATCATATTTTAGTGATTCCAGCGGCATCAGGAAGTATTTTCAGAGCTTTTTTCATTAGTCTAGACCCCTTGATCAATTTCAGCTCCAGGTAAGTTCTTGCATTTAATTTTTTTAGTTTGGTACATTTGTTCAATAACTTGGATATCCTAAAGCTTGGGAATTTTTTTTGATCCAGGTAGCATCACTTTAGTTGTAAATCATATTTGGAAGCTTCTATTTGATGTTGAAGGTCATTTGTCTTTGTGTGTTTTTGAGAAATTTCATTATGGGGCTTGCATCTACGCCTTTGGTTATGTTGCACAAGGGAAACTATCAACAATGGTGGGATGGGATTAGCCACCATCTCCAATCACTTGATCTATTGCTTCATCTGTATGGTATAGTTCCACATCCAAGTGAAGGTATTCATGAATTTGCTTGGAGTTGCAGTAGATACACTGTCTTGGAGATCATTTCTATGCAAGTTGATTGTAATATTTTGAATTATATTGATCATTGTGATTGTCCTCACATCCTTTGGACTAAGCTTTGGGAGATATATGGAGGATCATACACTCTACCCTTACTCAATGGTCATGATTTAGAATGTCATTCCTCAGATCAAGTACCCCATAATGCTATTGTTGTGCAGGAGGTTGATTGCCTTGAATCTTCTGAAGAGGTTGATAAGGTTCCCTCAGATGCTTCTTCTCCATCAGAGACAGTTGGTATCCCTTCACATTCAGTGATTCCTTGTCCAGATTCATTGATTGAGGCTTCCACTATCATCATTCATCAGGACACATTCAATTTTCTAGACTTGACATCATAGGATGGCTTCATTTTATGTATCACTAACTTGGTTACTTCTACAGGTTTGGAGGACTTTCTTGAGGGGATATCACTCCTCTATTCAGATTCCACTTTGGAGAGTTTTCTTGAGTCTCCTCATCTCTTTGTCTCAACCTTGATTGAAGATCTTGAGACTATCTTGGAGACATTTGGTTTCTCTTTAGCGATTTCATGTATGAGACTTCTTCCCTATCATTCCATTCATGATTTAAGGTTTCTTCAACATCTACCATTGGATCAACTTCAAACTTCTTTTAGTGGTTTTGAGGACACTTCATTAAGGGGGGCTATCAAGTCTCCATCACATTCATCATATCCATCACATTGTCTTTGGATATTGTTTAGCATCAATTTCTGCATCATCCTGATTTGTCACCTTCTTCATTGATTGTGGCATCTTTATCTTCAGGCAAGGAGACACATGAGCAGAGTTCAAAGACATCATCAAAATCCATATTTATGTTTCCTTCCTTCAATTCCTATCCGAAATGGGAAGTATCTCTACACTTGCACTTGGTTTTGTTTCTTCCGAAAGGGAGACAAGTTGTTTGTCGACATTAGATCATATTTTGTCTTCAGTCACTTACCATCTTTGCAGGTGATCACATCTTCTGGGGGGAATATATTGTCTCTCTCTTTCCTCCCTATGGGGGATTTATTGGATTGTATCCATGTGACAGATGGTGTTGTTGGGGGCTATTTGGGAGTCCTCCATCCTTCCCATCCTATCTCACATTTTTTGCATTTTCATCTCCTTTTTGGATAGGGGTTTTGTTCCCATTGGGTTTTCCCCTTTTCTCCGATTGTGGGATATTTTCTACATCTTCATGTAAATGGGTACCTAACATAGCCTCATAGCCAGGACCCATCATCGATCATCATCTTTGCATAATCATTGCATTTTCCTCCCTAAGTTGAACTTATGGGGGGTGTTAGTGTAATTAAATCAATTATTACACTAGCATAAGTTAACTTAGGTCATATATCATTTAGTCCTAGGTTGCATTTTTAATAAATCATTTAATAATGGGGTAATGTCCCCTTCCATTTTTGTAGGGATAAGATTCCTTCTAGAAGATGAGTTGTCCTTCTAGAACTTATCTCAACATTTAATAATTTTCTAGATAGGGTTCACATGTTGTCACATGTTGTTAGATTAAGACACATGGCAACATCATCTTGCATCTTGCAGCTCTATCATGCCTATATATTCAGGGCATTTTTTACATTTCTAATCATCCAATATCATAATGTAGATCAATATAGAATCTCCATTGTGCATGCCTAAGTTCAAACACTTTATGTGTGGTTGACTATCTTTCTTGGCAAGGGTCCTCCATTGAAGATTCTGGAGCTTCAGGGATTTTGTATCCATAATCTTAACAATCTTATCTTGAGCAACAAGATAGCTCAACAAGATAAGGATGACAATTAATTAACCTAGGAATTAAAATACTACCTAAGTAAACTTATGCAAGTGTAATTAAATATTAATTACACTAACAATCTACTTCCTGAACCCCTCAACAAAATGGAGTTGTAGAGAGGAAGAACAAAACAATTCTAGATGCTACTAGAACAATGATGATTGAAGGAAATGTGCCTCACATCTATTGGAGTGAAGTTGTAAGCATTGTTGTGTACATTTTGAACCAGGTAAATGAAAATGGTAATTTTGGTAAGACTTCTTTTGAATTATGGTTTGGATATAAGCCTATTGTTAAGTATTTCAAGATCTTTGGAAGCAAAGCCACATCAAGAGAGATGAGGACATAGGAAAGTTTTATGCAAGAAGCGATGAAGGAATCTTTCTAGGTTACTCTAGTAAAAGCAAGGCCTACCAGTGCTACAACAGAAGATTAAGAAGAATGGTTGAGAGTGAAAATGTTAGAGTTGATGAGGACTCTGCTAAATCATCCAAATACTATGGATATGAGTCAAATGACTAGGAAGACAATACAAACAAAGGGGCAAATGCTCAGACATAGAATCAACTTCAAATTGTTCCATATGTTCTAGTAAAACAACTTCCATTTGTTCTGGTAAATCAAGGTAGTCAGGAAGCAGAGACAAGTGCAAGTGCAGAAGAAATAACAGAAGAACCAAAAGTTTGAGGAAGTCCTAAGGTTCCAAGGTTTGTAAAGCTAAATCATTCTGAAAATAAAATTATAGGAGACAAGAATAAAGTTGTGCAAACTATAAGAAAGATTGCAGAAGAGTATAGCCTGATTTCCAAGATTGAGCCTAAAGATGTCAATGAAGTTTGCAATGATGAACACTGGATGTAAGTTATGAAGGAAGAAATGATTCAGATTGAAAAGAATGATACATGGATTCTTGTTCCCAGACCTAAAGATAAAAATGTGATTGGTACTAAATGGGTCTTTCGGAATAAGATGAATGAACAAGGTGAAGTAGTCCGGAATAAAGAAAGATTGGTATGTAAAGGGTATTCACAAATGGAAGGTATTGATTTTGAAGAAACCTTTTCCCCTACTACCAGAATTGAAGTTGTTAGATTATTTCTTGCTTATGTTGCATATAAGAACTACAAAGTCTATCAAATGGATGTGAAGTCAGCTTTTCTAAATGGTGAGCTAGAAGAAGAAGTGTATATTGAACAGCTGGATGGATTTCAACTGACTGATAAGGAAGACATGGTTTTCTGATTGAAGAAAGTTCTATATGGACTCAAGCAAGCCCCCAGAGCCTAGTATGCTAGACTGGATAAATATTTACTAAAGCTTGGATTCAATAAAGGTACTGTTGACAACAACTTATATTTCAAGTTGGATCATGATAAAGAGTTGATTATCAAAGTTTTTGTTGATGACATTATTTTTGGAGGAGATGATAATCTATGTATGAAGTTTATTGATGAAATGAAGAGTGAATTTGAGATGAGTATGATTGGAGAGATGAAGTTCTTTCTGGGATTGCAAGTTACTCAGTTAGACAATGGGATTTTCATATCTTAGTCTAAATATGTGAAAGAGCTACTAAAGAAGTTTGGCATGGAAGACTCAAAGCCTATTGGTACTCCCATGGTAACCGAATGCAAGTTAACACAAAATGATGATTCTCCTAAGGAAAATCAAACAAGATACATGTCAATGTTTGGTGGATTTCTCTATTTAACCCAGACTAGACTAGACATTATGAATGTTGTATGTATGGTTCCTAGATTTTAGGCTGATCCAAAGGAATCTCATGTGACTGTTGTAAAGAAAATCTCCAGATATCTGAAAGGAACAGTTGATTTTGAACTTTGGTACCCTAAGGATGATGATCTTACTTTGAATGCACATACTTATGTGGATTGGGTAGGAGATGTAGATGACAGGAAGAGTACTAGTGGTGGTGCCTTCTTCCTAGGGAAGAAGCTAGTGTCATGGTTGAGTAAAAAGAAAAATTCCATTTCTCTATCTACTGATGAGGCAGAGTGTATTGCTACTACAAATAACTGTACTCAAGTGATGTGGATGAAACAGATGCTAAAATATATCAAATTAGTATATGATGAACCTATTTTCATATAATGTGACAACTCAAGTGCAATTAACATATCAAAGAATCCGGTCCTACACTCTAAGACCAAGCATGTATTAATCAAGTTTCACTTCTTGAGGGAAAAATTGAATGAGAGAAGTCAAACTGGAGTATTTTCCTACCAAAGAACAAGTTGCATACATTTTCACCAAGTCATTATCGAAGGATACTTTTGAGTATCTTAGAGGGATGCTAGGGGTGATTACCCCTCCTGATATGAACTAGAAGATGCATTTACTTGCATCAATTTTTGTGCTTCATAGATATTTCCTTATCTGGATTGATGTTTCTATGGCTGCTACTCAAGGGGAGTAGTCAGATGTGCAAATATGTGGTTCAGAGCTTGTATGTGGGAAGATAATGCTCATCTTTGCCATTAATGTCAAAGGGGGAGAAGAACAATGTGAAAAATATTCTTAGGGGGAGAAGAGCAGTGGAGGAAGAAGAGTTAGAACCTAAGGGAGAGCAAGTGTTCCTAGGTTGATGGTATTTTTCACATCATGTGTTTCCATCAATGCCAAAGGGGGAGATTCTTGGATGTTGTGGTTCTGTTGCAGATATGTAGTTGTCATTGATGTCAACACTATTAGCACTATTGTATTGAAGGTTGTATATGTCGAGGATATTGAGAAAATTGTTAAAGAAAGAGTTGCAGGTTCCCAGTGGAACAATGTCGGTCAAGAAGGTGTTTTGTTCTGTACGTTGAAGATAAGTTGTTGTGGGCTTAAGGATTTATTTCTGAGAGTATCTAGTTCATCTAAAAGAAGTTTTAGAGGTCTGTGTGAAGATTTGATCATGGTATGGATTGTTAGTACTCCTGATTGAAGTTTATGTGATTTGGGTAATCTCAATTGTTGTGGATGCTTCTATGTTAGTTCTTGTTGCTTGTGGATGCTTCTAGATCATTCTCTATCTTCATTGTACATTTGCATTAATCGATGTACTCATGGTCAAATATTTTTCTCATGTATTTTTTGTTTTTCATGTTCTTGGCCGACATGATGGTTGTAACATGTTGTGGGTCCTTGGAGATTTAAATTTGAATGTTTGGAACGCTCAAGGATATTTTTTTGGGTCACATCATAATATTAGCTAACATTGTTTGATTCATAATAAAATTTATTTTTAAATTTGGGGCTAACATTGTAAATATGTTTTATATTTTAGCCAATGAAGTTGTTGATGAAATTATTGGTGCGGATATATAAGAGTGGTTGTTTGTTCGAATTGAAGTGTTCTTGGTATGTGCCTGTGTGTGTATGTGCAAATATCATTTGATTGCAAAGTAGAGTGTGAAGAAGTTTGAGTGAAGTATAAAGAAGTGTTTTTTTTCTTAACTAGAACTATAATCAACCTTTTGCAGAAGCTATTTTCTTAGTTCATACCATGCGGATCTAATTTGAATTGCTTTGTAGTGTTGGGTAGTGAGCCCTTTTGTATTTGAGCAATGAGCTCTAGGAAGTGTGCCTAAGTGCATGTGCACTCCCATTATTTTTCATTATACTTTGAATAGGGTATAATATTGTGGACTGACATCCACTTTGGTTTTTCCCCTAACAGGGTTTCCACGTAAAAATATTGGTTATCTCTATGCTTCTGATGTGTTGATTGTTCATGGTTTATTGTTCATTCATCAGATCTAAGATTAATTTAAGTTTGAAAAGTTTAAATATTTTGTGACAATTGATTCACCCCCCATCTCAGTTATCTGTCCTTTTTCTGCCAACACATCCATCTCCTTTTCGTAGAATTCATGTTTAGCTACGTAAAGATATATTGCAAGTTGCAATGATCACTATGTAGCTCAAACCAATGCCCCAATAAAAAGTGTCACCATCTCACAAGGGCATGAACAACTATGGCTAACTCCAAATTGTGTGTAGGGTAATTCAGCTCATGATCCTTAAGCTTGCAAGACTCAAAATCAATCTCATGACCTTATTGCATCAACATGGCTCCTAAGCCTTCCAAGGAAGCATCTGTACACACTACGAAGTCCCTAGTAGGATCAAGAAATACTAAGATTGGTGCACTAGTCAACTTTTCCTTAAGGATTTGGAAAGCTAACTAGCACTATTTTAACCAAAAAAACTTTTTCCCTTTCCTTTGAAGAGTAGTGATGGGATGTACTATCCTTGAAAATCCCTACATGAACTACTGATAGTAGCCCACTGTTCACCCATAAAACTGTGAATCTTAGAAACATTTGTGGGTGCAGGCCAATCAACAATGGCTTGGATCTTCGAAGGATCCATGAAAATACCTTCACCAGAGATGATGTGACCCAAGTATTTCACTTCAACCTTATAGAATTCACACTTCGACAGATTAGCATACAATTGATTTTGTCTCAAGCATTGCAACACCTGTCTCAAGTGTTCCTTGTGCTCCTCCATAGTTTTTGAGTATATCAGGATATCATCAAGGAACACTAGAAAAAATCTATCCAAATAGGTTCAAAAGACTCCATTCATTAAGCTCATGAAGACTGATGGTGCATTCATCAACCCGAATGACATAACAATGAATTCATAATGCCCATATCGAGTGTGAAATGTTTTTTTGTGAATATCAGCTTCGGCTATCTACAATTGATGGTATCCTAACTTAAGATCAATCTTTGAAAATACCTAAGCCCCCTTTATTTGATCAAATAGGTCATCAATTCTCAGAAAAGGGTACCAGTTCTTCACCGTCACCTTATTTAGCTTCCTATAGTCGATGCACAAATAGAGGGTACCATCCTTCTTCTTCACAAATATAACTAGTACTCCCGATGGGGAAACACTAGGATGAATGAACCCTTTTTCTAAAAGCTCCTCTAACTGTAAATGGAGCTCCTAAAGCTCTTGATTTTTCATCTGATATGGAGCTCAAGATATAGGCTTAGCTCTAGGTATAAGATCAATTCTGAAGTCGATGTCATGCTTTGGTGGCATCCCCAAAATTTCACTTGAAAAAACATTTGCAAAGTTCTTAAGGAGAGGATAGTCATCCAATGACACCTCTTGACTCTCTCCCAAATCTAAGTCATTAACTGACACATCAAAAAATTGACAGCCCTGACGGAAACACCTCTTTAGTTGCATATCAAAAATCATCTATAATGAGATGGGTCTTTGTATGCCAACAATCTCCACTTCATTTCCCAAATCATCTACACATTGCACAACCATGCGGCGACAATCTATTATAGCTCAGTGAGCATTCAAGCAATCCATACCTAACATGACATCATAGGAACTAAGAGGTAGGAGTCAAAGGTCCATTGTAGTTACGAATGACCCAATTTTCAAACTACAACCCTCAACAAGCGATTCAACTGCTACCTTTTCCCCAAAGGCCAATTTGACCTGCCACTTAATGCCTTGCCTTGCTGCCACTAGTTTACAATGCTCTACTACTGAAGGGGAAATAATTGAATCTGATGCACCAGAATCAAAGAGAATAGAAATACTATTTCCTTGTAACACACCTAATGTCTCAACCATGGTGCCCTAATGATCAGCCTGACAATTTTCAACTGTTGCAAAAACTTGATCTAATCTCCTTGCATCGCCCATCATCGGCTGGCCTCTGACTAAAACTTGTAGTCTTCTTTTGTGGACATTGTCTAGCAAGGTGTCCATGTTGACCACAGGAGACACAACCTATACCTCAACCAAAACCTCTGCCACCCGACAGTACATTAGATTGCTGAAAACTACCCCAGGTGGGAGCTGACTGTGAACTTTGTGCAGGCTACTCAAAACAGTTACATTGATTTTGATGCCAACCCTGATTTCTTCTGAACTAAGTTCTACTACTCTGCTGAGATTGAGAATTTTTTTCCTTAGGTTGTGATTGCTACTACTGCTATTGTCTGCTCTTATAAGGCACATGATGACTCCTAGAAGATCTTGTAGCTTGAGGCTTCCCACCTCAAGAACCAGAACCAAAATCAAGTGCACTACCAACTGCACACTTGTGTGACCTCCCCATGCCATGGCCAAGTTTTCCTCCACCAAATGAGCCTTTTCAATATCTACCTCCATTTTCTTCAGCTCAAAGACTCATACTCTGCCACTAATTCGAGCATTTAAGCCCCTAACAAATTATTGTGCTAGCATTGCATCATCATTACCAATTCTTGCATATTGTTTCAACTCATAGAATAAACACTTGTATTGCTCAATGGGCATTGCCATTTTCCTCAACTAATGGAATTTATCTGCCCTATGCTATCTCTAGTGATCAGAAAGAAAATGGGCCCTGAATCTCTCCATAAAAAGTTCCCAAGTCACAACATTGATGTCCAGGTGCAGTTTTTGTTCTTCCAAGTGCCACCAAGTGGATGCAAAGCCTCTGAGGTGCATGATGGTGCACCTATCCTTAGTATTGATACCATAAGGGTGCATAGCAAAGAACCTATCTAGATTCATCAACCATGTTTCTACCTCCAGTCCTCCACTGAAACCATCGAAAGTGGGAGCATGAGCTCTCAATAGGTCTCTCATGTGACCCCCCACTACTACATCCTGCTCTGCTGATAATTCCTTCCACCTCAGAGACCTCTCTCTTTCTCTCTTTATCCATTGCTCCTCCTCTGGCCTAGGGTCTAAACAACCAAGAATCTCCTCAAAGAGATGTTGCAACTACCCTCCTTCCTGACTCAACTACTCTGGGTTCTATCCTCCACCTCCCAAATTGTTTTGGGAACTCTGACATTCCTCACTTTCTGAATCATTAGAGCTTAGAGAAGACAAATTTTAGCGGTTGAATCCATGGCCACCACCTCGCCCTCTTCCATGGCCATGACCTCTACCCCAAGGCATGTTCCTGTGTGACATTAGAGGGGAACATGTGAGATCAAGATCTAAGCACAAAGGTTGACATAATGGGCACAATTAACCTAGAGTACCCAAAGTTATAAACCTTGGCTCTGATACCAAAGATGTAACGCCATGTTGTGCGAACCCCAAAGAACAACTTGATAACTAACAAATTACCGCAATTTTTTTTTCAAAGTGAAATATTGAATAAAATAAGTATGTACATTAGGGTATGTGCAGGATCATCATGGAAAAAAAAGGCCCTTAAGTGGCAAACAATTCAAACAAATCAGAATTAGGCAACTTGACGTAAAAATTTGAATAAGTTATCTATATTATTTAAAAAATATGAAAGAATAGAATTTGTAGCAAATTGAATGTAGTTTCTAAACTACTAGGTTTTTTTTTAATATTTTTTAGTGAAAATTTAAAATTTCAATGCAATGTACTTAAATTTCAAGGAAAAGAAGTAGGTGTCTATCTAACCACCCTAACCACAGTACAATGATAATATTTTTTTTATAAGATTTTATATATTAGTAGAGGACACATGTCCGAATGTGATGCATATTTTTTTGTAATTTTTTTCCAAGTAAATAATTAATTATGAATTTTTTATTACAACTTTAAAAAAATATAAAAAATATTATGTCTGACCATCTTAACATGGTCAAAACTTCATGAAATTCATTTTTTTTAATCCTATAGTATGTGAATAATAGAATGTGACACATATTTCGGATTCAAAAAATGTGATACCATTTGAAAGCTATAGATGTTTTCCAATTAGCCTAGCAATCAGGACTTTAGTCGTAATTCAAATAGAAAATGAATAATAATTATTTATTAAATTCAAAGTAAAGCATAATTTATATTGGTGGAAATTTGAGAATCTCCTTTAAAAACCCTTTTCGTTTCATCAATTTTGGGTAAAAAAAAAGTCATCAACCACATACCCTACACATACCCATCATATTGCCACTTTTTGGCCCATCATGATCCTGCACATACCCATTACATGAAAATCAATTACGCATTTACAAAATCATCTACATCTTTTGGGGTACACAGGACTCATTATGAAACCTAGACTC
The DNA here is from genome assembly GCA_007258455.2 of Sequoia sempervirens. Taxonomy (NCBI): domain Eukaryota; kingdom Viridiplantae; phylum Streptophyta; class Pinopsida; order Cupressales; family Cupressaceae; genus Sequoia; species Sequoia sempervirens. The sequence continues at coordinate 441,356,284 of VDFB02270651.1, forward strand.
TTAACAAAATGATAATGAATGAAATCCAAGATTCTATGAAAATAGCATACAACCATCCATGATCAAAAGAGATGAAAAGATATACATCATTTATTACATTTCAATTCCTAGTTCAATATTACAAATTTTGGAGCATATTTCCACAGATACAACACATCGTGGATACAATAGTACATTACATAATGCTTCCCTTATATCAACAGGAAGAGTACATCAAGTACAAGAATAGTACATCTAGGAAAAATAATGTGCAAAGCATGGAATCGTCTTCAACTGAGTGAAGCTCTAGAACTTTGCATCTGCTTTCGCATCATGAACGCAACTTGGGAACCCAAAGGGGTGCATAGCACGTTCCACCTGACCACATGGACCCAAAGGTCCACCCCCCCATGCTAGGAGATGACAAGAAAGGACCCACATCTAAACAAAGGTCAAGTAGACAAGGCTACATAACACCAACATAAACAAAATCAAACAAATATAAACAACAGTCCCAAAGGCAACCAAACAAGGGATAATAAACAGGTATTGTAGGAGAGTGTCATCGCATGGCCTTACATCTAGATTATCTAGACAACCTATCACAAGGTGTTGCCTCCATCTATGGTTATACTGACTACCTATCTCAAGGAGCCGCTCCATAGGGTGACTCATGCATAACGACTTACCTTTCATGAGGACAAGGCAGTGATCTTACCAACCAGGTCTTCTCATCCCATCCTTAGCCTATGAAAGCACTAACGGTATGGGTGAGGCACATAATTAATCTTATATAGTGTTTAACTACCCAAACCTGCTAGTTCATTAATTAAATTATCACTTGTTTAGGAAACGTTTCCATGGGTTACCATGACAACCCCTTTGTGTGCTGATCCCAAGAAGAGCCACTCCCTACGGGTACCCAAATCAAAAACATGCAAGGGGTGTACCTCATCTCACATAAAAATTAAGGTGTACATAGCACACAACATGCGAGGCTAGAACCATCTCGCAAACCCATTCCATATCACTGAAACAAGAACAAAGGAGGTACCACCCACCACATAAATGCACTAAACAATCAAGTACTCAAAAAAACAAGTTTTCCCCTAGCCTATGGAAAACTCAAAATTGTCTTCCCAAGAACTTCACAACTCAAAGTCAAACAAAGCAACACGGGTTCCCAATAAATTTCATCATGAATTCAATAAATCAAAACTCCTCAAAATGAAACAATTCAAGATGAAGATACAAAAGAAATCATCAAAGATCCACCTTAACAACACAAATACATTTAATAAATAAACCCTAAAAAAAATAACAAACAATCAAATACCTTATTAACTATTTGTTTCTTAAGAAGTAATTTAAAATAACTAAAGAAGTTATCTATTTCAAGGCATTTTTCAATTTATACGCTCATTACAAAATTATATAAAATAATTAAGGAACAAATATTCCAACCAATCCATTTACAATATATTTTAACATCATTATAAAATCATTTAAAGTGATCTAAGAAACTATATATATCATAAATTTAAATCAACTTTTAGTAATCCAATCAAAGTAATATCCATAAACCTACAATTAAAAACTTTCTTTACATCATAACTTTTCACTTATGGGAAAATTATTTAAAACAATTAAAGAAATATATAGAGACAAATATTCTCACTATGCTATTAACACAATAATAATTTAATTTCCTACCATGAAAATCAGAAAAGAACTTTGATCACAATATTCTTAAATAATTAAATTCTCATAGCAATTTACTAAAATCATAAAAATAATTAGTATTCACCAACTATTAGATAGAGAGAGGGAAATCTAAATCAATTACCTTTAATTGGAATTATTTGAATTAAATGAACTATCCTCAATCAATATTTATTGTTCTCTAACCGTCGGTTAACTAAAGAAATTAATTACATGCTTCTTTCACCTAAGACAATCTCTATATTTATTTTGACAATAATTGTCCAACTACTCATTCCTCTTATTAACTAATCACTATAATAAATTAAGTTTTGAGGAACAATTTCAATAATTTCTTTTTTTCATATAGTTTAGAATTTTTAGTTTATCATGTTAAAGAAAAGTGAAAAGTGACATCTCAATGTAAACTGGTATAGTTATCTTAAATAAATATATTAAAAGAAATTGAAATATAAAAAAAATTCTCAACCACTTGTTTAACCTATCTACCAATCCTTTATAAACATTATTAAAGATTATTCATAACGGAATTGACAAGTAATACAATAATTTGCAATGAAATGTCCTATTTGATTAACCACCTCAAATTTATTCGAATAATTGCCCCTTTCTTTTTTAAAATTATCAAATATAACTATCTTTCCATTAATTATCCATATATATATATATATATATATATATATATATATATATATATATATTCACACACACATATATATAAGCCCACACAATATTATCAGCATAAAACAAAAATATGATATTATAAATCTATTTAAACTGAGGAGCCCAAATCAATACATCTCATATTCTATACATACCACTACAACCTTTAATAATAAACATAATTATCTAACCCCTCTAGTATCCACGTATATCCTCTACAAGATGTAATGGATTATTCGATCAATAAGTAATCTTTAGGCATGGGTCCGCACCCATATTCTTAGATATATAAAAAAACAATATTGAAATAAAGAAATATATTTATCCCTTAAATAAAAAATGACATTTTTGTTAAATATAATTATTGATCTTATTTTGAATACCATTTCTTAACTAAACAAGAACCATTGATTTCCATGAATCAAATGACATGATAAATATATATGTATATATAATAAATCAAAATTATTTTCACATTTACATATATAGTTTTGTAACTGAATGCTATTATAATAGACAGTTAATATGTTTTTACAAACACTAACAACATAAATTGTTTAATCATAAACACATCTATATTCAATATATCTAATATTTAATTTAATCTTCTCTACTATTATACAATAGTGAGCATATCATAATAAAAATTAGATATCCAACCTACACATATACACGCTCACACATATATATATATGTACATAGTCTTTAAAACAAAAATAAATAAAACTACAAATTGAGGCCCTTGGCAAGTGGCTGAACAGTAGACATGAATGATTCACAAACAAAAATAGGGAAAAGTTATTCTATGGTTCACCCTACCCACTTTAGCACAGCCAACCACAAACAAATGCAATACATGGCCAAAATTACATACAACACCTGAAACTCTAATCCTTCCAAAGAATCAATCTTCTCAATACATAAGGCAGCTAAAATAAATTTGAAAGCATCCAAAGCGAAAGTATAAACTCCAAAATACAACCCACAGTAAACAACGCCCTAAATAAGACTTATGAACAAGGAAAATTAAATCCAGAAGGTTGTTAAAGCAAAAAAATACATTCAAACTATGTGAATCAAACCTCCAGCATAAGAGACAACATTCCAAAAGAAAGAGGAGAGTTTAAGAATACAAATCACTAAGTTTAGAAATCAATTTTTTGACATGAGTTCGACCCTTCCAGTCAAAACAATTAAATGAGCAGCCATCAAAACTAATAATGGTCTTTAATTCCAACCATAGGATCAGAGAGTTGAAGGTAATGAAGGTAGGAAGACTTGAACATATGCATAAGACCAAACGATATAAATGAAACCATCAAAATGCACATAAAACTGAACATCTATGGAAAAATGTGAATTTTAGATAAATCACCAACTTGAAGGTCTTTGTTTGGTAACGAAATTGGTGAGCAAATTTTGTTCCAACTTTCTTCAACTATGATTTTCTTTTCACTTTTTACCAAGGTGTATTTTTCTGAGTTCCAAATCTTTGTTTCCTTCTTCGAATGATGTATTGGTAAAAATTCTGAATGAATGATATCACCCAAATTCACCAAAATAAAAATAAGTGTTCTTTCATTTTTCAAGAAATTAAGGGACTGATGGCCAGTACACAAAATTCATTTTTTAACACTTGAAAATTTTCTTTTCACCTTTGTTTCCACCTGGAGTAAAATCTTTGTGTTTAGAATAATCATAAACCTAATTCCACTATGCTTTAAATTTAATAATTTTCAATTACTGTAGTTAATTTCATCTATGTTTTAATATTTTATTAGATTAACATAATATCACATTATTTAAATTAAATCAACCATTTTGATCACAAAAATTCTTTATATATATATATATTTTAAAATTTACCATTTTCAAATATAGTAATTAACAAAATATTTATTTTTGAATAAACAATTAAATAAACAATTTTATTTAATTACTAATTTAAAATTTACAAACTAATTTAATATTTAATTAAATCCTTGACATTTTTCACAAATCACTTTAATAAATAAATTTAATGCTTAATTAAATTAAATTAACTAAATAACAATAATAATAAAGCATCAAAATCAAATAATTAACACATTGAAATTAACACTTAAAATGAACGACATGAAACAAAACGATAACATAACAAAACAAAATATTGATGGAGAACATCGTCAAACAAAGACGAGATGACATACTAGGTTGTAGGACTTTCTTGTCAACTCCATTTTCAACTTCATACCCATTGGGATTTATGAGGCTCGCCCTGTCTTGACAGTGCAGGTAGAGTCGAGGCTTGGGTACCTACAATCCTGCATAAAACCAAGTGTTGAAACAACATATATATTCAATGTCAACACATCATGAGTGAGAATTGCATTGTAGCAGGGCACTCATGGATGAGTGATGAAACACCGTCCCTCTCACCCGACTCTAATCAGTAACACATCATCATAAATATCATGAAGCGAGCATTAATCAATTTATGTAACCACACAATACTGTATAACCAGATAACAATGAACACCATGCATCATTATATCATCAACATCATAAAACAGTACCATGAGCATCTAATCAAAACACACAAGTCAAACAAGTGAAACAATCACCATCATTATCTCGAGTATGCATAAAACATAAATAGTATCAACCATATATAGAAAAGTATCATAAGAGTAACAGTAACACGAGAGGCACTACATTGATAGAAAGAGATAGAGATAAGTATAAATAGGGAAGGAGAGGTAGAGAAGGGGGAGGAGGGAGGAATGAATATGTAGGTAGATAGAGAGAGGGAGGGGTAGGGATGGAGAGTGAGGTGATATAGATAGAGAGGAGGGAGGGAAGTGAGATAAATAAAATGAGAGAGGGAGAGAAGTCCGAAGGAGGATGGTGGAGAGATTGAGAGAGAGGAGGGAGGGAGAGAGAGTGAGGCAAAGAGGGATAGGTTAGATAGAGAGAAATAGAGAGATAGAGAGAGAGAGGTGATATATATATAGAGAGAGAGAAGGGAGGGAGTGAGAGATAGTGGTGATATAGGGAGAAGTATAGAGGGAAGGAGAGAGAGTAGGAAGGTGGGGAGATTGAGAGAGAGGGAGAGAGAGGTAAGGATGGAGGGAGAGATGGAGAGAGATAGAGAAGTATATAGGGAATGAGAGATAGAAAATGAGAAGTAGAGAGATGGATAGAGAGAGGTAGAGGGAGAGCGAGAGAATGGTGAGATAGAGAGTAGAGAGGGAAGGAGAGAGTGAGAGATGAAGATGGGGAGGGAGAGAGTGAGAGAGAAACACAGCGGGGCCAAGAAGTTAGACTGAGGAGAGGAAGGAGGGAGGGAGAGAGGGGAAATGAGGGAGGGAGAGGATATGGGAGGGACAAATAGAGAGGGATTTATGCAAGGGTGAAGGAGAGATAATGGGGGGAGGACAAAGAAGAAGTAGAGAGATAGATAAGAGGGAGGAGAGAGAGAGGGAGAGAAGTTCGGAGGTGGAGAGGTGTTAGCTAAGGAGAGTGGGAGGATTATAAGAGGGAGAGATATGTGATAGAGAATGGGAGAGAGAGACAGACGTGTGCAATGATACAGGGAGCAGACTGAGTATATATTTGCGGAGGCAGAGATGGCAGCCAGTTACAGGGGGCTGGATGAGAGAACCAGAGGAGGAAACGTAAGTGGGATGAAGTTGGAAGAGAGAGAGAGAAAGAGAGAGAGAGAGAGAGAGAGAGAGAGAGAGAGAGAGAGAGAGAGAGAGAGAGAGAGAGAGAGAGAGAGGTGGAGAGAGAGAGATAGAGGAAGGATAAAGTGGATACATTGGAGAGAGAGAGCAGGAGGAGAGGGCGAGGCAGAGAGGACAGGCTAGATAGATAAAGAGGGGAGGGAAGGTGGTGGGATAAGGAAGAGAGGGGAGATAGAGAGAGGAGAGAGAGCAACTAGGAGGGAAGGAGGGAAGGAGGAAAGGAGGGAGGATGGAGGGAGGGGTGAGAGATGAGATAAGTATGGGAGAGGAAGGAGAGATAAAGAGAGAGTAGTCTTGAGTATAAGGATAAACAATGAGTGAGATAGAGAGAGAGAAAAAGATGCCAAAACTTACTGATTACAGAAATTTGACCTCCTAATTTCATAAATTTGACCTCCTAATTACTAAAATTTGGCTATCTAAAAAATTGTAAGATCTTCCAAAAACTAGAATTTGGAATTAACCTTAGAGTGATCCAAAACCACCAACATCTTTGAATTATATATTACGAAATATAACTTAAAGTATAAGAAGGTAAATGTCCATATGTAAATGTCAACTTATACTTTAAGTTGACATTTACATATGGACATTTACCTTCTTATACTTTAAGTTATATTTCATGTATATAGTTTCCCTCAAAGATAGCAAGAAGAAAGATGAAATAAAAGACAAGAAACACAAATTCAATGTAGACCAAAATGTGAGCACATTTTAATGCACTCATGTTTTGTCAATGCATTCACAAAAAAGCGAGCATGTTATAACATGCTCATGTTTTGGAAATGCTCTTTTGAATTAAAAATAACATGTTTTTTTTAAAATTTAAACCATAATGTGAGTGTGTTATAATGTACTCACATTATAACACAATCATGTTTTGGATTGGTAATGCTCAAGGCTAAGCTCGATCACTAACAAGCCATAATGCGAGCACATTTTACTATAATGTGCTCATGTTTTCACTATTTCAGGATGAAACAAGAGGTCGAATGATAATGTCTTTGGAAGATTATTTTTTATGTTGCAATGAGGATATAAAATCATCATGTATTGCTTCAGGTAAGTGATAGGCCAAAATTGGGGTAAAAGATAAGAAAGATTTTAGCTTGGTTTAAGTGCCAATCCATGGATCGTAAACTGATGAAAGGTATCATGGCAATCTGCACAAGGGATGAGAATTGTGAGATGAGTGGTTATGAATGCACCCTATGAAAAAGAAACCTATTGAAAGTTGAAATAACTTCGATGACAGGAACTATCACTTCCTAGCGACAGGATCTGCACAAACAAAAAAATCTAAAATAGAAACTTAACATAGATTACCAAATTCATAGAATCCAAAGTGAAGGAATAAAACTCAAATCAATGACATACTTAATTTACACAAAAAATATAACATCTAGTTCAATCTAAATTAATAGTTAACTTACACACATATCAACTACAAAATTATAGCAGCAGAAATATCAATCCATAATAATGCTTAATCGAATAATCACACACACCTTGTAAACGAATAAAGTATTTACACTCAATTGGAAGTTGTAGAGGGGGTGCCCTTCCTCCTAGCGTTGAAGATGAAGAACTTACATAATTTCTAAAATCAGCTCTAGTAATATTTTATTTCAAAATAATATTGGTTTCTTACATCCCTCTCCCCAAGTTTGTGTTATGTTGCTTATATATACACATCCTCTAACAATTTCATACAAGAATACATTATTTTTTTTGGAATGTATCCAATAAAATATATAATAATAAATACAACCTTGATTGTTAGCTATAGATGAAAAACGGGTTTGTTTTAACAATGAACAAAGAACATGAGATTTTTTGTTTTCCACACAGCTAACAATTGTGTCATCTTCCATAAACTAATATTTTTGGTTTCCTCATGAAAGCGCACCCTTCATATTGTTCTCCCATGTGAACAAACCATCAGTTATTGTAGAAAAACATGGAATTGTAATAGCAAACAAAGCTAATAAATATTTAAGATTTTGGTTTTCTCCTCCAACAACTATGCAACCACCTACTTGTTATGGGTTTCTCCTCATCCATGTGGAGTATTTGAATGTTGAGTTGGTGATGAATAATGAGTGCTAGAAAGAGACAAAGCAGTTGCTCATAAATAAACAATGTCTCTAGCTGCACAAACTGAAAGGACAAAAGTGATGTGACATAGAGATAGAGTGGCATAAATGGTAGTCCACAAAAGGAAATAAAGTGATTTGTGTAGTCATCATATGAAACTAAACCATTTCCACCTTTGAATGTTGCATGCTATGTCTTCCAAGCTTAGAATAACAACATTTATCAGTAAAGACAACCAGTAATTATTTTCCATAATTTTTTATGCAAAAGCTATATTAAATATCACTTATATATTAAATCATAAGCAACGTAAAATAGTAAAATGAGATGAAAATGGAATGTGGGAATGGTTATAAAGGCATATGAAAAAGGATGAAATGTGGCATAAAATGAGACATAATTTCTCATTAGTAAGTTCAATTTTTTTTTTCTGTGTTGTTCTTTTCATCTTTACCTTGTAACATACAAGCAATAGCATGAACTCTACACCACACTCTCTAGCATTTCGGTTTCGCTTCAATCTATTATCAATTTTTATTTTTGTAGGAGTGGTTTTTTCAACTATAGGTTTATTCTCTTCCATTAAGGGAGGAATGAAAGGAACCATAGGAGGTTGTTCAGACACTTTCTCTTTAGCTTTGTAAACTTGCTTAATTTTAGGAGGCTCAACGGGATTGTTTTGGTATTTTAGGAGGCTCAATGGGATTGTTTTGGTTATCTCATGGTCTTTTATAGGAAATGGTAGGAGGATTTGTCATAGGTTCCTCTTGGATATTTGGAAGGGCTTTTGGTTCAATCATTAGTTCGTCAAAGATAGGTGGCTCAATCACGGGTTGAGGCATGTTTCTAAGGAATAATTCTTCTATGCGCTTCACCTTAAACTTTTGATATGATTTTAAAAAGTAGTCCTTGTGAGGTCTAATAGGTTCAATAGGCTCAAGCCAAAAAAAATCCAATGAAATGTTCCCTCAGGAAGACACAAGATTAAAGCCACTATGATGCACACTAAATATTTCATTTCCAAAGGGAAAATTTAAACATTTATGCACAACCAATGGGATGACATTCATGGAGTGAAGCCATGGATAGCATAACTTCACACAAAATTGGTTTGACCACAGTTAATGTTTTTGGTCCAACTTTTAATGGATATCTATCGAGCCTATCATAGGACAAGCAAAACCATTATGTGTTTTGATCCATGCTTTTGGTTTATCATATGTATCTTGATAGATTGCATGCACAAATAGGAATTCTTATTGATCACATTCTCTCCATAGATGTGATCAATTAATATCCCATCAGTAGGCTTGTCATTGATTCTTCCAACTATGTAAATAGGACCATCGGGTGCATGTTTAAGTATGTCTTTTTTTGAAAAATCTATATCAAGAGGTAGTTTGGTTGAGCCCTTATGAGGTTTAGCTTTGATAAATGTGTACCCTACAAAAAAAGGAAACTTGCTTGATTTGGGAATAATTCATGATAAATTGGACTTAATGAGGCCTTCACTTAGTGTTGTGAGGTGTTCTTCACAACCACACTAGGTCTTGGACCCTTTTAAATGCAATTAATGATGTATTGTAAAGGTGTTGTAAAGGAATTTCATGCTTTTCTACACTTAATGAACTCATTTTCCTCTAATTCAACATTATAAAATATATTTAAATGCATTATCACATCAATCTAGAGGGCTTGTAAACTAAATTTGACTTCAAACTAGTGTTGTAATGTGTTTTACACATTCACATTAGTTCTTGTGCCTTTCTAGGCTATGTGGACCTTATTTTAGTGTTGTAGTGTATATAATCACACTTTCACATTGAATTTTATGTGCCAATCCCTAATTGAACTTCACATCATCAATAAAAGGCCCCTATTACCCCATATTGTGCATCTTGAGGCAATATTTGATGAAATACCTGACAAAGTCACCATATAAACCTTATTTCCTTACTTACTAGCATCCTAGTTGTCAAATGGCCCCCTCTGGGAATAATTCTCCATTTGTGGTGAATGATTCCCTGCTAGGTGGGACTGATTCACCCAAGGTGGCGAATGAGTCCTCTTTGGACCATTTTTGACATTTGAGTGGGAAAAATTAGGTTTTCAATTCAATTTTTCTTCATGTCGGCCTTGGGGATCCAATTAATGGGTAAATTAGGTGAATTGCTTATAAAATCAAGTCTCTAAACCCTAAATCATAACCATTCTTCATTATTCATCCATCATTCTTCCATCTCAAGTCAAGCAAGTTAGGGTTTCATCATTTCAAGTCATTAAGATAGCAATTTTTAGACATTCAAGGGCAGATTCTACATATTTTACTATAGAAATTCAAGATCAAACATCATGGCAAGGTATTAACTCCATTGTTTCATGATTCATTACATCCTTTCATCATTTTGGTTTAATTACCTAAAAGGGGTTTGACCAAGGCAAACCCCCATGCCCTAACATTCAATATTTCTCTCTCTTGTCTTATGTGTTTGCAGATTTAGGCATCTTGAAGACTTGTAAATCATTAAATATCATCTTTTAAGGTTGTTGAAGACACCTTCCTATTTACCAAGGTAAAATATCAACAAAAAGTCACTTTTAGGTTCATAAATCAGATTTTTAGAGGTTGACACCTGTTAGGAGCCGAAGAGAAGATTGGGGACTTAAGTTTCCACTTTTGGATTTTTAGAAATTCAAAAGTGTACTAATTCACCATGGGTGGTGAATGAGTCCCACTACCAGGCTTGATTTTGATTTTCTGCATTTTTAGATACCCATTTGTCTGAAATGAGCTTCAGAACAGTTTCAAAGAACTGGGACTAATTCACCAAGAATGGTGAATGAGTCCCACCAGACCTAAAAATTAGGATCAATAACATTTCAAAATTCATTTCTAGCCTCCTTCAATATCTCAGGTACACACTTTCAGTTTCATCCATTTATATTTCAATTTTGCATTTATTTCTAGTTCATTTTTGCATATCATAATGTGTTTTCCAACAAGTTGCATTTCAATAGTTTTCACTTAATAATCAATCCATTTTATCAATTAGTTGCATTTAGGTCATTTCATTTAGTCATAATTACATCATACATTCCTTAGTTTGAGTGAACCACCTAGATTTTGGGTGCGGGATCTATCTCTTTTCATTAGGTGAAAGACCCTAATTGAGCAAAAGAGACATAGCATTCCTAACCATGAAAATATTTGGTTCATTTTGGTGAACCTTCTTTTCAAATACTTTTCTAATTTGGAGTCCTTCATCATAGATCTAGCCTCACATTGATCTTGCATTAGGGTTTGCATGGATTAATTTGCATGCTAGGTTTCAAATTTTGTATTCATAAAAAGTGCATTTAGGTTGCATTTTTTGAGTTTAAATTCATTGAAATTTTCCAAAATTCTACATTTTTAACTTAGGTCTACATCATAGCACTCAGAAAACACAAAAATCACTCAAATATTTCTGAAAATTCTGAAAAAAGTCCATACTGGGACTTATTCGCCACCTTGGGTGAATCAATCCCTTTTCGCCCTAGAAACTACCTTTTACAAAATTGCAAACCCTTTTTCACAGCTTATGTTTGGCGCCATTACCTACCTATATCAGTTAGCTAAGTTTTTGTAACATGCATTTTATTAGATCTAGCTTAAATTAGCTCATTTCATGCATGGTTTAAATTTCACATTTGCATTCTCCTATTGTTACATAGCATAATCAAACAATTATCATCTAAAAATTGCATCTTATTTTATCCTTTTACATTGCATTTTGAGTTTTCATAGATTGTTATTTCAAAATGTTAGTATCTATACTTTCAAGTTTGCATCAAAAAAGTTATTTCATATGCATGTTAGTCATTCTTTCAATGTATTCCCTAGTTATGATAGTCTCTTAGCACAAGAGAGTGAAAATGTTCATGCTTTTCATAAACTTACACTCCCTCCTATCTCTCCCATTTTTGTGGATGATGTGTTATAAGGGACATACAAACATAGATAAACATGATGATCATAATTGTACTTCTCTCGATACCTCTCCTTTTAGTGATGAATGTTTCTTGGCGAAAGAAGATACAATCGTCGAGAATCATGAAGGTCTTTTTTGTCCTTCTCCTCATTCCCCTTGGGAAGATAGTATAACAATACAATATGAATGCATTGCCACCACTTTATCTAGTCTCCCTCCATCTCCCAACACCTCCCCTATATGTAACAATTCTTTCGAGAATGATCATGACAACCACATTTTTGAGGATATGTTGGTATCACAAAACCCAATGATTGAGAGTTATACCATTATTTCTCTCCTTCCTAATGTTCCTAACAATTGGAAGGGTCTATTTGAACAAGAAGATCCAATCATTGACACACATGAAAATCCTAGTGATGTCTTCCCTCTTTGTGATGACACTTCTTTACAACATCTAGCGATGGCATGTGATGAACCTCTTGAAAGATCTCCTACTAGGGTAGGTATTATGGCACAAGACAATGAGATTATGAACAAAAATCAAATTTCCCCTTCTCCTAATATATCTCCTATTAGTGAAGATGACATCATGGTGTTACAACATCCAATTGATGAGAATCTTATAGAACAAGACAATTCAACCATGGATAGCTCCCTTACTTACAATAAAGACATTTTAGATGAACCAATCCTTGAAAGTCAAGAACAGTTGGATTGTCGTTCTCCTAAAAATTCTCCTCCTAGGAAAACTATTAGGGTGCAATAAAATTCTATGTCTTCCTTAGGGATACATCAAACCAAGACCGCCGAGGTTATGAATGTGCAAGTGTCCATTAGATCCCCCTCGATCAATGAACCACATACATACCCTGTGGGACATCCAAAGAATCCTCTAATTCTTTACCCACCATCACACAAGAAACAAGCTCCAAACAAACCTGAACTCATCCTTTACCCACCTAAGCATAACATTTCATACCAACCAAGTTACAATGACATTGCTCACATATTTGACAAAGTGCATACAATCAAAGCCAACCTTGAACCTAAAAAACTTATGAAACAACCTATGAAAGGTTGTGATGCTATCGAACAAGGTCTCCATACTCCTATAGAGTATACAAAACAAACACCAAATCATGGTCTTCGTTATTGTCCTTTCATAGAAATCAACTCATCCAACACACCTTCACTTAACATTTAAATTCCATCACACAAGATTCTTCCAAGCAGCCTCTACCCTTGGTACATCCTAAATTGATAGATACCTCACTAAACATGTATCAAGTAGAAACTTTGTTTCCTTATCCACATAAATAACATTAGTTGTTGCTCCTTTCCATGTAATAGTTGTAGAATCATAGCATACTCACTATTTCATGTTTTGTATCCATCGTAAGGGACAACATATCATCATCCATTCCAAGCTCACCCTTGTCTTGCGCTAGGTGGGGGCAAGGGGTTCGACAACCTTATCCCTGTATGTCACTTGTTGTTGTCTCTTTTTGGCTAATCATTAACCTTTCATGAACATATAAGAGCAATCTTGGGATGTGGATGACATGTCTTAAGATTTACTTGCATGTGACATACTCCCTTTCTTCATGACGTAGCTTCTTGAAAACATATGAATTGGAATAGGAATTTTTGAGTACACTCTCATGTTCTCCTTCTTCTACTTTAAAGCAATTGCTCATAGTAATGGTTTTAGCTTAGCAACCCCTTTAAAGTGGGGGCATACATAGACAACATCTTGGTGCAAATTTCATGGTGTAATTTACTTTTTCTTGTAACGTGTTCTCTCCTTGGTGGTGTCATTGGATTTGATTCCTTCTAAGAGTGTACGATCAAATAAAGTGGCCTGATACGAATGAGGCATCCCATGGATAACAATCTGACAAGGGAATAACAATCAACAGAAGTGTCCTGATGCAAACGAGGCATCCCATGGATAATGATCTAACACCCTTGACTTGTCCTCTCTTGGAGACATTAGGCACAATGCTCCTTAAGAAGAAGGCCTTTACTTGAACAAAGAAAAATCCCCTTTAACAAAAGCATTACATTGCGGTGCCTTATCAATGTTATCAGGAGCATAACTTTGGTATGTCTAGTATAATGGGAAGCTGACACACTGGCATGACTTTCTCATTATATGGTGGGAAGCCAACACACTGGCATGACTTTCTCACTAAAACCATTTATTTGGGACAACTCAACCTGCAGACGACCTTATGTTTTGTGGCCCCAAAGTGAACGCATCTTTTCAACCTCGTTCTTCTTTCCTTTAGTTCTTGTCATTGCATGATTATGTATCTTGATGGTTTGAATTAGGATCATGGATCCTGAGGGCTTGACTTCCTTCTTCATCTTTTTCATTCTTTTTCATCTGCATCTGTACACTCATATCTCTCTTGAATTTCTACTTTAGTGTGAGTTTGAAGCAAGTTCATCCTCTCACTAACGTGGGGGCTAAATGTACCATAGAAAAAAGGCAACTTGCTTGATTTGGGAATAATTCATGATAAATTGGACTTAATGAGGCCTTGATTTAGAGTTGTGAGGTGTTTTTTCACATCCACAAGTTAGGTCTTGTAAAGGTGTTGTAAAGGAATTTCACACTTTTCTAGACTTAATGAACCCATTTTCCTCTAATTCAACATTATAAAATGTATTTAAATACATTATCACATCAATCTAGAAGGCTTGTAAACTAAATTTGATTTCAAACTAGTGTTGTAATTTGTTTTACACATTCACATTGGTTCTTGTGCCTTTATAGGCTGTGTGGACCTCATTTTAGTGTTGTAAAGTGTATTTAATCACACTTTCACATTGAATTATGTGTCCCAAGCCCTAATTGACCTTTACATCATCATTAATAGATCTAGGCTATTACCCCATATTGTGCATCCTAAGGCAATATTTGATTAAATACTTGACAAAGTCACCATATAAACCTTATTTCCTTACTTCCTAGCATCCTAGATCTCAAATGGGCCCCTCTAGGAATAATTCACCATCTGTGGTGAATAAGTCCCTATCAGGTGGGACTAATTTTCCCAAGGTGGCGAATGAGCCCCATTTAGACCATTTTTTACTTTTGAGTAGGAAAATTTAGGTTTTAATTTCAAATTTTCTTCATGTCAACCTTGGGGATCCAATTAATGGGTAAATTAGGTGAATTTCCTATAAAATAAAGTCTCTAAATTCTAAATCATAACCATTCTTCATTATTCATCCATCATTCTTCCATCTCAATTCAAGCAAGTTAGGGTTTCATCATTTCAAGTCATTAAGATAGAAATTTTCAGACATTCAAGGGAAAATTCTACATGTTTTTCTATAGAAATTCAAGATCAAACATCATGGCAAGGTATTAACTCCATTTTTTCATGCTTCATGACTTCCTTTCATCATTTTGGTTTAATCACCTAAGAGGGGTTTGACCAAGGAAAACCCCCATGCCCTAACATTCAATATTTCTATCTTCTCTTATGTGTTTGCAGATTTAGACATCTTGAAGACTTGGAAATCATTGAAGATCAAATTGTAAAGTTTTTGAAGACACCTTCCTATTGACCAAGGCAAAATATCAACTAAAAGTCACTTTCAGGTTTTGAAATTAGGCATTCAGAGGCAAACACCTATAAGGAGCCGAAGAGCAGATCAAGGACTTCAGTTTCCACTTTTGGATTTTTAGAAATTCAAAAGTGAAATCATTCACCATGGTTGGCGAGCGAGTCCCACTACCAGGCCAAAAAAATTTTTCTACATTTTTGGGTACCCATTTGTCTAAAATGGGCTCCGAAACAATTTCATAGAACTGGGACTAATTCACCTAGAATGGCGAATGAGTCCCACCAAGCCTAAAAATCAGGATCAAAAACATTTCAAAAGTCATGTCCATCCTCCTTCAATATCTCAGGTGCATACTTTCAGTTTCATCCATTTCTGTTTTAGTTTTGCATTCATTTCTAGATCATTTCTGCATATCACAATTTGTTTACCAACAAGTTGCATTTCAATAGTTTTCACTTAATAATCAATCCATTTTATCAATTAGTTGCATTAAGATCATTGCATTTAGTCATAATTACATCATACATTCCTTAGTTTGAGTGAACCACATAGATTTTGGGTGTGGCCAAATCTATCTCTTTTCATTAGGTGAAAGACCCTAATTGAGCAAAAGAGACATAGAATTCCTAACCATGAAAATATTTGGTTTAAAATGACACCACTTTATCTGGTTCATCCACATTTTCATCTTTTATGTTTTCATCATCAATGTCAACATTTAGCACATCATTCTTTGTTTTATTGGCTTTGACAAATGAAATGGTATGTTTTGGCATGACATTTGTAAAGATTTGTAAGTTTTGGTTAGGAGGAGCTACAAAATTATTACATTGATCATTCACACCAACAATTTGTAGATGATTAGAATCAATAAGGTCTTGCACAAGATGTTTAAGATGCTTACAATATTTCGTATCATGTCCATTTTGTCGATGATAATGGCAATAAGAATTTGATCTATTCATATTTGCAAGGGCATATGAATTTTTCATCTTTATAGCAGCCACATGGTTATTAGCTTGTTAATTTGGTTGAGGGGAATTAAGTTGTAAAAATCCCCTATTTTGCTTCTTAAAAGGTTGGTAACTATTTTGAGTTGTGGATTAAGACTTTTCAAGATGGCTAGGGGGATTTTTTACATCACGACCATAATTTGTATTACATGATAATCAAGAAGGGTTGTACATAACTGTGTAAAGGATGGGAAACCCAACATCTCAAGTTTGTTTTGGAGTTTGTTTTGTAAATTTTCAATAAACATTCATTGAAGGTTGATATTAGGAATCTTAATGTTTATTTGTGAATAAAGCATTTGGTATCTTGCTATGAAATCAATCACTTTCTCATCATCCTTTTGTTTGCATGTCATTAAATCAGCTAGGGTCATCTTGGGACCCAGGTGAATGTGGAAGTGGTTGTAAGAGGTTGTAACGCCCGTCGTGCAAACCCCAGAGAACACACACAATGCAAATATTTTTTTTTTAAAAATTAATAAAAGTAAACATGCAATGAAATTAAACCATAACCACATAGCATAACACATAGCATTAATACACTTGGTTCTTTGGGGCACGCGAGGTTACATCGCAACACTAACCACAAATAAAAATAAAGATTACAACATAACCATATACTTTTACAATAACCATAAACAAAGATACAACCCATAACTATGATGCAAGCATAATCAACATCGCATAATTACATCCATGATAAATCTCTTAATAGAGTTACAAAAGAGCCTAACTATTACATCATTGTTATAATATTATATTACAATTTTCTTTGATAAATGAATTACATTGAATTTCCCAACATGGGGATTGATACAAGTATAATGAAATATGAAGTACAAATGATCACTGGTACAACTCCAACTGGAAATGCTGAGACGACAAGAAGCTGATGGGGAACCCAACGGGTGCGGAGCACGTTCCACCCAACCATGTGAATTACAAGTAACTCACCCCCCGTGCTCAGAGGTGACGAGGAAGTGAACCCGACCATGAAAGTCAAACCGACTCAACAACAACATGATACAAATCAAGTACAACTCAAAGCATACAATGAACAATCCAATAACGTTCACAGATCACATGGCAAGTTAAAATAAAACTACTCATCACAATAACATGAAGTACTATCAATTAACAATCATGAAATAAATTCACAAGAATTCAAAGAAACATCATTAAGAGATAACATCCAGAGAAACCAAACCAACACCCAAAATACATTTCCAAAGAAATCAGAACCAATAAAAAGAACACGATTCCATAATAACTCTAAATCAACCATTCAATACACCATTCCAATAAGCAACAAGAACCAAGTCAGACGGGTGTCAAGAGGGGAGGGTCATCGCATAGCTCACATGGGATCCCCTGGCTCTTCCTCCAATTGAGGCGCCGACACCCATCTATGGATCCCCTAGCCCTAAAATCAGAAACAACATAAATATAACAATATCCAGAGGTGACAAGAAACAAGAACAAGGATGTCTAGTGGAGAGTGTCATCGCATAGCTGTCATGGGATACCCTGGCACTTCCTCCAACTGAGGCGTTGGCACCCATCTATGGATCTCCTGGCCCTTCCTCCTAACTGAGGCACCGGCACCATAGGGTAGCTCATGTGGAGCCGATAATCTCTCATGAAGACGAGACTACGACTTTGCCGACCACGACCTACTCAGTCTATCACTAGTCTACGGTAGCCCTAATGCATAGACGAGGAATCTAGTTTTTCATTATCTTGTATGTTTTACTACCCATCCCCCTAAATTCTATTTTTAGGTTATCACTTGTTTAACTACTCTTACGTGGGTTCCCCTGGCACTTCCTCTTACCTGAGGCGCCAGCGCCCACGAAGAGCCACTCTCCCTATGACCCCTAACATAATCAGAACTAGGCAAGGGTTGAACTATAACATAAAGAACATAATACTAAAACAAGAACCATGCAAGGCATTAATCCTCTCGCATCACCCAAAATCAAAAGCTTTACAAAACTGTTCAACCCTTCCTCACATAAAAGCAATAACGCCAATTAACACTCTAAAAGACAAGGCTCTAGAACAAGGTTTTCACGATTTGACAACAGGGTTCCCACATTACGAGTGAAAATTTACAACCATAAGGAAAGGAAGACATTAACAAGACCGCATGATTTCATAGTTAAGGAAAATGACTCACTTGATTACATAGTCAAAATCACAAATTAACTCAATTTCATAAAGCATTCCAATTACATCCAAAGTGCTAAAATAATCCAAGGTTTAAATATATTTTAAAATTAATCCCCAAGACATTTCGTACAATAATAATTTCCACAATAACAAATTAGAGCAAATACCAATTCAAATTATTCATTCAACCCATAAAATAATAATACTCTTTATTTTCACAATAACACAAATTAACCTTTAAACTATAATACAAAAAATTACATTATAAACTATAATATACTAAATAAAATAAATATCCTTTCATTTAAATAGAACAAATTTTAATATTTAATATTTAATAAAATAAAAATAATATATAAAAACCAAAATATATTTATATATATATAAATATAAATAAATAAATAAATATATATATATACTATATATATATATTTATAAATATATATATATATATATACTATATATATATATATTTATAAATATATATATATAAAACACGCAGTGAAAAAAAAAAAAATTATAAAATTTTAATTTGGCAAGGCCGGCGGCCATTAAAGTCCGCCCGCGCGCAGTTCCAAGGACTGTTGCGGACGATAGTCCTTTGGATTGTTGTGGCAGTCCTTTGGACTGCGCCCAGCAGTCCTTAGGACTGCTACGACAGTCCTAGGGCTGCCGTGTGCAGACAGCCAAGGGGCTGGGGTCGGGTACGGCTCAGGCCGACCCACCCATCCCAAAAATATCATTTTATTTTTATTGTTATTTCTATTTTTTTTTTCAAAAGCACAATTCGTTTATAAAAGTAATTTTTGTAAAACAATATCCATATAACAAAAAGGAAAAACGAACGCAGCAATTTTTGAAAACTGAGCAAATAAAATATGAGTTTGCCAGATGTACGGCCGACGGCCGACGCACTGTTCCAGCCAGTTATTAAGATATACCTATATGTGATATATATATATATATATATATATATATATATATATGAATACTTTTACAAAATCTTCTTATTAATAAATTGATTATTTATTCAGAGACAAAAGTTTTTGTTTTGACAAAAAAGGAATAGTTCTTTTCTATATATATATATATTTTTAAAAAGTCTAATCTAATATATTTCACCAATTTTCAATCCAACAACTATTTTCCCTTATTCTCACAAATCATATTTACTAAGATTGTTTTGTTTTCTCTAAAGCAGGAAGATAAAAGAGAAGTACTAGAAGAAAATTATAAGAGGAACCTGGTGTCCAACGCTTATTCGATAGTCTGAAGTTGCCTTCTTGATTCTGATGACCTCGAAGAGTTCCTTGATTGTGCCTCCAAATCTCCTCTACAGAATTTCACCTTCAATCTTGAATCCTATTTTGCTATTCAGAAGACTCTCCAAAACATTCACCAGAAACAGATTGGCAATCTCTCTCTAAAATTCTCCTCCAAATGCAACAGAAGATTTCAATACCCCTTTCTAAAATTTCAGAATACCAAGTCAATCTCTTGCACAACTTCTGTAACCAATCTCTCTGTCTGTCTGAAAACTCCTTTAAAATTCTTAATTAAATAAAATTATATTGTCCATCTCTTCAAAAACTCTAAAAATCAAAATTAAAAGAAAATCAATTCTTTAAAAGCTAGCTTTTTCCCAGATCTCTATTCCTATTGGCTCACACAGTCTTTTTTATTCTTTTATTTGTTTTATTGCTTTAATTTCTATTTTTACCACTTTTCTTGCACATCACATTATCTATTTAATTTAAATAATTTATTCTAATAATTATCTTCAACTAGATAATTAATTAAAATAAATAACACACATTTAATATTTAATTATCATTTAATTGAAACACATGACTTTATAAAAATTAAATAGAATATTTAAATATTTTCATACAAATAAACCAACATTAAAATACACACTTATTATCCACCTTTAATTAACAAATTCACAACTTGTAAAATATCAACATCAATTAAATAATAATAACTTATAAAATACCACATTAATCAAACTACGAAGACACATGAAACACAAGCCACAAATGACGACAAAATACAAAAATGAACAATACCAATCAAACGAGACGATCTGACATCATGGGACGGGAGGACTTCATCATCACCTCTGTATCAACATTTATCCGTTGGGCTATAGGTGCTCGCCCTGTCCTGCCGAAGCAGGTGGAATCAAGACTTGTACCTGCAATTCCTGCATACAAACGAAGTTGTGTACATGTGCATACATATATATATAATCAAAGCATCAAATCGAAGCATTAAATTAAAGTACTGCATTGTGAGAAGGAATCGCAACATAACAGGGCACTCGCGAACGAGTGATGCCATATTGTCCTTCATCACACCTATTCTAACAATTATAATATAACCAATAAATCAACATTTCTAACTAACAATCATCTTCTATCATATCTAATTAATCACTGCATCATATCATAATTCTTAAAATCAACTAATATAACCAACCATAATGTCATATAAAATAATCAAATCCACTAATGTATAAGCATAATCACCAATAGTCTACCAATCAAACCACCAACCAAACAATAATAGTATCATCATAGTATCCAAGTAAAGCATAGAAAATAATAAGTCTAAACAATATGAGGGGTATTACATCCTCCCCCCCTAGGACATGCTTACTCCTGGAAGCCATTAAATAATAGAATAAAAAGAAAAATTAAGATTCTCAAATAAGGGAGACATCCTCCCATGACACCAAGATCACAACGTTTAGGACATCATCGAACCCTTTCGAGCTCACTCACGAGCTCCTAAGCCAGAACCTCGTCCTCTACCAGAAGGCTCTATGCCTGCATCCTGGTACCTAGCCTGGCGATCGTCAACTATGGAAAACACTCGATGAGATCTACCCGCATCTCCCATTGTCGGCTCAGAAGCGGCAGGTCTCTGATTAAATCCAGAAGTGCTCTTTTGTGGACACAATCTAGCGATATGCCCTTGTTGCCCACATGAGTAGCACCCAGTACCTAGGCCAAATCTTCTATCCTCGGATGGAGCATTGGATTGTTGAAAGTTTCCTCGACTCGGCGCAGACTAAAAGCTAGGTGCAGGTTGTGCAAAACGTTCCTGAAGAACTTGGTGCCTGATCCTGTTCCGATTCCTACAAAACTGCGAATGGCCACCATGATGTGATTGTTGTTCCTTATGCTGCTGCTGCTGCTGCTGATGTTGCTGACCCCCTTTAGAAGGTGGATTCCTATTCCTGGAAGATCCTGCTCCCTGTGACTGCCCTCCATGAGTGCTAAAACCAGGTGTAGGTGCACTACCAATCTGCACTCCAATGTGACCACCCAAAGCCATGGCCAAATTCTCCTCCACTAAGCGAGCCTTCTCAACTGCCATTTCCATCGTCTTTGGCTCGAAGACTCGTACGCCACCACTGATGCGGGAATTTAAGCCCCAAACAAAATGTTGCACTAACATGCCTTCATCATGACTTATCCCTGCATACTGCTTCAACTCATAGAAGCACCTCTCATACTGCTCCACTGACATAGACAACTGCTTGAGATCATGAAACTCGTCAGCTCTGCGTTGCATCCAATGATCTGAGAGGAAGCGAGCCCTGAACCTATCTAGGAACAACTCCCAAGTAACCATACTGAGATCAAGATGCAACTTCTATTCCTCAAGGCGCCACCAGGTAGATGCAAAGCCTCGCAAGTGCATAACTGCGCACCGTGCCTTGGTATTGCTACCGTAGGGGTGCATGGCGAAGCAATGGTCTAAGTCAATTAACCAGGTCTCAGCCTCAAGACCTCCTCTAGAACCATCAAAAGTAGGAGGGTGTGCCCTCATCAGATCCCTCATATGTCCTGCTATGACTGCATCCTGAACCACATCTATATCCCTGCGTCTCGGAGACCTCTCTCTTTCCCTCTCAACCTGGTGCACCTCATCTGAACTGGGTCCCAATCGGTCAAGAATCTCTCCAAGTATATGCTGTATCTGACCGTCTAGACCAGGTTGTGCCAGATTCTGTCCACCTGATGGAATGTTGTGAAGACTTTGTTGTTCCTCATGCTCAGAGCCATGGGAGCTAGGAACTGAGGGGCTTCGCCGGTTAGCTCTATGACTAACACCACGGCCTCTTGCTCGGCCACATCCTCTACCTCGAGGCATAGTTCTGCGCCACAAGATAAAGTACAAAATGAGCTCAAGAGTTGCACAAATGGTAACCTAATGGACTACACTACCCAAAGACCCTAGCGTTTGCAACCTGGCTCTGATACCAAGTTGTAACACCCGTCATGCAAACCCCAGAGAACACACACAATGCAAATATTTTTTTAAAAAAAATTAATAAAAGTAAACATGCAATGACATTAAACCATAACCACATAGCATAACACATAGCATTAATACACTTGGTTCTCTGGGGCA
Organism: Sequoia sempervirens; assembly: GCA_007258455.2. NCBI lineage: Eukaryota > Viridiplantae > Streptophyta > Pinopsida > Cupressales > Cupressaceae > Sequoia > Sequoia sempervirens. The sequence continues at coordinate 441,379,636 of VDFB02270651.1, forward strand.
CGCGAGGTTACACCGCAACACTAACCACAAATAAAAATAAAGAATACAACATAACCATATACTTTTACAATAACCATAAACAAAGATACAACCCATAACTATGATGCGAGCATAATCAACATCGCATAATTACATCCATGATAAATCTCTTAATAGAGTTACAAAAGAGCCTAACTATTACATCATTGTTATAATATTACATTACAATTTTCTTTGATAAATGAATTACATTGAATTTCCCAACATGGGGATTGATACAAGTATAATGAAATATGAAGTACAAATGATCACTGGTACAACTCCAACTGGAAATGCTGAGATGACAAGAAGCTGATGGGGAACCCAATGGGTGCGGAGCACGTTCCACCCAACCATGTGAATTACAAGTAACTCACCCCTCGTGCTCAGAGGTGATGAGGAAGTGAACCCGACCATGAAAGTCAAACCGACTCAACAACAACATGATACAAATCAAGTAAAACTCAAAGCATACAATGAACAATCCAATAACGTTCACAGATCACATGACAAGTTAAAATAAAACTACTCATCACAATAACATGAAGTACTATCAATTAACAATCATGAAACAAATTCACAAGAATTCAAAGAAACATCATTAAGAGATAACATCCAGAGAAACCAAACCAACACCCAAAATACATTTCCAAAGAAATCAGAACCAATAAAAAGAACACGATTCCATAATAACTCTAAATCAACCATTCAATACACCATTCCAATAGGCAACAAGAACCAAGTCAGACGGGTGTCAAGAGGGGAGGGTCATCGCATAGCTCACATGGGATCCCCTGGCTCTTCCTCCAATTGAGGCGCCGGCACCCATCTATGGATCCCCTAGCCCTAAAATCAGAAACAACATAAATATAACAATATCCAGAGGCGACAAGAAACAAGAACAAGGATGTCTAGAGGAGAGTGTCATCGCATAGCTGTCATGGGATCCCTTGGCACTTCCTCCAACTGAGGTGCCGACACCCATCTATGGATCTCCTGGCCCTTCCTCCTAACTGAGGCGCCGGCACCATAGGGTAGCTCATCCGGAGCCAATAATCTCTCATGAAGACGAGACTACAACTTTGCCGACCACGGCCTACTCAGTCTATCATTAGTCTACGGTAGCCCTAATGCATAGATGAGGAATCCAGTTTTTCATTATCTTGTATGTTTTACTACCCATCCCCCTAAATTCTATTTTTAGGTTATCACTTGTTTAACTACTCTTACGTGGGTTCCCCTGGCACTTCCTCTTACCTGAGGTGCCGGCGCCCATGAAAAGCCACTCTCCCTATGACCCCTAACATAATAAGAACTAGGCAAGGGTTGAACTATAACATAAAGAACATAATACTAAAAATAGAACCATGCGAGGCATTAATCCTCTCGCATCACCCAAAATCAAAAGCTTTACAAAACTGTTCAACCCTTCCTGACATAAAAGCAATAACGCAAATTAACACTCTAAAAGACAAGGCTCTGGAACAAGGTTTTCACGATTTGACAACAGGGTTCCCACATTACGAGTGAAAATTTACAACCATAAGGAAAGGAAGACATTAACAAGACCGCATGATTTCATAGTTAAGGAAAATGACTCACTTGATTACATAGTCAAAATCACAAATTAACTCAATTTCATAAAACATTCCAAATACATCCAGAGTGCTAAAATAATCCAAGGTTTAAATATATTTTAAAATTAATCCCTAAGACATTTCGTACAATAATAATTTCCACAATAACAAATTAGAGCAAATACCAATTCAAATTATTCGTTCAACCCATAAAATAATAATACTCTTTATTTTCACAATAACACAAATTAACCTTTAAACTATAATACAAAAAATTACATTATAAACTATAATATACTAAATAAAATAAATATCCTTTCATTTAAATAGAACAAATTTTAATATTTAATATTTAATAAAATAAAAAAAATATATTAAAAAAAAAATATATTTATATATATATATATAAATATAAATAAATAAATAAATATATATATATACATATATATATATATATATATATATATTTATTTATTTATAAATATATATATAAAACACGCAGTGAAAAAATAAATAAAAATTATAAAATTTTAATTTGGCAAGGCCGGCTGCCATTAAAATCCGTGGCAGTAGTCCCAAGACTGCTGCTGCTTGAGACTGTTATTACTGGGCTGCATTCCTTATCTGAACGGCAGGCAGATAATGGGTCGTGCAGGCCACCCACCCCTTCCCAAAAATATCATTTTATTTTTATTGTTATTTCTATTTTTTTTTCAAAAACACAATTCGTTTATAAAAGTAATTTTTGTAAAACAATATCCATATAACAAAAAGGAAAAACGAACGCAACAATTTTTGAAAACTGAGCAAATAAAATATGAGTTTGCCAGACGTACGGCCGACGACCGACGCACTGTTCTAGCCAGTTATTAAGATATACCTATATGTGATATATATATATATATATATATATATATATATATATATATATATATATATATATATATATATATATATATATATATATGAATATATATATATATATATATATATATGAATATATATATAAATATATTATGTGTAAATAACTTATTTGCATAAAAAAATAAAAACAGAGTAAAATTCATATATTTTAAAAGAAAAGGTAAAATAAGATAACTAATAAATCCAATATATATAAATAGATTAACAAAACTTCAAATCCATTATTCCTACAGAAGATTATCTTTTACAAAATCTTCTTATTAATAAATTGATTATTTATTCAGAGACAAAAGTTTTTGTTTTGACAAAAAAGGAATAGTTCTTTTCTATATATATATATATTTTTAAAAAGTCTAATCTAATATATTTCACCAATTTTCAATCCAACAACTATTTTCCCTTATTCTCACAAATCATATTTACTAAGATTGTTTTGTTTTCTCTAAAGCAGGAAGATAAAAGAGAAGTACTAGAAGAAAATTATAAGAGGAACCTGGTGTCCAACGCTTATTCGATAGTCTGAAGTTGCCTTCTTGATTCTGATGACCTCGAAGAGTTCCTTGATTGTGCCTCCAAATCTCCTCTACAGAATTTCACCTTCAATCTTGAATCCTATTTTGCTATTCAGAAGACTCTCCAAAACATTCACCAGAAACAGATTGGCAATCTCTCTCTAAAATTCTCCTCCAAATGCAACAGAAGATTTCAATACCCCTTTCTAAAATTTCAGAATACCAAGTCAATCTCTTGCACAACTTCTGTAACCAATCTCTCTGTCTGTCTGAAAACTCCTTTAAAATTCTTAATTAAATAAAATTATATTGTCCATCTCTTCAAAAACTCTAAAAATCAAAATTAAAAGAAAATAAATTCTTTAAAAGCTAGCTTTTTCCCAGATCTCTATTCCTATTGGCTCACACAGTCTTTTTTATTCTTTTATTTGTTTTATTGTTTTAATTTCTATTTTTACCACTTTTCTTGCACATCACATTATCTATTTAATTTAAATAATTTATTCTAATAATTATCTTCAACCAGATAATTAATTAAAATAAATAACACACATTTAATATTTAATTATCATTTAATTGAAACACATGACTTTATAAAAATTAAATAGAACATTTAAATATTTTCATACAAATAAACCAACATTAAAATACACACTTATTATCCACCTTTAATTGACAAATTCACAACTTGTAAAATATCAACATCAATTAAATAATCATAACTTATAAAATACCACATTAATCAAACTACAACAACACACGAAACACAAGCCACAAATGATGACAAAATACAAAAATGAACAATACCAATCAAACGATACGATCTGACATCATGGGACGGGAGGACTTCATCGTCACCTCTGTATCAACATTTATCTGTTGGGCTATAGGTGCTCGCCCTGTCCTGCCCAAGCAGGTGGAATCGAGACTTGTACCTGCAATTCCTGCATACAAACGAAGTTGTGTACATGTGCATACATATATATATATATATAATCAAAGCATCAAATCAAAGCATTAAATTAAATTACTGCATTGTAAGAAGGAATCGCAACATAACAGGGCACTCGCGAACGAGTGATGCCATATTGTCCTTCATCACACCTATTCTAACAATTATAATATAACCAATAAATCAACATTTCTAACTAACAATCATCTTCTAGCATATCTAATTAATCACTGCATCATATCATAATTCTTAAAATCAACTAATATAACCAACCATAATGTCATATAAAATAATCAAATCCACTAATGTATAAGCATAATCACCAATAGTCTACCAATCAAACCACCAACCAAACAATAATAGTATCATCATAGTATCCAAGCAAAGCACAGAAAATAATAAGTCTAAACAATATGAGGGGTATTACAGAGGTATCAACAAGATTATTGAATGAACCAATTGAATTATTTGGTAACGAAGAGAACCACTCTAAAGCAGTATCCTTCAAGGATCTAGGAAATAGTTTAGCCAATAGTTTATCTTCAAAGATGAAATCACTATATAGGGATGTAAAAGCAGAAACATGGCTAACAAGATCTACTTTCCCACCATATTTCTCAAATCTAGGAACTTCTATACCTTGGGGCATTTTTCTCTCAATATCTCCAAGGATAATGGATTGGTTTTGATGTATTGTGAAGGTTGACCATTTTTTTTTTGATTTAGGGTTGCAACTTGTTGAAGGGATATCATGCTTTGCAAAAGTGTGTTAAGGATGACATCATTGTTATTAGTGTAAGGTGGATGGGAATAAGGTGGAGTGGTGTATATATGCGAAGGGAAATTGAATTGTAAATTTGTGAGGGAGGATGGTTGAGGAGATATTGTATTTGAATGCAAAATGCTAGAAGGATTCCTAGTGGAAATACCTATGGAAGTGTTCACATTGCTAGTAGGTTGGATTGTTGTGGTAACTTGAGTACTAGTGTATGTAGGAATGAAAATGGCTATTGTAAAAGGAGGAATTGAAATTCCACCTCGGCTTTGGGTACATACCAAAGCTTGAGTACAACTAGTGATGGTAGGGATAGTGTTGTTAATAGCATGCACATTGGTTGTAGGAAGGTAATTCATGGGAAATGATGTATGCATGTTATGATCTATAGGGGGTTGGTTATCAAGACTTTTAGGAAGAGAGCTAGAAAACCAAAGATCCATATCGTGGGATGACATGAGTCTCGAACTACGTCTCACAATAGAATTGCTAATAGGAAACCAAGTTGTAAATCTCATACAAGTTTCACAAACTTAGTGTGCAAACCCCAAAATGGAAAGAGGCTTAAAATGCAATGCAATGACCTAGAATGAAATGTGCAAATGTAATTTTCAAATTCTAAACAAGGAAATTTTCTAATTACACTATGCAACATTTTGAAAATGAAATGTTGTAAGTGAAAATTTGAATTTATAAAATGCACTAAATGAACCAAATTAAGCTATATTTAATGAAATGAATGAAACCAAAATTCAACAAACTGTAACAAAGATTTGATGACAACAAACAGAAGCATAGAAAATAAGATTTTAAATTCCAAAAAGGCAGATTAATGCCTAATTAGGGTCTCATTCACCCTAGGGCGAATGGGTCCTAGATTAGGGTTTTGGGTATGTGCTCCAGGATCATGATGGGCCAAAAAGTGGCAATATTATGGGTATTTGTAGGGTATGTGGTTGACGAATTTTTTTTTTCCCAAAATTGATGAAACAAAAAGGGTTTTTAGAGGAGATTCTCAACTTTCCACCAATATAAATTATGCTTTACATTGAATTTAATAAATAATTATTATTCATTTTCTATTAAATTACGACTAAAGTCCTAATTAATAGGCTGATTGAAAAACATATATAGCTTTCAAATGGTATCACATTTTTGAATTTGAAACATGTGTCACATTCTATGCTTCACATAATATAGGATTAAAAAAGAAAAAATAAATTTCATGAAGTTTTGACCAAGTTAAGGTGGTTGACATACGATTTTTATATTTTTTAAAAGTTGTAATAAAAAATCATAATTAATTATTTACTTGGAAAAAAATACAAAAAAATATGCATCACATCCATGGAGTCATCTACTTATATATAAAATATTATAAAAAATTCTCATTTTATTATGGTTAGGGTGGTGAATGAGACACCTACTTCTTATTTTTCCTTGAAATTTAAGTACCACTTTGCATTGAAATTTCAAAATTTCACCAAATATATATATATATATATATATATATATATATATATATATATATATATATATATATATATATATATATATATATATATATATATATATATATATTTTAAATAAACCTAGTAGTTTATAAACTACATTCAATTTTCTACAAATTCTATTTTTACACATTTTTGAAATAATATAGATAACTTATTCAAATTTTTACGTCAAGTTGCCTAATACTGATTTTTCTGAATTTTTTGCCACTTAAGGGCCTGTTTTTTCCATGATGATCCTGCACACACCCTTTTGAAACTAATTTTTACAGATTTTTAAGCCTTTTTCTAATGATTTTCAAATTTAGGTCTACTACAGGAAGTTTGAGGTTTAACTTTTTGTAAATGTGAAAAAATGATGAACTAAAAGACCTAGTTTAATATGCAATTTTTCTTTCAATTTTCAAATGCAAGTTTATATGATCTAAATGATATACAAGATGAATGTTTTTTTTTAATTTTTCATATTTGCAGAATGCAAACAATGCAATTCTAAAAACCTTATATGAGATGTAAATTTGAATGCAAAATAAGACACCTTAAATGAGATCTAATTCAATGCACATGAATGCAAATGAATGCAAGATCTAATCTAAGATGAAAAGAGATCCTAAAATTAGAAAATTGCAACATTTCAAAATTCAAGTTCACCAAAATAAAACAAAGGAAAAAGGGAGGGGTGCACCAAAATGGATTAACAAGATGATGAACCTCACTTTTCACTAGTTATTTCATTCAATTATGTATAGATAGACATTATAAAACAAACCTAACTGATATAACAGTAAAAAGGTAGGTTTTAAGATGGAAAAATGATGTGTACCTGTTGCAAAAAGTGCCTTTTTGGTCCTCACTAAGGACTCATTCGCCCAGTGGTGAATGGGTCCTTGCTAGGGTTTTGGAAAAAAAATTATAGGTTCTACTCTTCAATGTCTGCACTCCCAAATCTTAGGTGTTTAGCTCCCAAAAGTTGGAAATAAATTATGTAAGAACTTTTTGTGATCTTCCAAGTAAGATGACAACTTTACAAATTTGCAACTTTTACAACATTTTCAACTTTTGTTCTCCAATTGATCTTCAATCTAAAACCTGCAATCACACATCAAAGAGGAGAAAAATGTTGATTATTTGGGAATAGGGGTTTGACTTGGTTAGACCCCGTTTTGATAATTAAACATTGAATTTAAACAAAGCATAAAAGGAAAGATAAATGAACAATGTAATGCTACACCTCACCAATCCCCGGTTGAACCTTGGAGTACAAATCAACAATCTAGCATGAAGTGGCCTCAAAGAATGTAGATCTTGATCACAACACTTGATTAGAAACAACACCTTGAATATGCTTGAATTAGATCTTCAATGCTACATCAACACATTATCTCAACAACATGCATGATGCACTATGCCTTTGACATGATGAAATGGATCTTTGATTGATGTAAAAAACTCTAATAATCTTCCCTTGAACGCTCTTGAATGCTCTATAATGATCTTGTGAAAGTACTCTTGATTGCTTATGAAATTCTAGGATGAAACTATTTGAAATAGCCTTATATTTATACATAACTTAAGATTAAATCCTAAAATTCAAATAACACAAGCCGACATCATATCTAATATTTGGATTCATTAAAATACCACCAAAAACATATCACAAGGGGGGGTCCTAAATTAAGAGAGGACCCATTTGCCATAGGGCAAATGGGTCCTAGCATACATAACTAGGACACACTTCAGGGGATGTGAAATAATATACCAAAAGGGGGTCATAGGATCTAGTGAGGACCCATTCACCAGGTGGTGAATGGGTCCTAGGTCACTAGACTAGGACACATTCCTTGCAAAATTAAGTGTTGTTTAATATTATTTAGGAGTGTTGGGGTTTATCCCTCGAAAAGTGTAATAAATTAGGCTTGTATTTGAATTAAAGGGGCCAATTAAGCTCAAACTAACCTCAATTAATTAATAATTCCCTAGATTATTTTGAAAGTGTAAAGATACACTTTACAACACCCTAAATAAGGCATCATTAAGTCCATTTTATTATTAATTATTCATTCCCAAATTAATTGTGAAAAAGGGTTACTTTTTCTAACGCTACAACATTATTGGATAATGTCAACAATTAAAGAAATAAAATAAAAATATTAGATCTTACAAAAAAGATAAAGCAATTAAACAAAATAAATAAATAAATAAAACAAAACTAGATTTTTCTAAGTTTGACAGTGGTTGTTATCTTGAAGATATTATATTTATCTTTGCAGCCTTCAATGACAATAATGTAATTGAATAGCAACAACTTCATGAAGATTGTAGTCAATTTCTTTGAGCAATAAGAATACCGATACTTTACCTCGTGGATGTTTCCTTGACATATTGTCAAGGTTGAGCCATGTAAATATGTGTCTTGTTTATTATTCTATTTTATTTTACTCATTTTTTCTTCGTAACTAACTTGTATAGAAATATTATTTAAGTCTATGGGTTTACATTTCTATTTCTACAACAAGTGGTATCAAAGCAATTATTTTGTAGCATCCTTGTCAGAATTTGGTATTTTTTTACAACATCAAATGATGAAGATTAGGAATTCAAGGTTTGAGGTGGATAAATTCAATGGGAAGAATAAATTTTAGCTATGGAAGCTCAAGATGCATGATTTGTTAGTGCAATAAGGATTGCACAAGGAATTGATAGGAAAGTTAAAGAAACCCATGAATATGATTGATGAGGACTGGGAGGATTTGGATACAAGAGATGTTAGCACAACTTTGTTGTGTTTAGCAAATACTTTGTTCTTTTCAATATTTTTGGAGAGAAAATAGTAAAAAGCTTATGGAGTAGAATGGATATTCTTTACATGACAAAATCCTTGACAAATTGGATCTAATTGAAGAGGTAGTTGTATAGTATGCAAATGATAGAAGGTATAAAAATTGTTGATCATTTAAATATTTTCAATACTCTTATATGTCAATTAGCTAGTATGGGTGTAAAAATTGAAGATGAAGACAAGGAAATAAAATTATTGTGTTCATTTCTCAAATCTTGGAGTTTATTAGTCACTTCCATTAGCTTTAGCACAATTGAAACCCTTTGATTTGATTATGTCATGGGAGCTTTTTTGTTTGAAGAGGTGTAGAATAAATCTAACATAAAAACCTCCATACGGGTATGTGCAGGATCATGATGGGCCAAAAAGTGGCAATATATAACTAATATGATGGCCCATGTGGCTAACAACTTTTTTTTTACCCAAAATTGATGAAATAAAAAGGGTTTTTGAAGGAGATTCTTAGCTTTCCACCAATATAAATTATGTTTTACTTTGAATTTAATAAATAATTATTATTCATTTTCTATTTGAATTACGATTAAAGTCCTGATTGATAGGCTTACTGAAAAACATCTATAGCTTTCAAACGGTATCACAGTTTTTGAATCTGAAACATGTGTCACATTTTATGCTCTACATACTATAGGATTGAAAAAAAAAGAATTTTATGAAGTTTGACCAAGTTAAGGTGGTCATACATCACGAGTTTTATACTTTTTAAAAAATTAATAAAAATCATAATTAATTATTTTTTGGAAAAAATTACAAAAAAATATGCATCACATGGACATGAGTCCTCTACTTATATCTAAAATCTTATAAAAAATATTATCATTTTATTGTGGTTAGGGTGGTCAGACAGACACCTACTTCTTATTTTTCCCTAAAATTTAAGTACTCTGCATTGAAATTTCAAATTTTCACCAAATAGATTTTTAAAAAAATAGTAGTTTAGAAACTAAATTCAATTTACTACTGATTCTATTCTTACATATTTTTGAAATAATATAGATAACTTATTCAAATTTTTACGTCAAGTTGCCTAACTCTGATTTTTCTAATTTTTTTGCCACTTAAGGGCCTATTTTTTCCATGATGATCCTACACATACCCATACAAGAAGCAATTGTGGCTAAGGGTTGATCCATAGAGAAAGAGGAAGATTCGAGAGGTACATCCAAATCTAATTCAAAAGGAAAAAGGTGTAAGGGAAAATTTTAGTACTACAATAAATTAGGGCATCTCAAGAAAGATTATTGGAAGAGGAAAGAAGATAATGATGACTCCAAAAAGGAAGCAAATCCAATTGAGACAAGTTCAGGTATGGTTGATGAAGTATTATATGTTTGTAATACCTTACAGTGTCATGAGGAATGGTTATTAGACTTTGGTGCTTCTAATCACATGTGTCTACATAGGAATTGATTTTCTTCTTACCAAGACATTGATGGTGGTGTTGTTCTTGTGGGAAATAATGTTTCTTATAAGACTATTGGTATTGGGAGTATTATGATTAAAATGATTGATGGTATTGTAAGGAAATTAATAGATGTAACACATGTAGCAGAACTCAAAAATAATTTAATTTTCTTGGGATTTTTAGATTCTAGAGGCTATAAATTTACATGTCAAGGTGGATAAATGAAAGTGTGCAACAATATTTTTGTGGTCATGAAGGATACAAATATTATAAACATTTAAAAGCTAGAAGGAATTACTGTAATAAATGAAGTAGTAGGAGTATCTAAGGAAACAAATGAATATAATCATTTATGGAATCAAAAAATGGTTCATATGAGTGAGAAAGGGCTAAATATATTGTTGAATCATAAGTTACTTACAAATCTAAAATATTCAAATTTTATTTTTTGCAAGAATTGTGTTTATGGAAAGCAGTCTAGACAAAAACTTAAAAAAGCTAGTCATACAGTGGTATTCTATATTATATTCATCCATATGTTTGGGTGTCATCCCCTACAATTTCTTTTGGAGGATCATCATATTTTGTGACATTCATAGATGATTACTCTAGAAAGGTGTGGGTCTATATTCTTAAAAGTAAATTTGATGTGTTTAGTGTATTTAAGAAGTTTTTAGTTTTGGTTGAAAAGAGAATTGACAAATCAATCAAGTGTTTAAGAATAAATAATGGAAGTGAGTTCACATATTTTGAATTTGAAAATTATTTTAAGGAAACTGAGATAAAATGGCATAAAACCACAATTTACACTCCTTAGAAAAATGGTGTTGCTAAATGAATGAACAAGACTCTTTTAGGGAGAGCAAGGAGCATTCTCAGTAGTGAAAAGTTGCAAAAAGATTTATGTGTAGAATTCTTTACAATATTCTTTTTGTTAAATCGATCACCATTAGTTGCAATAGATTGTAAGATTCTTGAAGAGGTATGAACAGGTCATTCATGTGATTATTCAAATTTGAATTTTTTGGTTGTGATGCATATGCACTTATTTCTAAGGATAAAAGTTTTAAATTGGACCCCTGTTTGACTAAGAAAATGGATCTAGATCCTAATTCACACTTCTCCCAATTTTTGGGGAGGATTAGAAATGATCTCAAATCCACTTGACTACAATCCTTAATAGAAGATTCAAAATGATGGATCACAGTTCTAATGCTTTTTTAGGGATTGTGGTTGAATGTGTTGTTTCAAATTTTGATCATTTGAATGATTTAATTCTATGATGCAATGATGTTCCAAGGTAAACTACGAAAATGCAACAGTCTATTATGATTTTTGAGAAACTAAATGCAAAAAGACAAACAAAATCCAAACAAACAGAAGGTGGACATAGAGAATTTCTTGGTATGTAAATTTGGTGTTGAATTAGCTAGTCTAGGGTGTAGTGCACCTCAGACTATCCTCCTATTTTTTGAGATCTAAAAATGTAGGTTTGCAGTCTTTGGTCTATAGCTTTTTTTCTTTTGGGCTCACTATTGGAACTTTATCTGTTGACGAGAAAATCCAATTACATGTCTTGGAAACTTGTAGGGCTTGAATACATGAATGAGAAATTAGTCCTTAATCTTCCTCTAATTAAATTTAGATCTAAAAACATGCACACATGAAAGAGGGGGAAGGGTTGTGATATATAGGGGCTTACTTAAGTCAAAACCTATTTTGGTATTTCCTCCACAATGGCTATGATGATGTATAAAAGAGATCTTACCCTTGGTTAGGTAGAGGATAAATGATAAAAAAAATAATGAATTGACCAATGCTACAACTCACCACTCAGATCTTTATTCCTTGATGGTCTGAAGTTATATACTCATCACCTTCAAGGATAATTTGATTTGCTTGATTGAAGTACTGCACATGTTAGTGCTCACAAAGAAAATGATCATAAAACATAAAAAAACTTATAAAAGATATGATAAATGATTGGAATGATGCTTTACATGAATAAATGTTTCTGAAATGTTGATAATTCTACTCTTGACTACTCTTGACTACTTTGCTCAATTTTCTCAATGAAAATTGCCTAGGTTTGAAATAGTGAAAATACTTCATATTTATATGCAATTCTTCTAATTTTTTGAAAATAAAATACCGATAGTTGATAAGTGAAATTGAAACTTAAAATAGAAAATACCAACATGGAAAAATTCAAATTGGAGCCAAAAATAGGTGGTCTAGGGTGTTGGGTACCTTAGACCAGACCCATTCTTTTAAGGGCCTAAAGTGTCAAGGGAAAATATTAAATGCTCATTTTTATTTCCCACAGTCTAATTTTCAAAAACAAATTGTAAAATTAGGGGCAGATAAACCTAGTATGAAAAGGTCAAGGGTGACAATTTTTGGCACTACATTTAGCCCCCACTTTAGTGAGTGTATGAACTTATGCTTAGAATCACATTATAGTATGGATAAGCCAAGATGGGTTCAATTATCCAAATATTGAGGAGATAGGATGACATTGAATGTAGAGGATGAGCTAGCCCCTATATTTAATATCCTATACAAAAAATAAACATGAGGACAAAGGAACACACATGTGAAGTGAAAAGTAACATGACAAACATGAAGTGTACATTCAATTTAACATAATGCAAACAAAAATGATGCAACCATGAAGAAGACACATAAAAGACACAAGTAAAACAAAACATGAGGTTAGTACTAAAAGGAAATGAGTGAGTAAGGCAACGGTACCTCAGTCTTAAATTTATCTCAAATACCACCACACATCATCTCTCGTATGTATGTTAGATAAGATAATGCTCTTATGAGGACTAGCAAGTTGAGTTATATCAAGTCACTCATGAGCTACATAGATCCAATGGATAGCAAGTTGTGTTATGCTAAGTGTCCATGCAATATGATGGGTTTCACAAGGAAAGAAAGCTATGTTGTGCTAGGTATCTCATGAAACACATGGATCCACTAGAAAGAAAGTTGTGTTATGCTAGGTGGCAATGTTAAAAGGTTTCTCAAGTACATGAATCAACAAGTTGCATTATTCTAAATCCATGGACTATTTTGCAAATCATGCCTCAGGGAGAACATACAGTTTAACATCACGAGAGATTGTCCAATGTCACAAGGGAAAAAAGCCACCTTATGGGGTGCACAAAGTATAATTTCATGGGGTACAAGCATCACCTTAGGGGTTGTACAAAGTTTAATGGCATGGGGGAAAAACATCACCTCAAGGTGTGTACAAATTTTAATGTCATGGGGGATGAACATAAAAGCCACGCCTCAAGTGGCATTATAAATAACACAACCACAAAGGGTGTATGCCTATAAATAGATCTTGATATGTCAACAGAAATGACTCAATACATGGGATTTCACACAAGTATCATAAATGGCACCACAACTAATACGAGGAAAAATCTAAAAATCTTAATGTTTTAGATTTGTCACAAAATAATTTTTTGGTCTCATTCTTTCCCTTTTTTGGATTTGCACACCTCTTCTTGGATCCAACCTAAATATCTAAAAATTTATAATCATCTGCTTGAGCTAGAGTTGTACACATCTTCTTAGACCCCACCTATATATATAAGCATTCATAATCACCTACACCATTTCCTTAATTAGTGCTACAATATTTGGTTTAATATTTTCAAGAGCATTTTTTAATACATTATGGGGAAAAATTGACCAAACCAACATGTTGGGGTGGGGAGGTGAATGTAATGGAAGGTCACATTTTTACTAGATATCTTAATTTTTCTAGGCTAAAGGTTCTGAAAAAGTCTCTTAAGAGACTTAAGAAAAAAACTATCAATATGTGATGAAGTATTTCTTGGATTTCATAAGGCTTGGGAATTTTTTGTATATACCTATAGGTCGATGTGGGGTCCCTCCAAAATAACCTCTCTCAATTTTTTCCATCTCAACAATATTTTACCATTTGAAGAATGATTGTATTCTTTAAAAATGTGTCAGTTGTGTCTCATGCATTATTATTAAGAGTTATATGTTGCATTCTACATTTCATGGGACCAAATTGAATATACAAACATGTCAAGTGGGTAGATGAATGCTAGATGAGGAATTTTTTAATTTCCAAAGTATCCCAATCCTTCCAAGCTATAGGGTTCCAACAAAGTCTCTTAAGAGCCCTAATAAAAAATTCCAATCTATGATGGAGTATTTCTTAAAATTTGTGAGACCTATGAATTTTTTGTCTAGATCTATAGTTAAAGGTGGGGTCCCTTTACAATAACCCCAATTTTTTTTAACTCATAATCAATTCATCGTGCAACCAATGAGTCATCTTACAAAATGTGTCATTTGAAGGTAGTGTATATGTTGAAATAGGAATATTTTTCCTTATACATCACATGGGTTCAAATTGAATACAAGAGGGTGTAGGATCACAGTGGTTCAAATGGTGGCAATAGTGTAAAAAAAATGGGTTTACTTAGCAAAAATCTAAAAATGGATATTTGACTTTTTCTATGGGTTGGGTAGAAATTTTATTTGGTTTTGTAATGCCAAGTGAAAATGGATATCCATTTCTTAATAATGGATATGTTTAATGGTGACTTGTAGGTTTGACATAAAAAAACAAGGAAAATGGAAAAGGAAAACAAATATTCAAGAAGGAAAATTTGATATATGTTTTGGAGAGAAAAAAATTGTTAATGCATCAATGATTATCTAAAGGTAATTTTTTTAAAAAAAAATTAATTCAAACTTTTTATATGTGATTTAGGTTTTAATTTTTTTTATTTTAGTAATCATTATTTTTAAATCATAAATTTGTATGTTTTAAATTTTAAATAGGTAATATGAATGAGGTTCTGGTCAAAACCCAAACATTCCACCACTAAATCCTCCACCAAATTTCTCAAGACAAGCATGTCAAACAAAAATGAAGACCACAGTCACTATAAGCAAAAAGATCTCAAGGCATTATCATTAGATTATCAAGTCAAGTTCTCAAACTCAAACCACTGCTTCAAGCAGATATTATCAAAGATTTATTAGAAACCATCACTACATTTGTTACTATGATTTCATGCAAAGCATCCTCTTACAACCTTTCAAAGCATTAGACCACTACCAACCTAGTAAGAAAGGATCAGGAAAAGATAAAGATGACCATAAACATCTCAGATTGCTCAAGCAATCATTAGACATGACAATATCAGAGGAACACTATTAGAATCAAGAAAATGAGAGAAGCTAACTAAATTTCCATGAATTCATTGGATTTTCTATTTATAACCTCTTAGTTGATATCTAAGGGGTTGAATGATAAAACTATAAACACCTCCCCCTCATTGCATGCTTCTTTTTATTCACTAATAGATGTCACTTGTGCAGTATGCACAAGCTTAGATTTTTCCTCCTAGTTTTTCTTTCTTCTTGAAACCATTTGAATGCATGTCTTCTTAGGATGATTAATTGGTTTCAATAAATCACTCTTGCAATATTGTTCTTTATGTCCAAACCTATGACATCTATAGCATATGATTTTATTTCTTTTATTTAACCATTAAAAGGAGTTCTTATTACAACCCATTTTCCTTGCATGCATCCAACAGTCCATTGCCCTATGACCAAACTCATAACATGAATAATAATAACCATGAAAATAGTTTTTAAACCTAGATATTTGATGCTATCTTGAATGAAAAGATATTATGGACTTGTTCTCATTGGCTTGTGTAGGTTCATTTTATTTTGTCTTCTTCTTGTCTTCAGCACTAGGAGCAACAAAATAATATTTTAAATCTATATTCTTCCTTGGTGTTTCTCTAATCTTAGAATTCTTCCCTTTTTCAAGACCTAACCAAGTAGTGTCCTTGTGATGTTTTTTCTTGCTCAACATCTCATATAAACACCCAATACTCTTTTCAAACTAAAGTGACTTGTGTAATTTGGAAGATGCTTTTCCTAATTCATTTCTCAAAGAAGCTATCTTTGATTCATACTTCTCACAATCAACCTCTTTTTCCTTAAGTTGATCATTGACTTCTTTTGCAATTTTCTTAACTTCTACAACTTGAACCTTCAAATATATTATCAATTTTCTACTTATCTAAGATATGAAAGTATCTTGGCCTTGTACTCCTTTTCTTCTTGAAGCTACAACATTAATATTTGATTATCCATTCTAAGTTTCTTAATCTCATCAAGGGCACAAGTCATTTCACCTTCAAGATCAAATTCACATTCATTTTCATCAAACTCTTGTTCATAATCTCTCACAGAGCAATTTTCTTCTTTTTCAAAAAAAATTCTTCTCTTTCAAATGTATCAATCTGCAAGGGTGTCTTTTTCAACAACTCATCACTTTGATACATATCAATTAGTTTTCCCAAAACCTCCTTTGCATCCTTACAATACATAACTTTATAAATGATCTCATTTGAAAAACCACTAAAGATAGCATCTATAGCCCTAGCATTGAATTTAAGAGCATTCTTCTCATCAATAGTAGAAGGAGATGTTGAAGATACTGAACAACCTTTCTCTACTACTTCCCACACACCAAATCCTAATGAAGATAAATAGGTCTCTATCCAAAGTTTCTAAAAAATAAAATTGGTTCCCTCAAATTGAGGTGTTCTAGATATAGGATACTCTTCCATTTTTGAGTCATTGTTTATAATTGTTTCTCCATCATTCTTTGTATTTGGTTCAAGTAGTGCTTGTTGTTTATTACTCTGTTGAGTATTTATTTTTCCTTTATTTCTTTTTATTTTTTCCATGATAGGTACTCCACTACCAGGAACCCCTAAGTAGGTTAAAATTTGTGCAAGGGTATGGCTCTAATACCACTTGTTGGAGTACATAACCAATGAGAGAGGGAGAGGTGAATTAGTGGTTCAAGTTACAAATCAAATCTAACTTGATTAAACCTCACAAATTTATGCATATAATCTTCAAATTCCATAGATATTCAAATACTGCGAGGAGAACAATGAAATGTAGACTAAAATTCTTGAACAAGTATGATTGACTAGGCACACATAGATCCCAAATCAAGAAGGACCACAACACAGTGTTTTTGAGTGGAAAACCCTATTCAAGGATTAAAAAACCACTCTAAAAATTCACTTTTATAGGCCTTACTAGAAAAAGAGAATCTCATTGATTAGCATCACTAGCTACATAATAAGCCTCACTGGTAAAACAAGAAACTACGTTGGTTATAGCCTCATTAGCAAAACAAGAAACCTCACTCATTGAAATTTATATGCCTCATTGGATATACTATGTGCCTCACTGGAAAACACACCAGTTTCAATAACTCTAGAAATAAACTAGATCAAAGGGTTACTCTATTTCTAGACAATACATTTTTCATCATTAACAAACTTTATCTCCCTTGTTCACACATACTTCCTCATAGTGCCCAATCCAATAACAAAACATATAACTTCTAGATGCAAGCAAAGTACAAAAACATCATTTTACTCTTGATGGTCTTCCATTCAATTTCTCCCCTTTTCATTGTCTAAACACCAACACATTTTTTCTTAAGCATTTTGTGATTATCTTTATAATCTTCTCACCAAACCAGTCCTTGATTAGAGTCCATTCAAAAATTTTGGCAGCTATTACTGATCACATTCAGATTTTGATTCACTCCTTAACAACCAATACATTGATTCATTCACAACAGTATAATGAATGACATTCTTCTTATAGGACTCTACTCATCTCATCCAACATTAAGAAGATATACTCTAATATTAATGAAGATAATAATATATATATATATATATAACAATAATGTGTGTATATATAAATTAAAGTAACAAGTAAATATGTTTATATAAAAATAACATAAGTAAATGTTACTATGACGTAATAAAAAATCAAAAAATAACTAAATTAGGGGAAAACTAGAAACGAAGATTAATAAGAAAGGCTAAGGGAAAAGAAAAATACAAAAGTTAAAAAATAAAAATAAAAATAAAATAAAGCCCAATAAACAATGATAAATTGATTTTTTAAGAAAATATAAAAATGAATTTAAAGTATATATAAATATAAAATGAATAAGTGTATATGAATACAAAAGAATTAAGAAATAACAAATGGCAGATATAATTATACACAAAAGTAAAAAATAATCAGCACAATAAGAGTAAGAATACTATATATAAAAAGGACAAAAAGAAAAATAAGCTAAAAATTTAAGGAAGCTATGAGAGAAAAGGAAGCTTATTTTTCTTTTTGTCCTTTTTATATATAGTATTCTTACTCTTATTGTGCTGATTATTTCTTACTTTTGTGTATAATTATATCTGCCATTTGTTATTTCTTAATCCTTTTGTATTCATATACACTTATTCATTTTATATTTATATATACTTTATATTCATTTTTATATTTTCTTAAAAAATCAATTTATCATTGTTTATTGGGCTTTATTTTATTTTTATTTTTATTTTTTAACTTTTGTATTTTTCTTTTCCTTTAGCCTTTCTTATTAATCTTCGTTTCTCGTTTTCCCCTAATTTAGTTATTTTTTGATTTTTTATTACGTCATAGTAACATTTATTTATGTTATTTTTATATAAACATATTTACTTGTTACTTTAATTTATATATACACACAGTATTGTTATATATATAGATATTATTATTATTATTATCTTCATTAATATACATTTAATATTTATTTATACTTTTCATTTTTCATAATAATTTGATTTTATTATATCAGTGATTGTTGGGCTTTGTTTTTTAACTTTTGTATCTCTCATTTCCTTTAGCCTTTCTTATTAATATTTAGTTCTCATTTTCCCCTAATTTAGTTATTTTTTGATTTTTTATTACATTTATATGCATCTATTTATGTTATTTACCTTTACACGTTGTACATATCACTTTCATTTATATATATATTTGTATTTTATTTAATTTATTTATTATTATTTTTCATAAAAATCATTGTTCTTTCTTTGTTAGTCGGGTTTTATTTTTAACATATATATCTTTTATTTCCTTTATTCATCTTTTCATAGGTTTCTTCTTATATTTTAGAGTGTGTAGAATATCATGTTAATTTTGATATTCTTGGTTTTTGTTTATTTGAATTGTCTTTATCTTGTCCTCTCCCTTCTTGAATTGTGTGTAATTTTATTTTATTCTAATTTATTTTCTTTCCCACCCTCTATTTATCTTGTCTTGGGCTGCAATCTCTCATTCTACTCCTACAGCTCTCTTTCATCCTAATGATGAATCACGGAGTGTGATTCAAAACATTGATGCAAAAAAACAACACACAATTAAATCCAGAAAAATATCTCACAATATTATGGACTGTGGAAATCTAATGTCTTTCATGTGTTCATCTTCAAGAAGAAACATATAGAGACAGTTTCAAAGAACAAAAACATCTCGCATCTTGTAGAGACCGTTTCTTTTTCAAAAATTGAAAATGCCAAATGTTATGTTCCTTTCTATTAAGTAACCACATTTCAAACTATGAAATACCTTGATCAGAAACTTGTGTAGTCCTTCAAAAACTGATCATTGGTTGTTTAGAAATAAGTCTTAGATAGAGACTTAAGCAATGTTTTAAACCCATGATAATAAATCGGATTTAAAATATAAGATATGAAGACTTGTATTATAAACCATAATGTGTCTTAAACCCTAGATCTTTAGGGTTTTAAAATAAACCTGTGGACACTAAAAAAGTAACCCTTCTACTTTTTCTGTCTCGTTTGGGCTCTCCTTGTGATTTTGGCTTAATTTTTCCTTAATTTAATGTTGTGAGGTGTTTTACACATCCACATTAGGTCTTGGTCCCTTGCAAACAGAATAAAATGCATTTATCAATGTCTTGTAAAGGTGTTGTAAAGTGTTGTAAATGACCTTCACACTTTTCTAGACTTTTATTAAGCACTTAAGTCTAATGGACCTATCTTTCCCTTAATTCAGTGTTGTAAAATGTATTTAATTGCATTCTCACATTAATCTAGAAGGCTTGAAAATTAAACCCAGCCTTAATCTAGTGTTGTAATGTGTTTTACACATCCACATTGGATCTTGTGCCTTTCTAGACTAAGTGGACCTCATTTTAATGTTGTAGAGTGTATTTAACCACACTTTCACATTGAACTTTGTGTCCCTATCCCTAATAACCCTTTATATCATCATTAATAGGCCCTTAGAACCCTTATTTTTGCATCCCAAGGCATATTTTGACTAATATCCCAACAAAAACACTTTAAAATACCAAAATCTTGAAGAACCACCTCAAAAACCTCAAGGTGGGACTCCCTTTTCACCTTGGGTGAATGAGTCCCCTTAGGTGGGACACATTCTCCGAGGGTGGCAAATGAGTCCCTTTTGGGGACTTTTTCAAAATTGAGTGGGAAAATTGCAATTCTAGCTTGAATTTTGATGATTGTCGGCCTTGGGGATCAAAATAATGACAATTTGAGTGCCTTGCCTATATAAATGCACTCTAAAAAAAAATCATAAGGTATTCAAGTTCTCAAGTCAAGCAAGCAATAGTTAGGCATCTCAAGTCTTCATAAGGTCATCAAGATAGCATTCAAGATCATTTCTAAGGCATTCAAGGGAAAATTATTCATCCATTGTTGCAGCAACTCAAGATCCATCATCATGGAAAGTTTCTAATTGCATTACTTCATGTTCATGTTCCATTATCTTATTTCATCATTTTTGTTTAATTACCTAAAAGGGGTTTGACCAAGGTAAACCCCCATCCCCTAACAATCAACATTTTCTCTCTTTCCTTATGTGATTGTAGATCTAAGTACTTTGAAGGCTTGGAGATGATTGAAGAATATGTTTCAAGATTGTTGGAGTCATCTCCCTATTGGAAAGGTAAAAATATTCACAAAAAGTCACTTACAACCCTAAAAATTAGGGTTTCAGATCTGGACATTTGGAGGTACAGATTGAGCAAAGTGAGAGCTACAGATTCCACTTCTGAGTTTCCAAAAAATTCAAACTGGACTCATTCACCATTAGTGGAGAATGAGTCCCACTGTACCTTTTTCATATTTTTTTATTGCTTTGGATACCCATTTGGCTAAAACAAGCTCCGATGCAGTTTTCCAGAATTAGGAATGATTCGCCTAGAGTGGCGAATGAGTCCCACCAGGCTTAAAAATTAAAATTTTTAGAATTTTAGAGCTATTTACAATCTCTTCAAGGTTTCCAGGTGCACAACATTCACATCTTTACTCTTTTGTTCTTCTTTATTTACATTTCTAAGGATTTTCTTACGTCATTTAGCATTTGTTTGTATACCACACCATGTTTTCCAGTTCATTGTGTTTTCCAAGTTTACACTTGGTGGTGAACCCCTTTCTTTTCTCCATCCCCAAGGATACCTTATAGTCATATCTCTCACATCCTTCATTGGGTTGAGATCTCTAAGGTATTCCTGAATGTGGATATTGTGAAATCGGATCCCTCTCCTTGTACCCATTTTTGTGGAAAAGGAAGTGAAGCATCTATTTCTAGTGTCCACATTTTGGTGAACCTAACTTTTGAACATCATAATTTTAATTTGGGAGTGCATTTACATCCTAGATTTAGCTTACATTAACTTTACACTAGGATTTTCATTGATTAATTTGCATTCTAGGGTTTAAAATTTTTGCATTAGTGAAAGTGAATATACCTGTTGTATTTTTGCATCTCAAATCACCAAAAATCATATAAAAGTTGCATTTGTATTTCATATACAGGTCATACAACATAAAAAGCATAAAAATCAATTGAAAATTGAAAAAAAAATTGAAAAAAATCCCTACTTGGACTCATTCACCACCTTGGGCGAATCAGTCCCAGTGCACCTATGAAACTATCTTTTATAGCACTAAAAAATTTGTTTATGCACTTTTGTTTGCTGCCATTAACTATCTATATCAGTTGGTTGAGTTTCTTTTACATGCATTTCATTAGATCTAGCTTAAATTAGCTCATTTCATGCATTTCTCAATTTTCAAATTTGCATTTACAACATTTCATCTTTCAGTTTGTTGCATAATGTAATCAGAAAATTACCTTGTTTCACATCTAAAAATTGCATTTAAGCACTACTGAATTTGACTCCATTTTCCAACGAATGTTCGTCGGTCATTCGACAAACATTTGTTGAAAAATTGATGAATTGATGAAAAAAATTTCATCGCTATTTTTTTGTCAAAAGTCCAATGACGAATTAAACGTCAAAATAATAGCGTAGATTCGTCAGTCATCGGCATCATAAAATGACTCAGATGTTCATTGGAATATTGACGAAAACTTCATGTATCCATCGATGAATTACAACCAAAATGCAATTGCAATGACTCTTTTGAAGTGTCAAAACAACACCATAATTTTGTCACCATTTCGACGAAATGGGAAAGGAGTAGCATCGAAACAACACCAGAAGTTCGTCACCATTTCGACAAAATGGGCAAGGAGTAGCGTCAAAACAACACCAGAAGT
Source organism: Sequoia sempervirens (assembly GCA_007258455.2). Classification (NCBI taxonomy): domain Eukaryota; kingdom Viridiplantae; phylum Streptophyta; class Pinopsida; order Cupressales; family Cupressaceae; genus Sequoia; species Sequoia sempervirens. The sequence goes on from VDFB02270651.1 coordinate 441,402,668, forward strand.
TCGTCGCCATTTCGACAAAATGGGCAAGGAGTAGCATTGAAACAACACCAGAAGTTTGTCACCATTTCAACAAAATGGCAAGGAGTTACAATGAATCTTTCATCGTAGCTATATAGCAACTTCGTCATACCTTTTCGGTGATTCTTCGGTGGCTTTCGTCGAAATTGCAACGAAACAATGTAATTTTGAAAAAAAAATAGTTGAAATGTACCATCGCGAAGACTCTTGGAAATGACCACCAAAACCAACCCATCGGTGAGAGATCCATCATCGGCATAGGATAGAAAACTCACTCTGATAGTCCATTTCTTACCGATGACTTCCGTCGGCAAAACAGATCCAATGTCACACCGATTTGACCTCTTCAGGAGTTCTGAACACTGTTGGTTATCAACAAGACATTCTGAGGGTCTCACCGATTAAACAAGTGTCTAAGAGCAAGTAAACAAATGGAACCTATTAATTTTCTTATTTTGGGGTTCTTTAAATCATAGAATAGATATCATCTTCTTGTGTATAATGTACTTATATTCATATTTGAATTTGAGACCAATTGTCATTGCACATTCCATTTTACTTGCATAGATTATTCTATAAGCAATATATTGATAATTCCAAATGATTTATGGTGTTGTACAACTCTACCTATCATCACAGTTCTAATGTTCCCCCCTAGAGAATCCTACAAAGACAAGTTTACAATACCAAGTCAAATAATATGAAAAAGACTTACTTCCATACAAATTAAATGATTATTCTCACAATGGAAATTGTCTAATTACAACAATTCCATGAAAGGTTATCCATGCTTCATAAGAGATGACTGATCATACATACCGACTGGAAGATGCATAGAAAAAGCATTACACTTGAGAACAACCAAGGGCTAACAAGGGAAGGAGTTAAGAAACATCTGGATTGAAGAGAAAATGTGTAGGGAAAATGTTGAGCAATGTCAAGAGATCAAAGCTTGTAGAACATATTCTTGACCTAATCAAACTCTTGAACAACTTAAAAAAAATTAAAATACTAACACATACATGAGACATGTAATGAACTTCCAATATTTGTTATCTTTTTCATTAATGTAGAGGTAGGTAAAGGAGAAATAATTATAATTGTAACACTATTTATAGTCCAGTAAATTATGTTCATAATTTGTGTTGAATGGACCTCAATTTTATTATTATACTACCCATCTAATACCACATTTTAATTCAGGGTTCAACTATCTCAAATCTAAAGAAGCACCTTCAATTAACCATTTAAAGTACTATAAAATAAGGTAAGACTTTTACTTGAGAAAGATTGGGTACACTTGTAGGATTAAAGTTCTCGCAATCATTAGGATTTATTGGCACATAGACACAACATGTAACATATGAAGAAATGGATGACTACAAGTTAGTGAAATGGTCCTTAATATGTGACTGGTTTGCAAATTGATTGGTAGAAAATAAGGTTACAAATAGATCTACATGAAAAATTATGAGGACAATCTACTGTAATCATCAAAATAGATGAAAAGTGCAAAGGAAAGAGCTGAGCTACATCTCTAGAGCCTAAAAAAACACATGCAAGAAACATAAAAAAAATAACAAACCATTTTTTGGATGAATACAAAATGGTGCCTTCAGCAAGTGATTCATATGCTTTCACACCTGACAGGACATTAAGAATATTTTAGTCTTCCTCTATGAAATTAACTACTTACAGAATAAACCCATAAACCAATATTATATACCTCCATGTCTAGCCGAGGGTAGGTATAAGAGAAAAAAAATTCTTCAATGCAATGCTGAAAAATATCAATGTGTGTGTAGGTTTGTATTACTCAAAATATCATTTCACTGCCTAAGGAAAAATACCAAAGTGATGTTTTAAATTTCAATCTTCACATAGGCTCCCTTATTGCTACACATGCATATACAAGCATTATTTGAGCTCTAAACTATTCAAATATTAAGGATTTAATTAGCTATAAGATGGAAAGTTGTTGTTTAGACATAATCCATCATCTTTTACATATCTTTATTCACTCCTAGCACTTCAGATAAATTTGTGTAAATGAGACAGAAATGTGAATCTTTTATGACAAAGAATATTCTTAAAAGGAGGGGGGAGAGAGAAAAGGGTAGGGGGCAAGAGAATGCTTGAATGTATAGCAAAGTATAAAATTTGATCATTATAACAATGAAATGAATCTTAAGTTTGAAGCATTAATATCATTTACAACATTTATGATCAAGAATGAATGTAAGTAGAGAAAATTTTGCATACCTGCAGATGGTATAAAATTTCATGGTTAAGTGGAAGCCTCCCATCAACAACAAGATCCACATATCCATGTATCTATCTCAATCAAGCCTCTAAACCCTTCAAAGTTGTCAATTTTTCCACTAACCTGTTATGCACAAAAGTCAAATTTTAGAGTTATGTCACCACTAAAAATAGAAGAAACAAAGCTTTGAAACCAAATCCACACACAACACAATGTGGTCTTAATACAAATCCATACAAACAAACAAAACTCATAACATTAGAATGGAAACAACTTCAAATTATGATGCAGAGCATGGATTCAAGGTATAAAGAATCATTTTTCTGCCACCATAGTGAAAAGTTAGCACTTTCTTTCATCTTTACACATTGGTTTGATGCTTCAAATAATGCATTTCTTATATTGAAAAGTGCATTACCTTATTGAGCTTCTCTTTGTTTCGAAAGTAGTTTAATATTCTCTACTTAATAAGGCCAACCACGTGATGGTGGAAGCTAATTTTGCCCCTCCCCCCCCTCACATCACTCTCAATTCCCCATACCCAATCATATAACATTAATCATTCATTCATCCATTAATAACATATAACATTCATTAATTAACTTATTCACATTCATTCATTAACATATAATATTCATTCTTTCATTTTTTACATATTATCAAAAATATGGTTGTCATGATATGATTACAATCACTTCTTTTTTCTTTTTTAAAGCTAAAAAAATCTGAAGTGGAGTATAATTTTCTAAATCATCTATCCCCCCTTTAGTTGTTCTTCCCTCTACCCGTGATATTAATGTACGCCTAGTCGTCTTCTCATGACGTGGACGCTGCTGCAAGGGGGGGTCTACTACAATAAAAAAGAAATGTTAAACTAATATGTTTTATTATTATTGTTACAAGTATTTCATTAATTAAAAGAACATTAGAGTGGTTCTCTTTACCTGATGGGTCCACATCATGTTCCTGAACATTTGTTATAGACTCATGGTCAATATGTTGAACACTCTCTAAATCCTGATCTGTAGTTGAAACATGAAAGGTTACATTAATTAATACACCAATTGAAATTAAATATGTTTAAGAGAACATGAGAGTGGTCCTCTTTACCTGATGGGGCCACATCATGTTCCTGATCTTCTCTAGCCTGATCATGCTCAACACGTTGATCACGCTCTACATGCTCTAAATCTGAAACACGAAAGGTTACATTAATTAATACACCAATTGCAATTAGATATGTTTAAAAGAACTTTAGAGTGGTCCTCTTTACCGGATGGGGCCACATCATGTTCCTGATCTTCTCTAGCCTGATCATGCTCAACATGTTGATCACGCTCTACATGCTCTAAAGTACTGAGATGCACACCATGACCTTCATCTACAGGTTGTGCTCCACCCTCACCAGGCTGCATTCCAATGTCATGTGTAGTATTATCATTGTTTGAATGTTTAAAACAAATAGGCATGTAATCACTTTATGGTAGAAATTAATATTGAATAGATTGCACAAGTATTCAATTTTAAATAAACTTTATTGAGTTTATTTACCTGCGTGTCGAATGTAGTGGAAGATTGTGTTTGCCCAGTCAAGACTCTTAGGCATTCAGCCACGGCTCCATAGCCTTGCTGGAAGGAAATCTTGAGGTCATCTTTTGTGGGAACTCTATTGAATTCAAAGCCCTACATTTTTGTATAAGATCATGAATTTTGCTTCTATGGTGTGATAAAACCAAAATTGTTTTCAATTTATTATTTGGATACAATATTTCATTTATTGATACTTACAATTTGTGCAACTAATTTCATATAACCACCAGAGCCAAGTTTGTGTTGCCTATTTTTTTCTAGTCTTTCCTTTGTTGCCTTCGATGTGTCGGGCAGCCTATGAAAAGTTTGAAATATGTTAGATTATGTAAAAAGAAAGAGTAATCAGTATATAATTACATTGTTGATAGTATCACATACCTTCCTTGGCTCGGTGGTGTCTTTCCTTTTGTCTTTTCAACCTTCTCCTTTCCATCTGACACCAGGTCCTTCCACTCCCTCTCCAGAATCATGGGGGGATGCTCATACTTTTTGTTCTTCTCTAAATGTGACCTATATTGGTCCCTCACATACTTTAAATTCGTACCAGCTTTCTTAAGGACCTTGGTTCAGTTGAATGTTTTATCACCAAAGAGCACAAATAAATAGTTAGTGAGCTCATCTTTTAAATCTTGATTTTGGGCATTCCACCGTGTACATATGGTGGGCCTGAAGAGCTCCAATGTAATATCACTTAGATGTTTATAAAAAAAATCATTTCCTGCAAAATGATCATGGGATCAATAGTCTAAAAAGAGCAATCAATAAGTAAATTTCAATTGGATTATATATAATAATAATTAAAACATTTTAAAGTAGCTGAGACCTTCTCTATCTTTATGGGAATGAAATCCTTGATCACCACAAATGTGACCAGCAATTTTCTCGTACTAGTAATACGGGCAGATCTAGGAAATGCTACTAAAATATCACCAGTACTAGTGGCCTTTGCATCCCTAGATACATGGCCTGACACATGTTCTGGCCTGTGTTCGCTGCCAGAGGGTGCACTAAGGGATGCCTGCATGGTATGTGTTTTTGAAATTTCATATGACAATATAGGCACGAATGATGGGGTCAAATGATGTGATGTATGTGCAGGAAGATTAGGATGGATACTTGTACCAAACCCTACTCCTTGGGTAGCACTTGCAGTACCTTGATCATGGCCAGGAGCATCATGAGGATGCAAAAAATACTATAAAAATAACACATATTTTAGTTCATGACATAAAAGAGTACAAAATATAAAACCATGAATGAACTTATGTTATAATTAAAGACTTCATAACAACTTACTTGCAAGTATTGTGATCTCTCAGTTAATATTTTAACCCTCTCTCTTATCTCATATGTTTGAGGCACTATGAATAACAACTTAAGGATTTCTTCATTGCATTTTTTTTTGGGTCTTCCTTATCATATTGAGAGGCTTTGTTGAATAAGCAATGTCATCACATAATATTGACTGCACCTCCCTATGGATGCTCTCATCTACTGCTGGTGCCTTTCCCCAATTAGTCAATTGCAACAAGAATATTAAAAACATTATCAAAATTAACCCAATAACAACATAAGGGTATGTGCAGGATCATCATGGAAAAAATAGGCCCTTAAGTGGCAAATAATTCAAGAAATTAGAGTTAGGCAACTTGATGTAAAAATTTGAATAAGTTATCTATATTATTTCAAAAATGTATAAGAATAGAATCTCTAGAAAATTGAATGTAGTTTCTAAACTACTAGGTTTATTTAAAAATAAAAAAATCTATTTGGTGAAAATTTGAAATTTCAATGCAGTAGTACTTAAAATTCAGGGAAAAAAAGTAGGTGTCTATCTGACCACGCTAACCACAATAAAATGATAATGTTTTTTTGTAAGATTTAAGATATAAGTAGAGGACTCATGTCCATATGTGATGTATATTTTTTGTAATTTTTTTCCAAGTAAATAATTACTATGAATTTTTTATTACAACTTTTTAAAAATATAAAAACATGTATGTCTGACCACCTTAACTTGGTCAAAACTTCATGAAATTCATTTTTTTTTATAATCCTATAGTATGCAAAGCATATAATGTGACACATGTTTTGGATTTAGAAAATGTGATACCGTTTGAAAGCTATACATGTTTTTCAATCAGCCTATCATTCAGGACTTTAGTTGTAATTCAAATAGAAAATGAATAATAAAAACCCTTTTCGCTTCATCAATTTTGGAAAAAAAAAAGTCGTCAGCCACATACCCTACACATACCCATCATATCACCACTTTTTGGCCCATCATGATCCCGCACATACCCATAATAATAAAACATTTTGCTCAGATCTAATTTGTACAATTACAATGAGGTAAACCTATCAGGTAGAAGTGCCTGAAGATAAATCACGATCTGTGCTCTAGGTCGAGCCTTCTCCATACGATCAATGTCTCACCATGACAAAAATTAAATATAAAAAAACATTACCGAAATGAAACCAACAGACTTATGAAAAAAAACATAAGAATAAAATGGTATATTGGAGTCATTAATTGGAGGTTGGGTAAAATGGTACATAGTACGTACCACCCCCATAGTAACTGTGTTTGTAACTAAGCGATTCAAATTGTAATTGATTAGCAACTCTTCCCCTACAGTTATTGATTTTATTGCACATAAGAATACACGGTTTCCCTCACGCGCCTCGAATATGCAATTGGGTTGCTTATTTGTTGACCTAGGTCATGTACTGTTTATAAACCCTACAATATTCCCTGATGCTTTTGGCCTTCTTTCAATGTACATAGCCACTCCTTTATTTTGATCCTTATCTTTTAGTTGTATATAATTTACTGACAGCACATACCTACGCATACTTCATGTATATCGAACCAGTTGCATCCAATCTTTGTAACTGTAATAGGGTCTGACATACTCCATCAATTCAGTAACTTTGTCGTAATAGACCTTTATGTCGTCCATTCAATATAGGCCCAAACCATGTAGTGACGATGGTGCTATGTGATATATCCTCTTGTTGACAAAAAAATTAGTGTTTATTAGAGAAAGTTCTTTGGTTACCCATTTTTTTTGTAGATGTTTGTACCTCAAGGGCACCTTGACGTCACCTATGCTCTCATCATCATAAGAACATGACCCCCCTTCAGCAATAAAAAAATTCCATGCATTTACAGAATTGTCTTCTAATATTTTGACCTCTAGTTGATCTTCCTCTTTTAGACATAGTACTACATGTCTCGCTTTCCTCTTCTCTTCCTAAATTTCCCTCGCTCGAGGAAAACAAATCTAACAAATACCTATTTGGTGGTATCTACACTCATAAGGATGTTGGATGAAGTTCTTTCATGGTGATGTGATCCTAAGGTGACATTATGATTAATCTATCATTTCATCGCTAGAATTTCGCAAGTTATAACATAATCAAATCTTGATAGATTGCAAGTTATTGTTACTACCGTCTGAATGTGTCCATCACAAATAAAATCTACTTAACGTTTTAACTCCCAAACTTTGTAACAAGTGTTAAATGTGACTATGGTCCACCTTTTACACAACCAAGGCCTCAAATGTATTCTCTAATTGTAATCAAAGGACTTTTTCTCTTCATTCAAGTAAATAAACTTGAAGGGAAACACCACCAAGTGGTTTATTGGACACCTACATGACTAAAAATAGTAGAAAATTTACATTTAATTTCCATATGTCTAAGTGGTTAACGGGGAGGGAGTGTGTACTAGGCCTGTTAAGTCATCATAAGTTTATGCTTTGGCAATATTTTTTTTTAAGTCATCTTAAATCTTCCTATGTCTAATTGCTAGGAGACTTTTGGTATGTTTTAAGGTAGGATGATTGATGAAAGAGCCCAAAGATCCTTTCTCCACAGTATCCAGGTACACATAGCAGCAGTCTTCTCTTATACAGTTGGACATTATTTAAAGAATTTAGCTAGGAATTATTCATTTAACCTAAGGTTTTCTCATAATGCCATCATTGGAAAAGTATGATCAAATTCTTCTATTATGAAGAATTGGTCTATGTGCCTCTAGCAATCACTATAAATGTTTGTAAGGATAAAATGACTAATTGCATCAGGTAGGAGAGAATCAACTTTGAGTTCTTCAAAGATTATATTCCTCTATTCATAATTTTTAAGGGTTGTGTGTGGAGGAGGCTATCACTACCAAGAAGGGAGGAGACCTTTCCTTGTATTCTTTTATAATTTTCATTATTCTTATTTATTTTACACTTACATTTACAAATACACATACATATGCATTTACTGTTTTCATTTATTTCTCATGTAGTTTAATAGTTTGATCGATTTCATATTATATGTGTTGAAGACTTTAGAATTTTAATTACATTAATTTATCGATATGTTGTATCTATAACACTACAAAACCATATGCTCTTTGCATTTACACTTGCATTTAGAAATGCACATTTATATACATAGACATAGATTTCTTTAATGATATGATGCATTTATTGTTCTAGGAGAGCATCCAATAATTGTATTTACATTTACATTTAAAAATACATATACATACATACATACATACATACATACATACATACATACATACATACATACATACATATATATATGTGTGTGTGTGTGTATGTATATCATTTATATTTAGTGTTTAGAAAGAACCCATTAAGTCTGCACATGGATAAAAATTCATAAAATTAGATCTCCCATACATGTTTTGTTGAAACCTAGGCTTAAACCTCTCATTTCAAATGATTTTCTTCACAAAACTATTGAGTACAGCAGCTATACCTTATTTATTTCTCATCCTACACCCTATTCATGCATCCTACAATTACAACAGTATCCATGGGGCCTCTTACACAAGCTACAGTAATCATAAAATGTGTGTGCCCCTGCATCATCATGTTTCACTAAAACCAAAGTAGGGTAACTCGATATGATTTGTTGGTGAGTCAGATGGACAAAAATCATTAGCACCAGCTCATTCTGGAGTCTTTGAAAGAGAAGCTAATCGTGGTAGTTAAGTACAAACCTTTATAGTGTCAAGGTGAATGAGGTGATCAATTTTATTGGCCAACTGATGAAGAGTACCAAAAATGGGTAAATGTATATTTAACTAAAGAAGATTGAAAAGGAGTAGGCTGCTAACGGTTGACAAATTAGCTATTGCAGTTACAACAGATTCCATTTTTTTTTTGGTGATAGTCTAGGCATGGAATTCTTGAATATTTTTGTTGCTACATCAACCATTCTTAGCGGGCACAATGAAAAAGAAGATTCTCTAGGGAGATTGTTGTTGTAACAAATTTTTGGAATATCACAAGGTGGTCCAATTGGCTGGTGACACATGTGATTTCTGGCCTGATGCTTTTTTGCTCCTTCTTTTCTATATGAAGGATTTCTGCCTAGAAGTACCAAGTTAGTAAAGTTAGATATTTTGGTCGTGTCTAGATGAAGTTGCAGAGCAAATTGTAAAGTCCGAAGGGTTTTAGGAAAAATGCAATTAGGTTCTTGATTCATTCTCAGAGGCAGGTTTTTAATTCATGGGGATTTGATATTTTATGACAATACTGGCATTTGAATTGATATGATTAATTCAAACTCATGTCTCTCCATTGTACAAGAATATTTGAATTTTGAATAAAATGATCAAGGGTTGTTTCGTTCATCTCACTGTTGTGGTGTGTATGATTCTTGTTCCAGCTTTAATTCAAGGAATTAATTAAAATGCTTGAATGGGATTGTAGGTGGATATGTTTTGTATAAGGATTTGATAAGTAGTATTGGGTTAGAATACATATTGATGAGATTGTAAAGAAATTTTATCAAGGATCTTATATGTTATGTGTTAAATCTGTCATAAACCCTTAGATGCTTATAAATTTGACTCCTCCAATGGATATATGGCACTGATCTAAGTTTTACTTATTCGTAGGGTTAAGTATTTATTTTCCTTTACCTAGATCTTGCTACAAATTGCAAATCAATGACTATCTTATATTGTGAAATGTTGTTGTAGTTATCCCATGCTCCAAATAGTTGATATTATTGATAAACAACCAATTCTATTCAAGATATCCTATTATGTTGAGTCATTAAATGAGATTATCCGCTATTGTTAATGTTAAGTTTTATGATGATGGTGCAGAGGTTGTAAACACATTAGATCACCTCCCCGGCGTCTTGGCAGACCAAAGTGTAGGAGGTCTTTCAAATCCTCGTCATTGGTCCAAATCCTCTGTCATTTCTTTATTGGAATTTGAAATCTATTGTAGATTAGAATAACCTCGAAGTACTACATAAACAACCAACACCTTGCATATTTTTGTGGTGGAGGTATTAAAGAAGAATTGTATGCCTCTATTTCCATTCATTAGATCTACCTTAGCCTAGCATATACTTGGGCTAAGTCTACAATTGCTTTAGACTCATGCAATGAAGGCTATGTGTGATGAAATACTAGACCTCAACCAAGATGTGGGTAGATTATAGGAGTTTTTCCAAGACCTGAGACTGGTCGATAAAAATGTGAAAGACAGCTATTTTTTTTTCTTATCTTATACCATTTTACGAGAATGGGGGTGCCAATGTATGAGAAGATCTTTGGAAACTAGGCATGAAAATTGAAGGTTAAATAGAATGGGGGTGCCAAACTTACAGTACTCATTGCCCCTTGGTCGTTGATTTTCCCTGAGTGCCCTCAACCTCATCCTTGGTGCTTGTATTGACCTTCTTTTCACTCCTCCAAACCCTTCCTCGGCATTGATATTGACCTTGTTTTCACTCCTCCAAACTCTTCACCGGCGTTGGTATTGACCTTGTTTTAACTCCAAAATCTTCCTCAGCACTAGCATTGACCTTGTTTTCACTACCCCAAACTCTTCCTCGGCCCTGGCATTGAATTTTTTTTCACTACTCCAAACTCTTCCTCAATGCTGGTATTGACTTTTCACTTCTCCAATTTGATGAGCTACAACCTGGTTTCATTAGGTTTTACAGTATGTTAATTAAGTTGAAAATTTTGGTGCCATTTAGCTAGGTTTTAATATTCTACACAGGCATATATTAGCTATATTTTATTATATAATAAATAATAAAATTATTCAACTTATTGGTAATATATATTATATTCTTTAACAAAAGAATACGTGATAAAATTATTATAGCCTAATAATTACTACGCATACTTATAATACAAAATATAATTAATATAACATATTTAATATAATACAGTAATATATATTAATATGAGAGAGAAACTAAATTTTGATTTGTTGCAGTACACATCCAAGGATGTATGTAGTCCTTCAGAGTTATGCTCTGGCAGTAGTATGCCATTTGATTAAAAAGAGATACCTTCCTTTTAAAGACCTCTCTCAATGTACCCATTGCACACTTAAGGAGACAAAGATAAATATAGGGAAGAAAATATAGAGAAGGAGATAATGACAAACATACAAATAGAAAGGGAGACAAAGAGATAGAGAGGGGTAGAGAGATAAAGAGATAAGAATGAATAGATAGAGATATAGGGAGGGTGATTGATATATCTCTCCCTGTCGCTCTCTATATCTCCCACTATCTATGTCACTCCCGCCTCTTCCCCCCTCTATCTATTGAGTTATCTCTCCCTCTCCCCCCTTTCTCTCTCATTCACTTCATCTCTCCCTCCATCTCTCCTACTCTATATCTTTCTTTCTATCTATATCCTTTTCTCCTCCTCTCTATCTTTCACTATCTCCTCTCCTATCCCCCCTATCCATATCGACTATCTCCACCTCTTCCTTTCTTCCTCCCATATTCTCCATCTCTCTTCCCATATATATTTCTATCTATCTCTTTCTCCAAGATTCATCTCTATCTCCCATATTAACTAAGAACCCACCCAAGCATACAGTATATGTTGGTAAAACTATAATAGTGTTTTATTAAACTATAAGTAACACTTATCTTTCTAATGTCAAGCCTTCTTATAAAAATAGAGTTTTATTAAACTATAAGTAGATTATTGTCACCACTCTTCATTCAACATGAAATGCCAAATTTAGCAATTGTTTTGTTGCTTTTTTCAAGTTTCATTAACCAAGCTATTTACTAGGTTGAATAAAGTTGTGTTATGACCGTTCATCTCTTTAAAATAATTAGACAATATTAGCAAGATCGGGAAGGGGAGAAAACTAAACTCCTTCAAAATAGGGATAGTTGTGGGTTTGTTGGTTTTCTTTGTATACTATATACTTAGGTCCTCTAGGATAAATAAGTCAATTTAGATCATTTTCTTAGTTGTGTATCCTAACTAATATAGAGTAAGATTTTTCATTTTAATTGACTACTACATAATAGTTTATGTGTTGAAAGAATTGTTTCCATTCTTTGTAATTTTTACATTGGAATACAAATCATATTAAATTTCAAGCTAATATACTTCTTTCATAAAGATATTTGTTTGAAATAAGTGCTTCATAACCCATCTAATCAAATCATTATTAACCTACAAAAAGGCAATAGGAATTTTCTAAAGAAAAGAACACTTGACCCAATCATAAGTGTATGGACTTTTAAGAAAGGAGTGATCCACCTTAGCAATAACAACTACCTAATTTAGACCTAGGTATGTGTAGGATCATGATGGGCCACAAAGTGGCAACATGAAAAAAGTAGCATTTTGAACTCGCCAAAAAATGCCAAAATCCCGAGTGGACTTTTTTTTGGTTTGGGTGTCAGTACATTACTCTATATCAATGCCCAAGCCAAAGTACTACAAATTGGATATCCAATTTGTTTTTGATATCCAATTCGTGTCTAATATCTAATTTGAAAAACATTTTAAAATGTAATAT